>CP137680.1:2701507-2814242 GCA_037976565.1 Mesocentrotus franciscanus | reverse complement strand
CTCTGCAGGGACCATGTACATCAACATTTCATCATAATTCATTTGATACTAATTAGTTTTTAACATAGGCCCAACTTTTACAAAAAATATCACCTCTTGTATTCCATACATGTATACTGCTTTCAGAAAGCATTATAAAAAGCAATAGTGATGGTGAAAGGGGAAAAAAGAAGAGGAATTTCATTGTGGTTTCTGTGAATCTACATATCCACCACACCATGCACAGTTTGTACAGTATGCATAGGAAGATGAGCCAAAGTTTGAATGGCATTTATCATACACATCATATTACATCTCTGGGGAAGATTATTTATAGTACCCCATTACAGAGCTTGATTTATTTACGAGAACAGTCATGGTTACATTTCAATTGGTATCCGCAATCTACTCTACTCCCTCTTCTGCCGACAGTGCAGGAATTTCAAACGGACTCCAATTATCGTCTGATGGACTAGTTGATTGATTCTGATTCCCAGTGATCGTTTATGATTTCAGAATTTGGCTATCACTTTGAGTAGGACAGTCTGAAATTTGTCCTTTTTTTTTTAGATTACAAAGTTATCCAGAAAGCAAAAGAAAAGAAATTTGGCAAGTGATGCATGATATTGAGATGAGGGGAGAAGATGAGTTCACATTCAATCTTCAGTGAAGTTAATTGGCTTGCTAAATACAACTGAAATACATGCATGGACATATGCACATGGGACTACATATTGTATCACTCTACTTCACCCAATAAACCAACTGTTCTGTGATTATTACAAAGCTATTTTACATTTTGACCAAAGTACTTTTGAACTGAAGATTTGTTCTTATACATCTTTTGGATTTTATAATGATGAAATATTTCAAATGCCATTCAGAAGCCCCTTGATTTAATTTTAGCCCATTTTGTAAGAAGAATTTACAATAGGTAGAATTTGGATAACTGATTATTCATCGCTTGTATTGACTCTTGAGGAAATCTTATACATAAAGTGATTGTTGGGGGTTTGTCAATACATTCTCTTGTCTGTTCGGAGCCAGAAGGGCATAAACTCTGTGTTAAGTCTATGAGTTAACGCCTTCTGGTTCCAAACAGACGATATGGTATGTGGGCCGTTCCCATAACAGTGTCATGATGTTAAATGACCCAGTGAAAGATATTCTTTCTCTGGCTTCACAGATGACTGGTTAGAATTTAACCATGCCCATTGGGTAACAAAGTTGCCCTGGTTTTCTATTTATAATCCAAAGAAATGAGCTTTTCTATTATGAAAGGATTATGTTGGGAGTTTTATGGATCCACCCAGAAAAATATGTGTTGTATGGATAATGTGATGGAAGGATATGTGGAGAAAATAAAAGTGAAATTGATCAAACTATTTCCATTGGCATTGGCATAAGTACATTTACATTATGCCATTAAAAAAAAAAAATCATGTTTAGCATCCCCGCCCCCTTCCTTTTTTGAGGCCGCCTGCTTTTTTTTTTTTTTTTTTAATTGGTAAAAAAACATGAGAAATATACTGCTAAAATTACCTTTTTTCTAAATTAAAAAAAATAAAAAATAAAAAATATTTATGGTCAGGGAAAATGTACCGAGCAGCCATTTTGAAGAGAGAGAAAAAAAAAAGGGCCTCCTCCCCATTTTTTGAAAAGGCAGGATGCTAAACATGTTTTGTTTTTTAAATGGCCTTAGTTCATATCCTGGTTGAAAGTCCATATTTACCTGGTGTAACTAAGGAGACCAAATTGAATGTACCCTGTACTTGCTAATTTGTGGTTTTTTAAAATTTGTCTTGATATTATGAATTAACGAATCTGTACGTTGATATGTATAATCGATTTGTTGTTTCATAAAATGCTGACGAATTGATTCTGATAATACTAATGAGAAAAATCACAAGTTATGAAATCTAAGCATTTTTGTCGTATTTTAGGACCAATGGATGCTGTGCATTATGATTTGAATGATAATTTTGTTTGTATTTTGCTTAGCTCATTAGAGAACGAATTTCCTTCAAACAATGTTAATGTGTTTCCAGAGTACTTCAACTGACTTTATAATATAATGTACGTAATAAATGCAAGTGAAACTATATAACCCTAATTCATATTATAATGTACGTAGAGCTTGTACCGGTATGTATATTTTGAATTTCACTTTCAATGTCATGATATTACCGCAACATCCATGTGCAAATAGAAATTCATATACGTATAGGCCAACATCCTTGTTCAGTGTGTATACTTCCTGTGGTTAGCTACATGTACATGCTTAACCCATTGAATACTGAACTGTTTCAATCCCACTGGTTCAGTACAGGAACCATCCAATTCCCGTAGGCATTTAGTTCATGTACATACCGTAATTAACGTTGTATAAACCGCCCTCGTGTATTAACCGCACCCCTCTTTTTCGCCCTTAATTAAAAAAAAAAAAAAAAAAAAAAAAAACTTTTTTTTTCGTCAAGGAAGAAAAAAAATTGTTAGAATCGTTGATTTTACCGGCGTTTACGACACAAAGTAAGCCGACGAAAAGAAACAAATGAATGAAGAAAATAATTGCGATACCACCAGCCTTAGCTTTGAGAAGAAAAGAGACATCGCGGGAGAGAAGCGAAAACAATCGCTGATATTTAATAATAAGGCTTTTAATTTTATAACAAAAAATAAGCCGACGGAAAGAAAATAAAAATAAAAACTAAAAGTAAGATTCAAAGTTATCACTGATACAAATTAGTACGGCACATCGCACCAGGAAACAAAGACGTCTTGTGATAAACAAAAATCACAATCTAAAAGCAGTAACGATCATAGCTAGCACTAGCATACGCCAGCCCGGCCCAACAAGAATTTTATTCGGCTGTGAAAATTACCGTAGCTTGATCAATCGAGCGGGACGCCGGCGGAGGTGGACGGCCATATTGTTTTTATTGTTATTGGGAGATTAACTCAACACAAAAGGTTGGTGAGTCTTAGCAATGTTTAACATGAAACAATGAGATCTCGGACAAAACATAGGGAACCTTTTGACTGGGATAGCGTCAGTCTATGTCTAGTACACGTTGTCTCTTTTGTCCTTCTCTCCAGTTGGTTACGGATTAAGAGGAGATCGGACTTGTCTAGGCACGCCCGACGGCTAGGGGTGGCTACGGTGTGCGATGGGCTGCCAAATACCCGCTCTAGAAAGCGTGGCTTCTCGGCCAGAATGTGCCGTCATTCCACTGATATTTCTCATTAAATTTAGTTTACTTATTAAATAATAATAATAATAACACCGGTGGAATAAGTAAAACAACATTAGAATAGACGGACTTCACACAATTTGCACTAGCCTAGATCTAGAATCTATGATTAGTCCATGTTACACAAAAATCGTAAGAATGACCTAGGCTCACATCAATACGAAATTACGAATCATTGAATTAATAATAGTATTTAAAAATTATACGACATAATCCCCTTTTCGAAGTCTCTGAATAAAATGTTATTTATAAATCATCAAATCTATCTCTTTGAATTAAAAACATTTTTCCCTTTATTTGTTTAAGAAAGGAGGTTGATTCATGATTATAATTTTATTCAATTATTGAAAGAGCTCTGAAGACGAGACTATGTATCATGTAACCGTACCGAAATACACTCGAAATCCCAACGCCCACCACCCGACATTTATTAAGAATCGACAAACATCTCTCTTCAGGATAGTTAAAATCATCAATCAACCAGAAATATTACCATAATAATAGTTCACAAAATAAAATATTGCATATTTGTAGGTTGATGACAAGTATTTATATACAAAATCTCGCTAGAAAGACAAACCTTTTTTCCATCGTCACGGATTTCTTCATATGACTACACATATTATTACACGTGGGGCAATGGACATTCTTATCCACCGCACGTACGTCAACTCTCCAACACAATTATGATCGACTCGGTAGTGACAGAGCGCAATTATGGGCCCAAAATTTCACATTTCGCATCATAGGAATTACATGAAAATTATTAGATCAAGATTAAAATATAACATTCACATTAGATATATTTTTTCTGATGTTAGAACTTCCAATGGATGATTTGAAAAGCGTTGAAAACGAGTGTCACTTTCAGGACGATGGTTTCTAACTAAACCAGGAACTTCAGGATATTTGTTGCACATCATTTTGAAGATTATATTTTCCTCTACATAAATATATATGACGTAGTATAAGGAATTTCCTGCGATAACCAATGACAAATCTGCATTTCGGGGGACATCCCCCCATCCTCTTAAGCGCGCGAGCACTCTCTGTGACACAATTTGACCGCTGCTGAACGCGGAGATTGTAACATACCTGGAATTTTCAGCATGATGCATGTCTGTATGGGTGTATAAACCGCACCCCGACTTTTGATGTTTACCGACGGTAAAAAAAGTGCGGTTAATACACCGTTAATTACGGTATGTACATGTACCATTTCTCTTTGAGATTAAATGGTATTGTCTATATTTTGAATCATTGGGATATATGCATAACTGTGAACTATATGTTCTCCCGATGACAATAATTTGTTTGATTCAAGATTCGAGATTCAAGAATTAGTTTATTCATTCCTCACAGCCTTTACGGCTGAATAGTTACTGAATTTACATATTTAAACAAAAACATTAAACTTTTTAGAATTTCATTCCCATAATGTACAGATGTGCACTCATGATACAAGAAAGGAATGCGGTGAACATCTCTCAACAGCAAAATAAACAAAGCACTACATGTACATATTCAAGAATGTGTAAATCCATGCTGTATTCTAATAGCATTAATGTTGAAGCGCATTGGCTATTATCATATCGGAATATAATTTCATCAACATAATGCTATTCAATGACCTTTCCTAGGTGCTATGTCTGACCTGCTCTTTGTCTCTTATCATAACTTTGTTTCCCTGAACCCTTGAACAGTATTCCTGTACATATGCCAAGGTTCAACTTTTAGGGTCAAATTTGAGACTTGTTTTGTCATAAAAATCATTTCTTCAATCATAGCATTGTCTAGTATGGAAACTAATCATGCCATTGGAATGTGATCCTTGCCTACACTACTTTCATTGTTATTCTGCGAAATTCGACTTGCCTTCTGTACTTTTCATTGTAATTCTTAGATATTAAGAAAATATTTTTGTTTTCATGTTTTGGTCCTGTTATAGAAAATAAGGTTCGTTCACAGTAGCTTATTGCGATAAATCAGTGTTGAAAAAGAGCAATTCCCTTGGAGTGGTTTTCATATTATTTCTTTTCTTTTCAGAGCTCTTTTTGAGTTTCCTATACCTAAATAACCCTAGGTCCCTGTGTCTTGTAATGATTTTTTTTTCCTTTCTGTGATGGAGATGAAGAACTGAATGTTCAGTTATATCCCAGTAATTTGATTTGATGTTTATTCAAGGAATAATTAACTTTTTGAACAAGGATGTAGTTAAAAGGTTGAATGAGTACAAGAGTTCCTTTGTACCGTATACATGTAAGCCTTCATTTAGGCCTTCATTTAGGCCCTACATGTTTGTCGTATTCAAAATAACCCACATGTACCTCCAATGAATAGCACGCAATCAGGTTTTAGATTACTGTAGAATGGCTACCTGAACCTTGAATGAAGGGAGTCTCGTACAATAGATCTCAATGACTCATTCATTTCAATTGTACTGTAGGGAATCATGTTGCTTCCATCAATCAGTTTGTCACTAATGGTTTGCACACATCTAATTTTGTTAATTTAGGGGTAGGAAAGGACCAGGATGTCTATTTAGAGCCAGGAGAGCATAAATTCATATCTTTTAACACTGAGTTAATGTCCTTCTAGCTCTCAATCAATCAATTGCCATTGATTTAAAGATAAAGTTGAGTTCTGGTCATGCGATTGCATTGTGAAAGAAATGGTGTGGAATCGATCAGAAAAAATTGATCATGTAGCATATATAAGTATTGGTGTGTACTACAAGGTTCTGAAGTCATCAAAATGATAAGAAATTTGGCCCAGTCTTGGTAAAGTAAAAAGCACTGTACACAGAAAGATGTATATGGGACTACACAAGCATGTGGCATAACAATCGGTCCTCGTTTTAAGCTGTTACTTGTCTTATTTAGAATATGAAGGCATTCTTCCACACTTGCATAATAACAATAATGCACACAAATTATTTTTCACCTCTCCCCAGAACTCAACCTTCTCTTTAAGTGCATGCTATCCTGTGCAAAGTATTTTTTTAAATTTACCTTATCCAAGTTGATCATGTTCTAAATCTTGTGCTGACAGCCAGAAAGGTGTTTTTTCATATCATCTTATTCAGCGTTAACACCCTTCTGGCTCCAAGCAAATGAAATATATATTTAGTACGATGCTTTCCTGAATCGAGGTCGAATTTTTACTTCTGTATCTTCAGAAATCATACATTTTGTATTAAGAGCCTATTTTGTGACCCCATTTTATTATGGTGTAATATTAAATGTATGCACTGTAGGCCTTCATCTATGCATTAATTTTAGAAGAACAATGTTTTGGTATGTTTGTTCACTAATAGTGAGTGATGAAATACTCATCTTCATTATCTAAACCCTTGTTCTTATGTTCCATTTTTCTACAGCACAATCCTTGAAGGAGTTTGGTCGTCTTATTGCCTTGATCGAAGATGAGCGGGATCGAATGGTAAGAAATGACGATGACACTTCTATTTTAGGCCAAGAAACAGCAGTAATTAGACATTGATGGGTATAAATTTAACATCCATGCGCTACATGGGGAGAACATTATTGACAGTATGATGCTTATAACATTGAAAATGACAAAAATGAAAGAAAATGAGTCCCTTTGAGAAGGAAATCTCAGATTAGTTGAAACTCATGAGGGAATGATGCAGTGTGCTGTGTGAAGCTGTTTCCTCTTCACTACAGACAACCTTCAAAGGTTGATGTAGTAAACGCTGCACCCATATTAAAGGTGACATGCACATCTGGTGCTGTCAGCCAGCTGGCGATGGCTGAGAACTCGTAGTGAAGGTTCTTGGTTCAAATCCAATACTAGGGCCTATTTGGTGAATGGATGTGTAAAATTGTCATCCCAGATGTTCCAGTCATGACTTGACTCATTGATTGTTGTAATATGGAGAATGATTTACTAGTATTTGTAAAACACAAAGTAAACAACAAGAACATTCAAAATATAATTGGGCCTAAAAGTTTATATATATACCTGGAAGAAAAACAGTGTCCTCTAAAACTAAATGTACATGCGACAAAAGTCAACGATGGAAGTCTACCGTTTTTTTTCTTCTATTTGTAGCCCAAAGCGAATAAAGAGTTAAATTGCATGACATTTTCATCAATATTATTGTCATGAAATATTTAGTATATCTGTGTAATAAGAAACTTGTGGGTTCACCATGAGCCTGCATATGTATGTCATCTTTTGAGAGCCAGAAGGGTGTTATCTCTATGTTTAAGTATATGAGTTAATGCCCTTCTGGTTTCAAATAAATGATATATGTACATGTATGTACTTTTATGAGCCTCTAGAGATCCATGAGGTCATTGCGCTCTACCCATCTTTTTGTTTCTCTCTCACTTACGATTGATCCCTTATGGAAAGCCATGCCAAACTATGATGTAATTACGAGACAAAACACAGCCTTGTACCTTGTAGAGTTCATTGAACCACAGGCCTTATCCTCTCTTATTGATTTCTATTAGTTCCTGTTCATATAATGACCACGTAGATCCAGTTCTGATGAAGGTCGTGTTCATTGATCTTTGACTTTGCAATCACGTTTTAAGCTGCATCATCTTGAAGGCAGTTCTATGAAACATATTCTGTACGACTTCCTTAATGTATTTTCTTTTTATTTTATACAAAAATTGAAGATAAACAACCCCTTTGTGTGACCATTAAATAATATTTCTTAATCACTAGATGCCAGTTTTCCAACAATTACATGTAATCGCACAGTTGTATTGCTCAAAAAGTGTCCCTATTGTCCTGCTTGATATACTTTGAATTGCCCTTTTGCTGCTGAAATTCAAGGAATTTGTAATCAGAGCATAATTCATACTGTAATCTGATTTAATATAATTTATGGATCACACCGATTTTGGTAATATATGACTTAAAAACAAACAAAGAAAGAAATCAACCAACACCAATGTCCCCTTTGATTGTTTCAAATATCATATGTTCATGTATCTTGTATTCTGATTTGTGTGTATTTTCTAGCTGGAACATGCCAAAGATCAGCTCATTGTACCGCTGGAAGCCTTTAGGAAAGAGCAAGTTGGTCCTGCTAAGGTAAAGATTGTTTTATATGTGACATTTTTATTTAATATTTAAGTTTGGCAGATTAAAGCAGAAGATATGACATTGTAAGTCCTTGACAGTGCAGTTTTAATGACCATCGGAACAAGAAGGAAATTTCATAGCAAAATGAAACAAATGGAGGGGGAGAGATAAACAATAGATAATAATGAAGGAGATTATGATGGTAGAACAGAATTAGGGAGGAATAATTGAAATTTTCTTGTAAATTTCACTTAAAATCAACGAAACTGTAAGTTTTCTTATTCATTTCTTTGGTACAATATTTTGTATTCAGTGTGTGTACTCACCTGTATGGAAAGTGCAATAGCATCATGCACTACCTATTCATAATTGTGCTTTTTTCCCCTTCTATGTTCAGGAAGGAAAGAAGGACTTTGAAAGACAAACAGAGAAGTTCTGCAAGTCTCTTGACTCATACGTCAGTCTCTCCACAAGAAAAAAGGAAGCTTCTCTACAAGAGGTAAGAAGGTGTTTCCCTCCCAAACTTTAGGCAATGTTTAAAAAGTGCTTGGTATCATTTTGATGCTTGGTTCTCAAACACTAGCTGATATACCCGGCCAATGTCGGAAAGGTGTTTGGTGTTATTTTGAAGCTAAGTGCACAAACTCTTGTCAATGTTGATAAAGATGTCATTCTGAAGCCGATCTTCCCAAATTAGGAGCCATTGCTGTACAGTATTTTGTGACATTTTGAAGCCCCATCTTCCCAAAATCTAAACAATGTTAGATAGCCTACTGTGACATTTTGAAGTCAAGTGTGTAGTTTGGTATGACACATTTGCAAATGGGAAAGATTTCCTTTTCAAATCCTTTTGATCAACCATTAATAATGCATGACTAGGGTTAGCATTGTGTATGTACTGTGTAATCCATAGGACTTTCTTCTGCATAAAACTGAAATAGAGATGGTGCATATATTGTTTTTTTAAATTTTGTCAGCATTCTGGTTGCCAATAAAGTATTCCTTGGCCAATATTTTTTTAATCAAAACAAGTATTTAGGTCATTAGAAAGTCATTTAAATCATTTTGAATGTAGACTAAGAGAATATAGTTGTATAAATTCTTGGGTCAGAAACTGCTATCTTTGGAAAAGGTCCAGAAGAATTACTCATTGCCTTGAGCCCAGTCTACTGAAATTGAGTTTCGATATTGGAATAATATTCATCGCTAAATAAGCAGTAATGAACACATCAAATGTGTCTGCACTTGAAGCAACGATATCTAGGTCAGTTCACACAATTTGCTGCTCTGGTGAGCTGCATTTACACCCTATTTCAATGGATTTGGCTTTTTGAAGAAGAGAATCATGGTTCTTTGATAAAGGTCTTTAAAATGTCACCCTGTCTTTATTAATCTAAATTCTTTTCTACTATTTTGAGAAGCAAGGTCATGTATATTTAAAGAAAGGAACAATCTCCTGGTGGACATTCTGTATAAATACAGTGTATATTTGTCAAAAAATACAAGTAATATCCCCAGGATCATAGGGAATATCCAGGAAAGGGGTCGGAAACAAGTTTCCACCCTGCCCCATCGGGTCCGTGACTGCTCCGGGTCTATTAACAAGTTATGAAGGCTGCACATGTGTGGAGGAAATTGGCCCAGATATTCCGCCATTATCCACACTTTGCCAAATTGGTATGACTTCAGATGGCCTAATCAATCTGTGAGGGAGGGAGGGAGAGGGAGAGAGAGAGAGAGAGAGAGAGAGCAATGGTTTGCGGTGTTTAATGGCAATAGGCAGTGATTGTGATTGCTAACTTGCAAGAAAGATTTTCTATTGTGATATCATACATCCATGTCAGTGTTGCTTGATAGGGATAGGCTTTTCATCTAAACATTGGACGTTTTTGTTTTTCAGTTCCACTGGTCATGTGTCCTGGATTTAATTGGTTCTTATAATCTGTTCAGTGACAGAGGGCATTAGTTATGTGTTAAATGTCTGAGTAAACACCCATCATGCTCCAAATTGACATTATTATCATAAATAAGATAATGATTTACATTTCTAAATGGTTATGTACATGTATCTCCTCATTCTTGGTTCCTATTGTGGGATTATCTTGCCCAACATGTGTCTATAAGAGAGAGACCAGTAATTTTCTTATTAATATCCACCACTCACAGTGAGTTTGGGGTAATATCCATAGACACATATGCAACCACCTGCCAGCACCATGCCTTGCACTTTCTGGTGTATTCCCATTGCCACTGATTTTGTCACAGATTTCTTTTGGTGCAGTAAACATTGTTTAAATGATGTAGGTGCTTGAAAGTATCATTTATCACTGACACTGTGTCAAATCAGGTTCATCAAGTTTCAATGTTCTGATTACATGTAGATCAAAAGATAGAGATATAGTTTTATGCAAAGTTACAGTTGTAAACATACACTGTAGTTTGGTGCTAATGTTGTAGGAAGGGTGTACATCATAGCAATTGGTTAAATCATGTACAATTTTCACCTAAATTTCATCTTGGAGGATTGTACAAGAAGTTCATTATGCTAAGTTTTATGGTAATCTGGTACAGATATACAGTGATTTCTTAAAATACGATTCCTTTGAAATAATCGATTAAAACTTTAAATGTGTATTTTGGAAAATACGATAGTAAAGCATATGATCTAAAAGCAATATAATGGGTATGATGGGAAGGGTTCAAAACAGGTGGATTAGAAGAATAATGAAGGAATTAAATAGAGATAAAATATAATCAGGACATACATGTACAGATTAATGTTCTGAACATTTGTGGCATGTTTAGATTAATGTTCTGAAAATTTGTGGCATGTTCAGATTAATGTTCTGAAAATTTGTGGCCAAATCAAATGACTGTTAAGTGTTAATGAATAATTGACATTGATAATCTGACCTTAGAATGATGGCAGTCATTCAAGGTCAACACTTGAACCTGTTTTAGACCTGTTCTACTTTGACTAGCTAGATGAAGGCCACGCTACCTGCCCACGTATGTGATCTTGCGTTATCATGCAGACGATCCATATAAGATATATGAAGGAAAAAAATTGCTCCATCATGTTGGGAGGAAATAAAATCACCCACACCCTATCACACTTCAATCTAAATCACTATCTTGGGCTAAATCCCATGATTTAAAGAAAGTAGAAGAACCAGGGTTTGGATTTTCCAAGACCGTAGTCCTACTTTCCTACTTGCACTTTGAGAAAAATATGTAGGCCCAGATACTTACTTGACTTCACTTTAAACTGCATGAAAGAAGAAAAGGTAAATTTTGAGAGAGTGACAGATGAAAAAAACAGTAGGAGGAGAATAAGATGATATTCAATCCAAAAATAAAGCACATTATCAAAATATGAAGACAATATTGGTAGTGAGAAAATATTCCTTAAAAATTGAATTGATACATGTAGTTTTGTACAGTCAACTGAATTTTGGAGGGAAATCGAATATGAGCTTACTCTTTATTTTCACATCTATAAATATGATCATTTTAAAACTTGGTCACTGATCTTATATGAGTTGAAATGCCTTTATTTGTTATTGGTTATATGGAAGCCCCAGTTTATTCTTTGTAGATTATGACTGCGGGTCTATCAATTCTATGGATCTCGAGAGGCTTTTATGTATTCATTAAATCTAATTTTGTAAACTAGCCTGGGAATTAACCAGTCTAATTTTATATCTTGGATTTTTCACGGAAATTTCTAGATGAGTAAATTTGAAATGTGGGAAGGTGTCAAGGATCTTTTTAATACTGTTTGAAAGCAATATCCCGTCTAGCTGTGATAGTAGTCAGATTTCTCAATGTCATCCTAGAATGATTACGCTGTGCTACTGCAGATTCATAACATTAATACTAGCTGTGTTTACACTGGATACAATTCAATAGTTGCTGTAGCTTTTTAGACAGTAAACAGGGTACTAGATAAGTATCACGGTGTGGGCCTAATCTTTGCACATTTTAACTACAAGTATAATATTAAGTGTACACAAAATAGAAGTTATCTTGCCTAATAATGTAACTCTTTAACAAATTAACACAGTAAATTTGTATAGAGTCGTCCGAAAAGGAATTCTAAATTCTAAATGTTCTATCCCAAGAACTGCCTTACAAATTACTGCATTCATCTTTTTGTAGGAATTTTGTCTTGATAAAGCCAGAATATAGGTTGCTTGTATTAGTTATTGCTATGTTAGACAAACATTTGACAAGCTTTTCATCATTTTTAGTAACCATTTTTGTAGATACATGCTCAAATTTGAACATGTTTATGAATTGGTCTATAAGGACATTTTGAAGGACATTTTGAACTTTAAATAGAGTTGATATGAAGAATTTTCTTTAGAGAATATGAAATACAGGTGTAAGAAAGATTTATTCTTTTCTAAGAAAAATGTAAACAGGGCTGAAACACTGTGAAGACTGTGATTTAACTGGCCTGTAATCAGATTTGAATCTTCAAGTCTTATCTTGGATATCATTACAGAAGTTCATCCAGTGATGATGTTTGCTGATAACTCAGATATGAGAGAAGCTTGGCGCAGCAATTGCTACCCACATGACTTGTGTAGGATGTTGAATATCATCTGTTGAGAGCCAGAAGGGCATTATTAAACTCTATGCAAATGTGTATGACTTAATGTCCTTCTGACACTCGATAAGTAATGTAGTTTCTTTACTTTCTTACATATTGAATTGATGAATTAATCTATTGCTATAACTGTCACTAGATATCTTATATCTCTGGATGCTGTTACATAAAACTTGTCATCAATAATATTAATTGATGTAGGCTTCTGAAATCACTGCATTTTATTGGCTGTGAGCAAATTAATTAAAGAAGTGTGACACATGTTATTGATGATAAAATTTGTGAAACAGGACCCTGAATGGATTTAATTTTTGGAAGCCAAAGTGTCTTTGTAACCTCACTTCAAATATAGTCCCCCCAAAACATTTTTTTCTCACAACACACCGTGAACATTCACCATACAGTCAAACCTGTCTCTTCAGGCCACCCAAGGGAACAAAAACTGGCCACTGTAGACAGGTGGCCTCTCTAGACAGGTCCTACAACACATATTTCTTTCTCAAGAGAGACAAAATACATTGCTACGATATACAGGTGCCCTTTATAGAAAGATGGCCACTAAGACAGGTTTGACTGTATTTACACTTCCTTGACCCACTGTTAAGCAGGATATCAGATTATTTTTATCAATCATATTTTCTTCAACAATTTGAAAAAGAGGACTTGTCCATGAGCATTTTTAAAGAAAATCATCATAACTTTCCGTTGGTGCCGGACAGTACATGCAAATTTATGTATCTGGAACACATGTAGCTCATGCATCATTCCTATATTGTCTGAGCACTGCTGGCTAGAAGGGTGTTAAATCACATATAAACACAGAGTTAATGTCCTTGTTGCTCTTAAGAAACACATTATCTCCAACCTGAACCACAATCTAGGGCCTGATTTTATCCCCTTCTTTCTCTGCCCAGTACTACTAGTATTAGAAATAATTTCTCAATTTTCTTGCGGTTACTTATCTAACCCCCAGCCAGCCTACACTGCCAGACATACTCTTTCAATTTGTTGCCATGGTGAATTGTGACTCATGTGACACCTGGGGAATTTTGAATTTTTTCCCCCTCAAAATGAATTATAAGAAAGAGAAAGAAAAGAAGACGGTGAGAGACAGAAAAAGATACACTCACACATGTAAAAGTCAGAAAAGAAAGTGAAACGAGCATGGTGAGTTGGTTAAAGAGCTATATTTCTTAACCATTTACTTTGACTTTGGATGGAGATTATAGCCATGAATGTAGAAGAGCCATTCACAACAATGTTTATGGCATCCATATTTAACAGCTAGGTGAAAATGAAAGCGTATCAGAATTGTGAACCAAAAGTAACCTATTATTAGAACACACTCATGCGCCTGTAATAGGCATGAGCTTTTCCCCTTTTTCATGGCCATAATAATGTTTATAATCTTAAAAAATAGGTTGTTTTATGCTTTGTGGGCGGGGGATTGCCAAAAATCAGTTACAGATACATGCTTTTATGATTTTTCCTAGCATTGAGATAGAGTCATTAGTTAATTTGCATCTGGAGGAATTGATTAGAAAAATACCTGCTTTTGATTATTTCAAAGTTAATGGTCCTGGGGGGTGTTTCACAAAGACTAAGATCGACTTTAAGTTGGACTTCAGTATAACAGGCCGTTCATGCCACTAGTTTGCTCTTACCACTTACTGGCATTTGTCTTTCATGGGACGTACAAATCGTGGTCTCAAATCTACAGAGTTTACATTTTTTGATAGTTCATTATTGAAGGAAAAAATAATATCTAAAGATTATAATTTAGAGACCAATGAGGATAGTAACCAATGGCATGAATGGCCCACCATACTTAAGTCCAACTTAAAGTCGATCTTAGTCTTTGTGAAACACCCCCCTGTAATTACAGGAGGTGGCGATGTTCACTTCAAGATCGATGCCCATCCATGAAGATACATGTACATGTATGCAAAATGGACTTTCTACTTTCTTCTGGGAAAAGCTTGCCTTGAATCGAAAGTTGTAATCTAGATCTTTTCTATTTTAATATGTAGGACATTCCGCATTTGATTTCTGGTCCGGATCTATCTCAAGGATTTACATGATTAGCGTAGATAGCACATGCTGTTTGTTTTGAAGAAGCCAGAGAGGTTAGGATAGGATATGCTTCAAGATCATGTTTTCGCGCTCTCAGCATGAGGATGTTTGGATGTTTCATATTTTCTGCTTAATTTTTTTCAGGACATCAATCTTTCTTGATCTTCACATGATGCCTGTGACCTTTCATGAAGAGGAAAGGACTTGCACATGTACAGTTTCAAAACATCAAGTTGGAAAATTCCCAGGCCAATTTTCATAAAAGTGTACTTAATGTAGTCCAGGTTTAAATACTGAATGAGTGGGTTTCCTTAGCCCTTTTATTTATGGGGTGCCAAGTGATGACCTTTCATCCTGTAAATAATACAATCATTCTTCTGTAACTAAATGAATGAACAAACGTTATGTCATAATGGAATCAATATATCACTTTCTTTCCACGACATATTTCATTCATTCATTCATTCTGTTACAGAATTGTAGTAATTTAATCCCCCCAAAATAGGTTAACAATTGGCACTCCATTAATCAGTGGACTCGTTTTAGGCCAGATTTACTTGGACTGCTGTTACTAGTGTTAGACTGCTGTTACGAATAGGGGCCTCATTGTTTATCGACCTGGCAAGACTCCTGGTGTGGAGGAAACTAGCCATTGTTGTTGTGCATCTCGTGATGTTGAGACATATCATCTGTTGAGAGCCAGAAGGATGTTAACTCTTTATTAAATGGTATGAGTTAATGCCCCTCTAGCTCTGAGCAGATGATATGATCTTATGAAGATTTTTTTTTTTTAAATACACTGACGGAGGCTCGGGCAGTCTTGAACTTCTGAAATAGCACCATTAGGCCTCTAAATAGCCTTCATGTTTTCATTCTTAGGACAGCTAATTTTGTCTTCTAAAATTAGGAAAGTTCCTTTCCCTTCTCCACATGACAATTTTTTTTTTTTTGAGAGTTGTTTCAAGCTTTCAATCAAGTAAACCTGCATGAGAATAAACCCATTAATTTTTTTTTGGGGGGGGGGGGCAAGGGGGTAGGCAAAGATTGAGATCTGTAAAAACAATGTCCCAAGATGTCATTTTATTTTTTTCATTTCACCTCTTATGTAATCAATGTTATATTTCATTCAAAATGCCTTCAGAAAATGTTGATCCTAATTGATTAGTCTGTGTCAATGAATATTGGAAATGAAAACGATTTGTTCTATTGACTACAATTAGCTCTTTCAATGAATAATAGAAAGTAAATGATGAAGTGTAGCCCTTGCATTCAAACAGGGATTAAAAAGAGTTTTGAAAATACATTGTAGTTTTATTTCCCTGTATCATACACTTCTAAATGTGTAGCCCCATGACTATTGATTGAGAGCAATGTTTATTAAGCAATGCCTATTACCATCATTTGTTTTGATCACTTCTTTAAAGCTGCTTCAGTCCCACTTTGTGACATTCCTGTGGTGTCAAGGTGCTTTATCCTCCTACCCCACTACAGGGGAAGCTTGTTAGGTATTTAGACTATTCAGTTCCAGAGGATGTTAGGTAAATGTAGAGAGCCCTACTGGTAAGAGGAGGCACATTCAGATTGCTGTCAAATCTCATCACATGTAGAGATAATTGATGTGCTGATGTTTAGAATATGTCTTTCTTTTCTGCCAATATTATGATCTCTCAAATGCAATGTATTCTACTTATCAACAGGATGAGGATGAGGATGATGATGAGGAGGATGATGATGATGATGATGATGGTGATGGTGATGATGATGATGATGATGATGATAATGGTTATGATGATGATGATGGTGGTGGTGGGAAGATTGTTCCACAGTTTGGGGGCGCACTGTATGATATGACATGATATGATGTGATGATAATGATGGGAGACTGTGACCCAGCAAACTGACAGGGAAGTACAACTATAAGTGAAGTCTATGTGTACATCACTGGGGGAGGGCTATTATTTCCTGCAATGGGATAGAATAAATAATGACTGGGAATGCTGACACCTCCATAATACCTTTAAAGCTCTTGTTTATATGAGTGTGGGATGTAAACAACTTCCTTCTCACCTCCCGAGGTATTTATGATACATTACCTCTATTAAATGGGAAAGGTCATCCCCTGATTTCTTATTAAGGAGGGAGGATGGGGCATTTGTTGTTATATATGTTAGTTGTGGATTATGTAAGCTTGGGTTGTATGAAACATGCTATTGTGACAGTAGCTCAACTGTAAATTTCTCACACTAAGCTTCTTTTTCTTTTCTTCATTCAAACAATAAAATTAATGTGGAGGATTGAATTAATTTTTTATAATTTAAGTTGCTAATGCTTCATGGTAGTTGTGGCTGCTAGCTTCATGTTTCAATCACAAAATGATTTTTTTTTTTAGAGAGAAGAAAAACACTGCACAAATAATTTTTAGTTTGCTACTTTTCTTATGTACATTTGCATTAAGATTACAAGTTTGTTAATCAAATGACTTAACAACTTCAAATTTTCCCCATTTACTTGAAAGGGGGAAGCATCCAAATTTGTCATGCATTTCTTTGTGTAATATCTCTGGAAAGGCGGTTTGCTAGTATCCTGCTCCATTGGATACTTAGTCTAGAAAAGCTTGCGTCATCGTTGATGTAGTTATTCCCTATCTCTTTCTGTGTTCGCCCCTTCATAGCTCAACCCTGATCTTTCCCCAGGTACTTCTTTGCTACTCCCTCTATCCTATTCAAGGTATTCACTCAATTCAGTCATACAGGGGAAATCCCTTATTCTCTGTTAATACTCTTATCAGTTTTACTGATGGAATACAATATGTTTTGCAACATATGTTATAAATCATAAAAAGAAAGGGCGACAAGAAATAGATGATAGTAAAGATATGCTATGATTCCAGCTTGATTCCAGGAGTTTCAAAAACCGGTTTAGATCTCATTTCTTGGAAAGTGATGTCAGTGGTTTAAGAATTTTGTCCTCTGTTTGTTTTTGTTTTGTTTTGTTTTTATTTCTGCGTTTTCAAAATAGAACATGATCATATACATAAAGTAACAATTATTTCTTCATTATACATAATTATAAATTTTCAAGTACATTAAATAAGATGCATACAAACACAAATATTTTTCAATGAAAAAAAGATAAATTACAAAAAACGCAGGAGACCGCCAATTGGAAGTATCAGCAATATTAATTAATCGGTTTTCAAAGATATCTTTTTTGAAGTCTCATTGGGTTTGCCAGTAAAAAGTGAGATTTCTTCAGAAATTCTTTATATATTTGTTGTTTTTGAAAGTTGTTCCCCCCCCCCAAAAAAAAAAAGCTCTTTTGGAGCTTTCCAGAGTGAAATCACTTTCTGCTTCTGTAATTTTTCTGCTGCAAGCGATAATTTGCACTTGTTTTGCAAACCGTCACTTCTCCTGTACTTAAGCCTATGTGCACATGTTGAGTTCATGAAACCAGTGATGAATTACACAGTGACACGATTGTGAAGATTGATGGAATAAAATAAACAGTAAAACACAATAAATCTAGATTATGTTTGAACTGAGAAGGAAATTGAACAGAGGAGAAGTGATATTCAAAGAAAATAACCATGGTTGGTCATACATATACATTGCATTCATTTTGGAATGAAAGTGGAAGGTGGCTTCTATAACGGGCCAAACAACTATACAACTATACAACTATTGGATAGACGTATAGTTTTAACCAATCAGAACGCAGGAAACTGTACATCTATACAACTATACAACTATGCGACTATAGCGTGCGGGCCGTATAGTTGTATAGTATGAATATTGGCCTGTTTGGCCCGCCATAGGCTTCGTCATGGGACAAACATCCAATCTAGAGTAATAAAAGAAACATGTTTTCCCCACATGCCAAATGTAAAAAATAGCTCAATTTAGGTCGTTAACAGAGGGAAGATTATCACACACAATTAGATATCCATGGATATTGAAACAAATTGATCACAATAGAATGATAATGGATTTCATTTGGAGCAGAAAGTAATTGAGATTGGAATTCAGGTCGTAATTACGTAGATTAAATGATGGGATTATAATCACATGTTTTCCTGTGCAGACAGATTTGAAACATACTGTGAAATGTTAATAGGGTATTATCTTGTTTTGAAGTGGTTTGTTCTAATTCTTGAATAATGACTGTTGTGAAAACTATGCATTATTTAAACTGAATCTGTATAGATTATTATATTTTGGTGATGTCATCATCAAAATGTTAATTTTTGGAGATAAATCTAGCATCACTGATGTGAATCAAACATTTCTGGTATTTCTGTGACAAAGAATTTGACAATGATTTTAATATGAAATCAGTAAGCTGTTTGTATGGAAAGAAGTTGACAAGTTGATGATTTTTATAGATTATGTTCACCCTCACATAACTTCTAGTCTTTCTTCTGTATGATGTAAATTTTAGTTCAATGAATTATTCAACATTTTTTTAAAGACTGCTCATGCCATTATACTTGCTTGAAAAGTCCATATGTAATGAAAACATTTTACATTTATTCTGGCATTTGTTCATTAATGAACTTGTCATCATTTAGAACATTTAAATGATACAAAACAAAACAGAACATGGATAGAATCTCTGTAAAGAGAGACAAAGTTTTAGATGAAAATAAAGAAGTAACTGAATAAACTTGAAAGGTTTCATTGAAGCCTGTATAGTGGTGATGATGGGGGTTTCTTGTTTCTGTAGCACCTCTGCTTGGGCGCTCATGGCACTTTCTCTCAAGATAATTCTCAAAGTTTGACCTCACATTTTGACCTCCACACATTCATGTGATCTATGATGCCATAAATTATGAATTCTATTTTTTCCTTCCTATTTTTATTTGTTCCTGTAGGCTGATGCTGCACTTGATATGGAGAGGAGACAGTTCCATAAAGATTCCCTCTGCTATGTCTTCAAAATGCAACAAGTACAAGAGAAGAAGAAGTTTGAGTTTGTCGAAACGGTAAGTTTTATAGGGTGATAGATAGCTCAGGAAGCTAGGTCACAAAGATTGGGGCGTACATTACTGGGTGAAGAAGATTTCTCATTGAAAAATTTCTCTTGTATCAATGCACTTTGGTCTTGTTTGCAACACCTAGTCTACAAATAATATAATGTTCAAGTGATACATTTATGATTCTGGTCCATTGTTTCATTTTCAATTTCTTGATGGATATTGAGGGATAAGATTAAACAGTGTGTGCATGTTCATTTTAAAAATGTTAATGAGGGGTGTTGAATGAATATATTGATTTTATTGGTTGAGTCAAAGCTGGTAATCTTTCTACAGATCTTTGTGATAGGCTGCATAGCCCTTTGAAGATTAACAATAGAAAAAGAGTCATGTTCATTTTGTCTGTTTAGCCAATAGCCATCTGTGGGAAAAGGATAATATGCATTGAATAACCAACTGAATCCATAGACTCTGAAATCAACTTCCAAAATTCTTGAAATTGATTAACCTCCAAATATGGTACAAATGTGTTAACTCTGCCTCTATCTCACACTACATTGTAATGTATATACAAGGAGAAATATTTTATCTGCAATTAGCATTGATATATAGTCAGCTGACAATAGGCAGTATATTTGGCATCGAGGTACGCAGTTTAGACTGTACAACTGGTCCTCAAAATATAAAGGAAACATATTCTCAATTTTCCCTCCATCATACAATAAGGTAGCAGAGATTTGCCCTACTCATGCATTGCTTCATATTATTTGGGAATATTTCATATTGAATACAATCGCAAACAGAATTGAGTTCATGCCTTCTGTATTAATGCCCCTGAAGGTATACATATTTTGGGTATGAGGATATGAATAACTTGAATAGAAATATAAATTTGAACCTTTGAATGGATATGAAAAACAGAGTTATGAAAAACATGTTATTATCCAAGGACAATATACAATATATTTTTGGAACTTATGTGTCGTGAAGTTCACAATATGGGGTTCAGTTGCTTTGTAAGATACCAGCATAATGTTGATGATTTATACCTTTGGAATCAAGTTCGAAGGACACGATATATTAGATCCTGTCTTCGGTTCCAAACTTGCAGTTCAATAATCAAAGAGACAAAGCGTTGTAATAAGTTTACAGACATATATCATTATGTTATCATTGGTTAGACTATTTGATCATAAAAGATTTGATATGCACATGATCCATTTTGTTCCCGAACCCGAATGTAAATTGAGACTGAATCATGATTTGTTTTGAAAGGAAATTAAGTCCATTGGATAAACATTTGTAAAATCAATATTAGGCATGATTTCAAGTCTATGAAGCGGATTGATTTAAATTATCAGAATCCAGGATTCCAGGATCCATTTTTCATGAACATTTTGATGTTAATGGATCAAAATGTCACCATGATATTTCCTTCTTGGTGTAAGCTCTAGCAATAGACTTATTAAGAATACCAGCAGTGTTACATTAAACTTTACAGGAGACACATCCTGTAGTAGGTTAAAGTACTGCGGTGTTTTATTTCTCTTAAAGAGCTCAGTGAATTGAGTTTTAAAGGAAGTGTTTTTGTAAGATATGAATATCTATTAATTTTTGGCAGGAGTTTTCTCATAATATGGTATATATGAAACAAAACATGGAGACTATAATCATCAAAGAAATTAAAGTTCTTGAAATGTTTAAAAAATTGACTTCCTAAAACACTTTTTGAGTGGAGTGGATATATTAATAAAGTTACTCGTTAGTATCATATAAGTCCAAGCTGTCAGTGGATATCTGATAAACAAATATTCAAGAGATTAATACAAAATAATCAAAATGAAATAAGAATGAAAATAAAAATAAAATCACTGAACAAGGTAGAATGTATTCTTACTATTTCATATTGTTTTGGTCAAACAAGTTCTTACTGCTCACATTGGTAAGAACTGTGTCATATTGAATTTGTATATATTACATATCTATTGTATAACAAATGACTGCATTTTCTTTAATTTTCTTGTTTATTCCTTTTCTCTTCTACAGTTATTAGGATTCATGTACAGCTGGCTGACGTTCTACCATCAAGGTAAGTTAGACATCATACTATTAATCAAGAATTACCTCAAATCCATTGCCTGCTTGCTCTAGGGCTACCTATATGTGGGACTGGGCAAGTCAATATTATTTGCCTCTTTAGCAAGGAAGTCTTTTTTTAGAGATTCCTATTTTCTTGCCAAAAGGTTATGTTACTGGAGGTTATGAAAAGATAATGTCACAGAGTTCAACAAACTCACACTAAATATTGAAAGCTGCAATATCAGCCAACAAATTTTTGAAGAAGATCATAACATGTGAGTAGTGAGCAAAGACAAATTTGGATTTAGATGCTGTTTAGATTTAACAAATTGTATGTGATGATTCTTATCTAGTTGTCTCCTTGATTAGAATAGTTCATGATGACTTAAACACACTTTCCCTCAAAACACAATACCATTAACATAACTCAAGATTACTGTATACCAGCTGAAATACTGTTATAATCCAAAATCAATACCATGTATGTGAGCATAGTTGATTAACATGTACATGAATGGAATTGTAAACAAAACTTGATTAGGGGAGTGTATTGTAAGAGCTGGTCATTTATCCCTTTAGGCTGTCTGCCTTTCGCGGAGGAGTTGCATTTTCAAAACATTAATTATATTTGATGAGTAAGGGGGATTTCCCTAACTTTCACACTCATACATGTGTTTGTTTTGTTGTTGGTATGTAATTTCATGCAGTCTTATATTGATGAGTTAAGAAAACAGTTAAATTTGTTATTATTTCTCAAGTTCCTCAATGTCCTCAATGTCCAATATAATTCAACTAAAATAAGAACTAAGTTATATTTACTCGCTTGCATTGTGAAAGTCAGAGAGAACTCTAATCAGTTAGTTGGGGCAGCTGATCCTTGTGGTCATCAGGAACAAAATGATTTGATAGAGTGCTATAAAGTTGATTGACATTTTAAAATTATCTTTACAGAGATAAACAGACCATATTGACTATCTCCCCCCCCCAAAAAAAAAAAATGAATAGAATATCAAAGAATAGGGAATGGACAGGACTAAAGATGATAAGAAATGATTTAGAATAACATTTGTAAGTGGAGATGGTTGGAAAGGGGGGAGGATCTGTCTGACTGGCAGAAAAAAATGAGAATGAGAAAGAGGGGCAGGGAATATATGTTGTAGATCAAGAGGAGAGATAAAGATGAAGATATAGAAGAATAGAGAAGAATAGGTAGACGGTTGTCTGTTACAAATGGCTCCTGTTCTAATGATTGAACATGATCATGGTTGACCTCTGACATGGAAGTGAAAGAAAGCTGATACTGATCTGTGTTTATACTTGGGTTTCATGTTTTCATCTAGGTCATGAAGTATCACGAGAGTTCAAACCTTACATGACAGAGCTTCAGCTAAAATTACAGAATGTAAGTAAAGGAATATCTAATCTTGTTATCTCTACCCGAGCTCCCATCAGTATCTCATGTTTTTATCATGTCTTCTCTCTTTACGCTCCTGGATGATATTAAATTCACTCTGTAATTTCAATATTGCTACTGTTATTTCCTCCAAAGCAGAAGAGTATTAAAATCATGCTAGTAATTTTCTTTCTAGTGTGGATAAGGTTTTCACTGCTTGTGTGGTATCATATCCAATAGTCATAAATATGCATAAAGCTGATCATCTTTCATTTGATTGTCAGACTCAGTACATATGTATGATCTGTCTAGCTCTGTTTCTGTTTGTAATTTAAACATCTTTATTACCTTATAGATAAAAATATAATTCTACTCCTATTCTTTCTCTTGTGTTGTAAAAGCCAAGCTATGTCAATACAAATCCATCAGAGAGTGCAAGGTTTATATGTTGCACTCAGAATTTTCACACTTTAAAAACAAGTTTGTTTCAAAACTGGCTGTATATTACCACTTCTATAAAAGGAATGACTTCAGATGCATAAATGTAAAAAAATGCAATTAGAGACAATTTTAATTAATAATCAGATGAATTTGTTGTAACTGTTATTAATTTGAATTGAAACTAGGCTATGTCTAGCGATCTCCTCTACACTGTAGATCCCCAACACTGATGTTTATAACGGCCATCCATTGTATAGGTCACTACATGTTTATAACGGCCATCCATTGTATAGGTCACTACATACTGCGATACAGCTGACACAACCCAAGAGTGCAAACATATTTTCTCAATTTGATACATGAGGAATGCGGCTTGATATTTACAAAGTCAAGTTCAGATGGCCACCCGAGAATACATTAGCAAACATTGCCTAGCCATACATCACATGGAGAGGCAATGCAAGGAGGTATAGGGTGGCTCAAGAAATGAATGCTTTGAACTATTTTGAGGATTAACTCTAGTTCAAATAGCCAACAGGAATACATTAGCAAACATTGCCTAGCCATACATCACATGGAGAGGCAATGCAAGGAGGTATAGGGTGGCTCAAGAAATGAATGCTTTGAACTATTGTGAGAATTAACTCTAGTTCAAATAGCCAACAGGAATACTTTACCAAACATTGCCTAGCCATACATCACATGGAGAGGCTAGGATGTACAGGATGTCTAAAGAAATATTTGTTCATTTGTATATGTTGTTGTGTATTAACAAGTTTATTATCTTGTCATTGTTTTAAATACTTTACATATTATCTATTTAATTTTACCACATTTAGATTCGAGCAGGTTTTGATGCAACGAAGGAAGAAGCTGAGAATCTCATGCACAAGATGATGGAAGTAAGATCATAAGTTTGTGTCTATCAAACAGATAAATCAGATCACAATATTTTAGTTATTACCTTGATACATCATTTAACTTGTTATGCCCAATTTGGAGCAAGTAAACTGGCACCATACTGATAATACACCTAACATAAAATTTAAATGGTCAAGATTTTCTCAGTTATTGGTCTGGCAGTGTGACCAAGATATTTTTTAAATTACAGCAGTAATATACTCATATTGAATGTTAATCGTTTTAAAGCTGATTTTAAAAAAAAATAGAATTTGTTCATTACAAATTATGTAGGTCATTAATTTAACATGTATCTCTTGTTTTTACTACAGAAACCACATGAAAACAGGAAGAACAAGTCAACGCAAGAAGGCTATCTATTTATGTATGAAAAACGTAAGTTTTGATAACATTATTGGCAAAGCTATTCATACTTCATTGATTTCTTATGAAATTTATTTCCAAGAAGACCTTGCATGTCTAAGATTTAGGGAATGTCATACCAGAATAATTAGATTAGTAGTTTGCTGAACAATTTCTAGACTAGGGCTGATATATTTTGGTCTGTTGAAGCAAAGTGATGCTTACATTCTGTGATTTAGAATTTGAAAATATTTTTCCCTGTGCATATGAGTTTGTTTAAAGGATACCTTTTGCAAGGTATATTCCCACTAGTAGTCTATTCCTGCTTGGTCAATATAGTAGCCTAATAGCTATTTTTATGGGATGGGTAGCTGATGCAGGTTGGTGGTAACTGGACTACAAGGACCTCCTTTGATCAGACCAGGTCCTAGTCTACCTAGCAGTAACTAGTCTAACATATGAGTTGCAATAAGGATAGACTGTACTGGAGAGTATGTAATGTCTGGATAGACAAGTGAGGTTGGTTTTAATGGAAGATACACTGATGTTATTCATCCACTGATATCCTGTTTCAAGATCTTAATCTACATTTGCAACTCTTCATCCAGGTGAAGTGAATGGGTACCCTGCAGGAAGATCTTCCTTGAATGCTAGAGCATCTTACCATGGAAGCTCAGCTAAAGTTAGGGTACTAAAATCTTTAGCGCTGGTATCCTGAAAAATCATTATGTAAATTTATTCAACTGCATTCCTATTTGAATACAATTTATTTCAACGCTTGTTTTTGGTTGCAGGAGCACTGGGTTCCAGTTGGATTAAACAGTACTGTCTCTACCATAAGGATTCGAAGAAACTCATGATGCAACAATATGTACAGACCCTACCAAAAGTTGTAAGTATCTTCCTCTCAAACATCTCTCTCTCTCTCTCTCTTTTTTTTTTGGGGGATGGCGGGTGTATGATGTAAAATGAATCCATACTGAATGGCACTCTATGTCTATCACTGTGCATTCTAGCCCACAGCATCAACTGCATTGCAGCAAGGATGATGTTATTTAAAGCCATCTCTAGACTTGTTTGTTGTCACAGCCAGATGAGGCAGTGACCCATTGAAGGGTTTCATGACTCTTCAGTCAAATGTGGGGCCATTTAACACAGCACAGACAATGAGAAATAGATCTTCTTTCAGAGATATAGAAATATATGTATTATCCAAGGGCATGAGCATCCTATAGTTTTGAACCCTGAATCTTCCAGTTTAAAGACAGCTACCCTAAACAATGTGCAATTGAATCTCTGAACAAAGTGATAACTTTGTCTCTTTTTTACTGTTTTTGCTGTTCACAGACCTCAGAGGAAATCATAACAGTTCTAACATGCACAAGGTATGATATAAACAGTTAGCATGTTATTGTTATTGTCCCTGTAGAAGTGTCGTAGTCGAGTGGTTTAAGAATTGACTTGAAATTCAAAGGTCGCGGTTCGATCCCCAACACGGCACTAATGTCCTTTGGCAAGGCATTAATCTACATTTGCCACTCAATACCCAATATATCAATATTGACCGATGGTAAATATGATCTATAAACAATGTGTTTTTAAATGAAATCTGGTACACAGGTTGTAGTCTACAAATAGTAAATGCATGCCTGAAATGATGAAAGTGATATTTCTTTTCTCCTGTGGGTTACCTAGGGTTGTAATGATCATTAACTTAATTTTGTGTTGTTTTGTTTTGCAGAAGAATGTCAGAGTCGATAGAAAAGCGGTTCTGCTTCGACATCACTGTCATGGAAAAGTGAGTATGACAAAAGATTGATTTGAATAAATTAACAATGAAATGCTATCGGTCTATATGAATAGGTTACCGGTATTTAACTTTGAGAGTCACAATGTGCATGCTAATTCGTTGTTTCATTGTGCATGGTTCCAGTAGGACCCTTGCCCCCTTTTTTTCTGCTTTTTTTCGTCTGCTAGTTAACTACATCCTTGTAAATCGTCTGCTAGTTAACTATATCCTTGTAAATCGTCTGCTAGTTAACTACATCCTTGTAAATCGTCTTCTAGATAACTACATCACTGTAAATCGTCTGCTAGTTAACTACATTACTGTAAATCGTCTGCTAGTTAACTACATCACTGTAAATCGTCTGCTAGTTAACTACATTACTGTAAATCGTCTGCTAGTTAACTACATCCTTGTAAATCGTCTTCTAGTTAACTACATCACTGTAAATCGTCTGCTAGTTCACCACATCCTTGTAAATCGGCTGCTGAGAGCTAGGAGGACTCAGCTTATGTACTTTAACATAAAGTTAATGCCCTTCTGGCTCTTAGTAGAAAATGATGTAATTTTCTCTCCACTCTTCTTGTAATGCCAGCACTATAACAGTATTTTGAATGAGACAATTGTCGATGATTTGTTTTCAGACCCAACGTATTAACCTTCCAAGCTGTCACAGAGGAAGAGAGATCACAATGGATGCGTTCAATGGGTGGCAAGGAACCGGTAAGTCTCTATCTTCCAACAGAAGAGGTTTTCATGGTAGGTTTTAGGTTTAGTCATCTTTGATTCCGAAGTGTATTTGTGCATCATTGTTACCCTGGCTGCAAAGAAGAGGTATGAATTTGCTTAGGAAAGAGTTTTGAATAAAATGTAATAAAATTTAGTGGGTTTTATTGTTCAATTTTGTGGGATACATGAGAAAGAGAAGTGATAAATAGGAAATTAATGACCTTATAGGGGCAGAGAAGTCTATCAAGATATTGAAAGAGAAAGGTTGGGAATAACTTCAAGGCTAAATGCATCATTGATTTCATATATCTCTATTTGTTTTTCTCCCACTTGTAGGTCTACTTAAATCCATCACTGATCTCCAATTCAGATGAAAGTAAGTATATTCTTATTCTAATCACAAGGAAGATATTTGTATATTTAAGCTTTAAAATTCAAATTGTGCAGATTTGGTTCAAATGCAGATGAAATGAAGAATTGTAGACAGATAGAAAGATAGAAAAAATGGATTATTGTTTTATAATAGTTTAGCAGCAAGAAGTCTGTAAACATTTGCATCTTATATTTGGATGTATGAGCGAGCCTTTTTACTACTTTATGTGTCTTGTTTTTGTGTTTGTTTTCAGATCTCCTCAACGACATTGGTTTTCACTTCATCAGGAAGTGCATAGAAGCCATCGAGAGTAGAGGTAAGACTTCTTATTCTTCTTTCATCCCTCTCTGCCTCCTACCTCTCCTCCTCTACCCTTTTCCTCTTTATCTTCTCCTCTTCTTTCTGTCTGCTTTGTTTTAGTTCCTCTTCTCTTCTGCTTCTTTGCTTCTGTTTCTTCTGTAATCAGAGTTTGTAGTCTCTGTTATGGTTCATTACTCAAATGAATAATAACATTATTTAAAAAAAATGTTCTCTTGAATGACCTTTTACCGTATTGACACCATCAATTGATATCTCTCCAAATACTGATAGTAATATCATTTGGAATTTTGTACAGAGCCATCATGATTTGTTTTCTGTAAGCACCTAATTTCAGGGTAAAGTTAAATGGAAAGTAAAAATCTACATTTTTATTATCTTAACACATTTCCCCCCTAATTTTCAAGCCATTTGGAAATGTGTATACTTTACCTTCATTTTTTAGTAATGGTGTTATGTCTGTAGCATATGTGAGACAGTCAGTGACAGAGTACTTATTCATATGTGATTGTTTAATGTTAGGTTTGGATGACCAAGGTCTGTACAGAGTAGTCGGTGTCAGCAGCAAAGTTCAAAGGTTAACCTCAGTCTGTCTAGGTAAGGGTAAGTCAGTAGGTAAGTTGGTATTACTCTTGCATTTAAGCCCATTACATTTCTTCTTGCAGATTTTGTACCTACCCAATGTTAAACTATATTTAATTGTGTATAAATCATTGTTTAGAAAGAATAGCACTTCCAGAAATTTGTTTCGCCAGTTTACATGTACTGGATAAGCATGTTTTGCAATACTGACAAGACGATGTACTGTTCTTTTTTTTTTCCTGTTTTTTTTTCTTTCTGTTTCTTTCTTGGGGGGGGGGGCAGATTCTCATAATGATTTACTAGGCAAAGCCAGATTGCATTCTCTTGGGTATATTTCAGAAAATACAATCAATTTATATTTCCAGGGCTTCATTTCCCATTCCTTTGCATTTCTTTCTAGTTTTAATCATGTATAATGAAAATATACAAGTACTGTGCTTTAGTATATACATTTTTCAAAATTTGATTTATCAACATTGAATGTTGGCATTATGTTTTTAATGAATGACTTGTGAGAAGGTACTAGCTCAATGAGCACTTTACGATCCTATGAACTTGTATTTATCTTTGGAGAATGAATTTCAAGATAATTTTTTATTTAATGAATTTGTTTTTACAGACAAGAGGAAACCTCAGAATGTGAATCTGTCGGACTCTGGTGAATGGGAGATCAAAACAATCACTAGTGCTCTCAAGAACTACTTCAGGTCAAATATATTTGTTGTTTGTATACATGTAATAAATAATGACTGATAGGGTGGTTATGATATGTTATTATTATGGCACTCAGGAAGCAAAGTTAAGCTGTACAGGCCTACAAAATATACTATATCTTTGTTGATCTCCACCAAACTCTGCTGTTTCCCCTTTTGTTGATTAATAAAACTCGGGACTGTTGGAAGTCTTTTACTGAAGTATTTGTCTGGATGGGATGGAATGGGGTGGAGGGGGGGGGTATTATGGACAGTTTGTAGTCAAGCTAGACCACACTAAATCCACTCTGAGCACAGTACTCTTTTTCTCTATGAAAACACAAAGTAATATTAAAAGGGATTATAACATAGAAATAGCATAATGAAATACCATATGAAATGAGCTATGTTATTGTTAAGCTATGTTTGTCACGATTCTATTCAAATAATCACTTTATATTTTTTCCCACAATTTCCAGGAACCTGCCGGAGCCTCTTATGACACACAAGAACCATGAACAGCTGATGTTAGCTGCAAGTAAGTCAATACTACATTCTCTATGTCAGCATCAAACTAATGCTATTAACAACTACAGTTCACATGCAATGGAATAAATAAATCATTTAAAAAATATGAACAATAACTTAAACAACCATAAGAAGAGGAAAATATAAATTTCTATAGATGTGGTAAATTACAAACTAATTTGAAGTAATTCATATATATTTTTTTCTTCAATTGTTTATATTGTTTCCATGTATCTTTCAAATGATTCTCCCCCCATATTTATAATAATTATTATGCTTATGTTTTGTAAAACAATATATTCATGTGCCATGTGACTAATAAATACAAACTATTTTAGAAAAAGCTTAGGTCTAGGGTAAACACACACGTCATTTACACGTTTTAAAAGATGCGGTGGCTTTTTGCAGCGGTTTTACTCTGCCACATCTAAACGAGCCTTTCTTTTTTCTTCTTTTTTTCCAGAGCAAGAGTCGAAGACCTTGAGAGTGAATGACATTCATGCCATCATACACACACTTCCAGAACCCAACTTTGAGATGCTTGACCTGGTCATAGGTCATTTAAACAGGTCAGACTGTGTTCCATTATTTTTTCTCATTCTTGTAACTCCAAGTATTGCTCCACTTTTATGAGAAATGTAATCTTTATTGTGTTATTATCATGTACATGTATAGTAACTATCACATAAATGGTAACAAAATATGAATACATTAAACATTTTAAACGTATTTAACATTATTAGCTTTCTTATCTGGACGGTATTTGCCTTCTGCACTTAATTGATGACGTATACAAGGCTCTGACCGTTCTATAATGTTATTGTGGAAATAGAATCATACAGATTGTCAGATTATGCTGTATTTATTGCTGGTTTGTTCACAGAGTGGCAGGTAACTGTGCAAAGAACCTGATGACAGTAGCAAACCTTGGCGTATGCTTCGGCCCTACCCTGATGAGACCGGAAGAAGAGACGATGAAAGCCATCATGGAAATCAAGTTCTCCAACATCATCATCGAGATCCTCATATCAAACTACCAAAAGGTTTCACCAACAGATCCATTGTTTCCTAGATGGAATAGAAGATAGTTGTACCTTTGTCTCTTGTTATAATATTTTGTCAAACTATTTACTGTTTTCAGTTAACTCTAGTGGCCTCGATAATGAGAAATCAATGGCTTAATATTTTTGATGCTCTATATCAGCATTAGTGTTTTGGGCAACAAGAAATTGTCACAATTACAAGATCGCCAACATTGCATTGAAACACTTGTTAATTTGAATACATGCATTTCAATAAGATGTTTATGAATCTATACACTTTTGTGAAATGCTGTCCAGATCTATCTAATCCAAAAATGTTAAATGTTTAAATGCTATTCTAAGATAAAATTCTGCGATAGTCCTTACCAGCTTTGATAGCAATTTCAAATGCAGGCATGTGTTTTTTTGTTCTCATAGTACATTCTGATTGTTTTTGTGATTTGTTAATCTGTTTGAATCCTAATTCTTTCTCAGATCTTCAAGACCACTCCAGATGGTTTGCCTCCAGCTCTGTCAACCAGGACACCTACCACCAACTTCCCCAATTCAGCCTCTTCCTCCATCTCCTCCTCCTCAAGTGCGTCCTCATCTTCAAGGGCATCACCGAGGCATGCCAATTCAGCCACACCCAACTCCACCCCTAAAGATGGAAGACAGATGAATCCTACGGATAGCACCGGTAGCACAGTGTCACGGAACCGTCTCCTAGAAGACCAGGTGAAACCATTAAGAACAAGTGGAATATTAGGTTGAGGAGGACAGACAGTGCCAATCGGGCCAATAATAATGCCACGCACCTGCACAATGGGAACAATGGGGAGTGACACAGACCCTCCCACGCACCCACCTTTCAGGACAACGGGCAATAGCATGTTTTATACCAAACCCATGCATTCCCCTCCACCTGTCTCACCGAAGCCAAAGTCTCCCCCACCTGTGACATATCGGTCTAGGACCCCCCAACCTATATCACCTACCCGTAGCAATGATTCTTTTCCACGTAGTGTCACTCCCAGCCCGGGTCCCATCTCACCTAGTTTCAATCACAACACGGACACTAATCACAGTGATATTACAATTTACAGTCAGGTTGTCAACTATCGCCCTCACAAAGAACCCAATGCAAACCATCCCAAAGACATTCCAGTGTATGGAACAGTGATGAAGAGTCCTCCTCCTGAGCAGCATGGCATGGAAGGCAACCGATCGGGGGAACAGTCCATGTTGATGGAATCGGGACGGGTGGCGGCACTCCGTCGTCGCTTCCTGTCGGCGCCTCGCACAGACAAGCCAGGTTTGCGAAGCGAAGCGGTGGAAATCCCCCGACCCACTTCCTCTGTCGCCTCACTAGCCTGCTTCTTCCAGAAAAAACCTAAAAAACCTAACCACGTTGGTCGCAAGGCTTCCAAAGCGGTGTCTGGGAGCACTAACAGTCATGTTGCTACACACCATGGTGGTGATGATGGTGGTAGACCAGTTGATGTGGATGGTAGTAGTGGTGGTGGTGGTAGTGGTAGTAGTAATAGTGGTGGTTGTAGTGATGCACCCTGTGGTAGAGAAGGTGTGGTCCTCCGCAAGCCTCGTAGGAAGAGTCTTCCTTCATGGGTTATGCAGGGCAAACCAGGTACATGTCAAAAATACGATACAGTATTTCTTCATGAGAGCAATTTTTTTCATGCATCAATTTCTTCAAATCATTTTGAAAATCAGACTTTGGACAAAAAAGAAATGCCCTTTTTTTGGCAAAAATTTTTTACTCTTTTCACTGAACCATTCTTTTTCTCTACATTAAACTTTATGTTAATTGAATGTGTTTTGTGGAGTTTGATCAATCCTATTTATTCAGCTTAATGGCCAACAAATTTAGACACAGTTTTGAAAAACTTGATCATTCTTCGCTATTTAACGTTTAAAACATTGCATACAGTCTCAATGTACATGACATATATCTATAATTTTCTCTAATTGTTCAGGTGCAACAAAAGAAACTTCATCTTCAAATGATCTTTTAGCAAATAAAATGCTTCCAATCAAATCTTTCAACTTCGCTCCACCAGCTTTCTCTAAATTCAATTTGAATCATACTTCTTATCATAAACATTGGAATTGTGCAGTTTTAAAGCTCAATATAATTGCTCTCATGCTGAATATTGTTTGGATTTGTTGATATGCATGCAGCCTGGGTATGTGTTGTGATGAATGCCTGCATGTGGTTCGTTTGTGTATCCCAGTATAGTCTGTCATGTACCCAGATATAAAAGCTATAAAACTAGTGAAAAATAGTATTTGGAATGCAGTCTAAAAATATCTAAGGAACATTAAAAATATACAATTAATTTTTATAGTTGATGTAATTCAAGTAAATTTTGTAAATCTAGGATTTCATTCATTACATTTCTAATTTAATTTCATCTCAGCTTTCATCTTCCCTGGCTTTATTTAGTTTTGAAATGGTAATGCTTTACTTTTATGAAAATTCTTCATCAGATCCAAATGCTTTGATTATTGTTAATTTTGTTGATTTCCACAACTCTTCCTAAAATGGCAGAAGAAAACCTTCAGATTTTATTCTAGTCAATATTGACAATATTTGAAAGTTATATTTACCACTTTTCAGAAGAGCTTACGTTGTACGGCAAGTTTAAAATGAATTAAAAATACTTTCTATTTGGAACTATTATGAAAAAGTAATCTATCCTAATATATTTTACATTTATGATTCATCTTAATTAACATTAAAAAATGGTGTTTTGTTTTTTGGATTGGGTCAAATTTTTTAATCAAACTTCAAAAGGAATAGAAATTTTGGAACTTTAATTATTCCTTGTTAGGGAACTGAGTTTTCACTTTCAAAAAGAATTAAAAACTTTCTGATGCATTCTCATGCGAAAGTGATTTTACTTTAGATTATTAAAGGCCCTTGATTTAATTTCTGTTGATGTGTTATGATTTGCAGTGTGTTTCTGTTTCATTTTGTGATTATGATTTTTCTCTCTTTCATTGTTCTTCTTTTATTTTGTTGCAGATTTTATCTATGTTCTGCTAAGTTCTTGTCTAGTGTTGCATCTTCCCTTCTCTATGTCTAATGCTTAATGCTGTATCTGTGTTGCTTCCCTGTATCCCTACCTACCTACCTGTCTTCTTATGTAGCTTTGACTCCTGCATGTTGATTGTGATTCCCCCTGTATGTGTGACCCTCTGCTTTGTCAAACCAGAAATTGCTGTGCGTCTGTTATGTCTGTCAATGTAGTTTAGCCACCACCACAAGTTCCTATACTACCACTATGCACTACTACCACCACCACCACTGCCACCACCATCATCATAGCAACAGCTGTTTACCATTTATCATAGCAACATTTCTGCATATATATATATACATATATATCCGTTTTTTCTCCCTCATCAGTTTTGTTGCATAATATGTATTTCTCATGACATAAAGATCATTGATAAAACCTACCTATTAATTTATTCTATATGGATTGTATCCTAAAATCAAGGCTGAGATGTATTAATGCATGGGTCATTAATTAGGTACAGCCGGGGTAATAATCCAAATCTTTTGGAAGCACATAGGGACATCATTATTATATGTTTTTAAAATAAATTTTCCATTCATATATGCAGCACTGAATTGAAGAGAGAAAGATGGATATATATATATATATAGTCTCCAAGATGGGGATGCTATTTATCAGGAAGGGGCTATGGCTTTGGGTGACACTAATCCATTGCTGAGGTTCGCGAGGGATGTAACTAATCTCATAGTCATCATTAATCCAGGTCTTACCCGCCACCACGCTTCACAAACTTGGCTTTGTCATTATATGTGTGTTCCCCCAGTTGGTCTAGTCCTTCAGGCCACATGCCAGTGTGATGCCTACTAAGTCATTGGCTCGTGCCTGAAATTGTATTCTATCTGCTAGCAATATTTCTAGTTACTCCTCAATCAGCTTTATAATCTACCTTTCCTATCGCTATTAAGATTAAAAAAACAAATTATCTTTTGAGGGTGTTATATTCTCTTTGTTTACAAAATGCTAAAAAGCCCTTTGTAGGTACTAAAAGTGGAATTTATGGTTATGTTTAGAGGGGAAAATTAAATAGATCAGATAGAATACAAATTTCAGGTCTACAATTTGGATAACGACCATTCCTACAGTGTCTGTGCACAGAGTTAACCTGAAGGGTTAGATGCATTCATTATAGCCTACCGGTAGTTTATTGTTCATCTCACACTTATAGGGGTGTACATAATATTTCTTCCGTCGGTGTAGAACGCACCCATCTGACTGTGGGGATGGTTGATCAGGTTCAAATTGTTTAACTTGTGACTGACCCAACACGTGACTGTGAAGCCATGCAACCCCTGTCCAGTGTAGCCTAGAATAGTTTCATCATTGTTCTAACTCTCAGATCGTAGAAGACCCTGTTCCATACCCTGTCACTAGTTGCACCTATGGTTCAGACCATAGCGTATTGAAAGAGATATTTGTGATGGCGCATGCGCATTCGAGGTTCAATTCATGGAGCGCTGGAATAGTTCCTTCCCATAGAGATTGTATATGGGAGGGAACTATTTGGAGCTCCATGAATTGAACCGTGAGTGCGTCCACGTGCACGTGTCACAACCATCTCTCTCAATACGCTATAGTTCTGACCAAAACGTTACCTCAGAACTTATTCCCCGCAAGAGGGCAGTATTTTTCTTCAATACTACACAATTTTAAAGAGTTTTGTGTGTGATTGAGAGAGTATACTGCTCTTTTGTTGCCCATGTTCTGCAAACAGATTGAATTGTAGTCTAATAGAAGAGCCTCCCTCTATGAAATGATGTCATTTATCATAAGATTGGGTTTAGGTGGATATTCTAATTTCATACCAATCATATAGTAAATGATTTCCTACTTGATTAGACATGAGAATCTAAAAACAATGATAAACAGATGCTTAGGTCTAGTTTTAATGTATTATATTTTTTCTTGGTAGATATTTCCTACTCAAGAATTTTGGGGATCCGAGGTTATCTGGGAATAAGCCCTCTAGCAATTTTTCTTTTCACAGATTTGTTTCTTTCATAGCAATGACCAATGTTGTTGCATGTCTTGCAATAGATAAAGAAATGGAAGAAATGTTCACAATGGACTTGAGTAGTCTGTCCAAATCAAAGCATAATAACCATATAGGGTCTATTTATAAATAATTTAAATAAACTCCTATGCTCTTTCTTTTGATGACAGACTTAAAATAGTACATGAATGTGATTGTCAATCTGTTTGGGCTTATATATTGAGTTTCATCTAGAGTCTACGGAATATATCTATTATCAATTACCTGTGACTCGAATCCTATGGTTAATTGAAATGAAAGGCGCAGTATTATTGATTGATTGATGTCTTTTGTAAGGACATGATTTTGGTAGAGCAGGTGGGGGAGCATCCATCATCCTTTCCCAAACCCCTTCATTGCCCAGCGAGCCCCCTTGCGATAGCAGCTCATGACCCCTGCCCTCGTACTGCCCGCACAGAAAATGATTTATAATCCTTACATAATAGCATAGCACAAAAACAAAAACTTGGCTGCAGACATTCTATTAATGATTGAAAAGAAGGGTTTAATTGTTAATTATATTACACTTCTTTGAGGAGTAAGTTGCATCTTTGTTAAGATTGGATGCTAAAATGTATTGAAAATTTAAAAACAGAAAAAAGAAAAGCTGTATGACTTAAATAAAAAATGAGGGGTTCAAAGAATGTCACTATCTTTTTTTCTTAAAGAATTTTATAATCAATTTAAAATATTCCTATTGATAAGAAGATAACTTTTACAAGTTAGTGACCAGATTCTACCCTGATGTCATTAATCATTATTATTATCTTTAAATGGTGATTATGAACTTACAAATTGAATGGTTTGTGTATCATTTAAAGAAAGTCAAAAGTACTTTACCACCAACATCCTGCGTAATGTAAAGCACATTATGCGATGACGAGTCTAGTGGGTTAAATCTGTTGAAAGAATCTCTGCAAGATTAGTAGGAGATTCATTCTATAAAGTTCTCGCACGATAAAGAATTCCATATCAATGTTTTGGTCATGGGAATGGTAATAGAGAGAGGTAGAAAGAATCATTAGCTATCCCAGCACACGTCTTCCCTTCATTCCATACCAGACATTTCATATATATATATATATATATATATTCTTTTACACTTTTTACTTTTGTAAAAGAAGTATATATTGTTAGGCAATTGATTTATATAGAACTGAGTATTTGACGACAGAAAAAAGGGATATTATTATGTAATACTGGGTTATGTCAATTTTCATTTAGTGCACACTTGCATTGATTACAAACCATCAATCAAAGCATTTTTGAAGAGAATTAGAAGCCTAAAACAAGTGCATGGCTTTTGTATTGGAAAGGGATTTGAGGGAGCACCGTCATGATGGCTGGCTAGAAGGAAATTTGTCTTTTTGTAAATAGGCATAACAAAAACAAATGGCACAAATGTTTTTTAAAAAATTGTAGTATTTTACTGATGGATCAGTTATGCATGGGGATAAAACATTGTGACAAATGAATGTAGTTTTAGATAATGCCAAGCATTTTGCAAGATGAAAATAAGAAGATGATACTTCGCTATGCTCCCGATACTAGTGCAAGGTATGCATGCTAATCTGTCTTGTAATTTGCTCTATATATCGTACAATATTTTACTATTTGTCTCTTATTTTGATGACATTCTTTATACTCCCCTAATCCTACTGTTAAACAGTTGAAGCACAGTACAGCAGTAGCAGTAGTCATGAGTCTATAAGTTCACAATCGTCGCTGTCTACGCATTCTTCAAATTCCTCGCCACCGACCAGTAAGAAAGCTAACTCTCTTTCGACAGGTAGGCCTATATACCGTTGCATGCTGTTTTTAATTCATGTATCCTTAGCCTTTCTTTTCTGTTTGATAATATCACATTTCATGATTTTCATTTGAGTGTATTTTTTTTAATGGATTATCTTTCATTTATAAAAGTATGATTGCCCTGAAAGGTATGATATCCAGATATCTTGAGTATATTTCAATTTATAGAATGATTTGGGTTTTTTCCAGTAACCATTGTCTTTCATTTTTGTCATGGAATTCTTTGGTTAATCCATTATTTTTATGACTAACTCTGTGAGTCAATGTCCCTCATTCATAACAGGTTAGGGTAATGAAGTGTTTGTATTCATCAAAGTGTAACAGGAGCTGGTAGTATTTTGAAATTCTTCTCCATGAAGAATTGGAAGGCTATTATTTGGATTCGTTGTATACATCGCACCATCCACTTATTATAGCTCATTGTGCATGCCAATAACGTGTACTTCATTGTCTTCTTGATCTGATTTGACACTGATTGAGTTTCCTGGTGTTGATAAGTCTTTTTGTTACTTTCATCCATTTACTTTATATGACATGAAACGAAAGGAGGTAAGTAGTCCGTTTCATGTCTTTCCTGTCCAGAGGAAATCAAGGTTAAAGGGGTCGATCAACCAAGTTTCATGCCCAATATTTTCAATTTAAGAGGAAAGGATTTGAACATTTAGGTTTAGGGTCTTTTCTTCAGGTTCTTTTCTTGAGGTTATACTTAATTTTGTGTATCTTTTAGAGAGATCAAAGGTGTATGAAAGCAGATAATGGAGTTAAGAATGAAAGAGAAAGAGTGTTTTTCAAATAAAACAAGTGCTCTCATATATTTCCATCAATATTTCAAATAGAATTGATGAAGAAAAAGAAAATAGATGTTTCAGATTTCCCCTTTGAGTGAAATTCTATTATTTATAGAACAGTGGTCAGCTTTGCATTATTGAATATTGCCTATGATATAGACTTCAAAATATCTTAAAGGAACAGAGAGATATGATGAAGATGGAAGTAATCATTGTAAAAATTTTTGCAATAATTTAATTCCAAAGGAACTTCATACCTCCTTAAAAGTTGATTTTTCAGTTAACAAAACATGAAGCAGTGATGGCAAATCAGCCTTGGTTGTAATACCCTGCCTGTTATAGCACCTATTTTGAGTAGATTCCACGTCTAAGATACCCATGTTGTATGGTGTAGTGCACACATCTGTATTATTGATATTTGTATACATTCTAACTTCAAACTCTATTTAAAGGCCAAATAATCAACAAATAGTCATATATATGGACATTCTTCTTTAGTTGTACAGTACTTTAAGCCGTGCTTTAAGGCAGCTACATGTATTCTAGATTGGACAAATCAACACCCCCTAAAAAAGAGAGAGAAAAGATAAATAAAAATAAACAAATGCATTATTTATAGCAGTGTGTAAAGGGCTTTCTATGTCAAGTTCATAAGAAGTCTGAAGAAGCTATTGGAATCTTTCTCTACAAAAAGTTTCTTTTTCCTGTGGAAAGGTCTGAAATTATTATGAAAGTTAAAATAGGACTTCTGAGATTTTGTACATTTATTACCATTATGTCTTATATACTGGGGATATGTACTTCTACATAAAATAATAAAGTTTGGGGGAAAAAATTGTCGGGTGTCGGGTTAAAATGATAGTCAGTTTGTCAGAGAGACATGGAATGGTTATTCAGTGAATAATGGTTAAGATATAAAATAACTAATATCGTCCAATTCATGTATTCTGTCAGATATTGTTCTCGAATCTGACATGTTTTTGTAAACTCCATGTTGTTTTTTAGATGAATGAGACTATAAAGCATGTCCAATACATACCTCACCCTGTCTTTGTAGATTCATGCACTGCACTTAAGTGTTGCACGCATAGATTCTGAGCAATTTTTATAAGTTATACAGTATATCTGAGTTCTTGATCAGAATGATATATTGAGGTATGAAAGTAGGTGGGGAGCGAATGTATTGGTACATGATGGGTTTTTAGTAAGGATCGTGACTGCAGTGTTTGTAGATATCAACAAACGGAATCTGTTCTTAAAAGTGTTTTTCTTAATTGTTTGTACCGGTATTTGAATAATGTTGGTCATGTGGTCGCCCATAGGTGAAAGATGTCTACGTTCTGGATTTTGATCCATTTGCTCTTTATATATTTCTACAAGAATCTGTTCTCAAATGCATAGAAAGAAAACTATAGGTATCACTAGAGGAGGGAAGGGGTATGGTAATCTTTCATGAAAATTTGGAATCTTATAGTCCCTCTGCACTAGTTTGGCCAGGAGGGATTAGAGGGATTGGCGTGGTCACTGACAGGTGGTTATCTTATCAACTCAGCTCTCAATTAACGTAAGGAAACAAATAGGAAACAAGTTGCTACAAGTAGTACAGTGGGGCTTTAAGAGTGCCTGTTTTTCGCCTGTTGGAAAAGATTTTGGCCAAAGAGTCGGACATCCCTGCTCCTCCAATTTGCCATCTTCTAGTGATACTCTTGAGGTTATAACAGCTCATTATAAAAAGAAATAAACTTTGAGGACAAGATTGTTGTACTTGGAAGATTGCTTGATGACATCTATGGATTGATGAGTTTCACTTGAGTATCTGCGGAATGTTTGGTCAATTTTCTTATCTGATATAGAAATATGAACATGCTGTTATTTCATCATCTATTTTATTGTAACAGTAAGAGAATTTTCATGTTATGAAGTGCCATGTGAACAGGAAAGATATCTGCATCTTTGCTAGATTATATTTAATGTTTATTTGAACTTTACATCCTGAACTTTTTATTGATATTCCCTGTGTCTTTGAGAATCTATCATTTATCATATTAACATATTATTATCTGTTGTTATTAATATCATATCCTTTACCCTATAATTCTTTTCTGTATGCATCTTTTCATCTTCATCATTATCATCGTCATAACAACTATTCTCTCGTGGTTTGGTGATCCTCAGACTTGCTTCCCCCCTCTCTCTCTCTCTCTCTCTCTCTCTCTCTCTCTCTGTCTCCTTGTCTCTTCCATTATCTCTTCCATTTTGTCACCTTTGTCCTGCCAAGTATACTGCCACTATCATCAATATCACCCTAATTATCTTCTTCTTTTCTGTTTACCTTCATCATCTTGTTATCAGCCCTACACTGTCTTTACCATCATCTCTAGGTTTAATTTCATCCATCTCCTCTTTAAATTGCCAGCATTTTGAAAAATGAATTTTTCCAGTGGTTTTATTTGTTCAAAGTAAATATTATTACAAGCATTATGCCAAAATTTCCTACCTATCTTACCCTCACATACATATCGTTTCTCATAAAACTTCAGTTTTATGATGATCACCATTATTATAACCCTCTTTTTTTTTCTTTTCAACCTCTACCTTATCATCATCATCATTTTCATTATCATTATCATCATCATCATCATTATCATCATCATTATCATCATCATCATCATCATCGTTATCATCATCATCATCATCATCATCATCATCATCATCATCATCAATGTTGGCCCAATCAGAGAAATCATTCACCCATTGTTATCATCACTACTCATCAAAATCAATGCTTTATGATCGTCGTTGAAAGAGACTGTCAAATCTATATAGCATCTGCAAAAGGTGTCCCCATCATCTGAAGAGCATTATCATCTTTACCCCTCTCAACATTCCTTCTCATCATCCCTTCTCATCATCATCTTCCCATCATCATCTTCCCTTCTCATCATCATCTTCTCATTCCACCATCCATTTCATCATTAACTCCAACACATAACCCTTGACTGTCATAGATGTAGTAATAAATGATGCTGATGACGTTTGTCTACCAGTCTATTCCATACTAACATTGCATCCATCTTTCCTCTCCATCTCTCAAAGTCTTTTGGAGGTCAATACAAATGAGGAAGTATCCAAAGTATCACACATACCATGGTAAATCTCACTGTTTGGTGTCGTAAGAAACCGCATGTATATTATGACTGCTTCTTTCAAAAAGAAATTATGGATGTACAATGCATTTTTTCTCCCTCTTTCTGTCCGCTGTCACTGGATTAGTTTGGTCCCTTTTTATTTTATGATTTTGATTATTACGGTCAGTATGTGCTGCATTTCTTTTCTCTTCAGTAACAATCTGTGTATTTTTATTTTCCTTGATGAACTATTTTTGTCTTCTTTTTTGTTGTTGGTTGTCTTCTGTATGTGGCCGTGTTCTTAAGTTTTAAAATGCTTCCATCGAAACTAAATATATATATAGGGAATGGTTGGGGTTGTACAAATGACGTATTAATGACGTATTAAGGACCTTAGCTCTGGATTTGTCAATGAGAAATTACAGATTTCATTCAATTTTAGGTAGAATTTAGATGAATTACTTTGAAAGGTATTTTCATTTTTATTGAACTCAGTTTTTTGTTGTACACATCACTTACCAGAAGTCGTGTTCTTTTGCAAAGTAGCAATGAGAAGGTGTACTTTGATATCAGTTGTTCACACTACACCATTGGATAGAAATTGTTCCTCAAATTTTCTTAATTGTTTTTTGATAGAACTACTGTACTACTACTAGTTGATTTCTACGCAATAAGTTAATGTAGTATCATGATTAAATATGCTTTCTAAGCTGGTATAAAATATTGTGTTTAAAACAAAAAAATGAATAAAAAAATTCCCCTATGGAGTTACCGTTAATGACAGTACCCATCTTTTCTTTAATCACAAAATGTTTTGCTTTAGTCATGGAATGGAAAATAAGTTTTAGATTCACAACTTTTATGCAAAACATTGGAACTATGCTAGCAACTACTGATACAGCTCAGTGAGAAAAGAAATTTATAATCAAAACCACAATTTTTATATTTATCACTGACTTTAATTTTCCACATGCAGGTTTTCTTGAAAGATGATGCCCTTTAAAAAATATAATGACATACCCCCATGTAGGTGGTCAATTTTGTTTCTAGCGTTTATGCTTTTCGTGTAGTTAATTGATTTTTTTTTGTTAATGACTTTAATTTTTTCTGTTCTCCTTAATTTATTTTATTTATTTTTTAATTTTTGTATTTTAGTATTCCTTGTGTCATCTGTGTTCAGTAGTGTGATAGTTACCTTAAACACAAACCAAAACTTTTTTGGCATTTACTAAGCTGTCAAATTTAGATATAAATTGATTGGCATACAGAGGTAATTCCCAGTTTTTGCTAAAGAAATATACAGCAATTTAGATCACCACTCAATTAGGCTTGATAAACTACTTAATGCTTTGAGTGCAAATACCATTAATCAGAAATTTCTGGAATCATTTTTTTAGCAAGAAGCAATTTCATGTTGCTGAAAAAACATGTTTCGATACTTCTGGATATATTTTCAAAATGTTGGCACCCCTTCAATGCACTTCATTGGTTTGGTATATGATTTACTAAGTAGGATGTGTTTTTCATTGGTTTGGTATATGATTTATCAGTAGGATGTGTTCTTTACAAGACATTGTGTCAACTGCATAACCTAAAAGATGAACACTTCATTATAATCTCATGCGGCCATTTGGTCTGAAGAAAATGATCATAAACATCCTACATCTACAAAACTAGATATGGTTTCATCACAACTATTGAAATACATATCATAATTTTAAATTATTAAAAAAAAGTTGTGTCTAAAGGTAGTAACATTTATTTCTTTGCGTTTCTTTATTTGTTTTATTTTTATTTGTTTATTAATATTAGTGATTGTTGTAACAACACGCTTTTATGTGTAGATTTGTGATAGTTGACATTTAAAAGTAAAAGTCTGTTTTGTAGAATTATTTCTTGTTTTTATGACATACAGGTCAGTTAATTGATATAGTACCCTTCATTTTATTTTAATTGTAGCAGTTTTACATGATTTTTACTGATTCCATTTTAATGAGTACTGTAGACTGAGATAGTGCAAAAAACACTTTTTGGTACAATGTGCAAATAATTTATCAAGAAATTGGTGGTATTTTATCAATGCAAAGATTGTTGTACTAAATTTAATTGTTTCATGATTTTTTTTTCCAATCATAATTTTCTTCATACCTGAACATAACTTTTGAAAAAGTATAGTCCTTTCTAGCTAATGTGCTAACTTTCCTTTTGGGTATTGTTAGTAAATTTTAAAGTTATCAAGAAACATGAACATTTTAATCTCAACAAGAACAAGAAATGAACATCATTCTAATATGACAGCCATTGTACATCTGAGGGTATGTTTGTGGTGGACAGTGACAACCATGAATACATATTATTAGAAATCATACTAGCCAAGCCCTTGTTATATAGAAACACAGTAATTGATATTAAACATTTCCTCTCTATTAGTATTTTTCCTATTCTTTCATTAGATTTATCTGAAATTAAGAATACTTTTGATTTAATCCTCAAAATTCAATTGCCATGATCTCAAATTCATAAATTTTTTATTCAAGCAGATTTACTTTTTTTCTAGATGAAACTTCCTGAAAAGTAAAACTAGATTTGAGATGCCATGAGAGTCGTAGAAGTTAGGAATATATCCAGACCATGAGAATCACTTTGTATCTCTCATGATTGACTAGGAATGTAGGATTTACTAAGTTCAACCTGCTCTATTGAAATGTTTTTGATCTTCCTTCTAACCTAACCTTATAACCCCTCTGATGATGAATCAGGCAAAAGCCCTCCCCAAAGTATGGATGAGGACCGGACTAGCCCCCTCAGAACTTTTCGTTCGCCCTCTGAGCTCCCACGAACAGGTAACAAATGCTTCACCATGGAGACGTCGGTCACACCCGCCTCCTTGCTCATTATCTCACAGGCTACGCCTAGATGTAGATTGTTTTTTATACCTAGATCTTTTGTCTTGACAGTGTGTATACACCTTGTGTGTTGGACATCTATATCTTGGAGCTTGTTCCCATTGCCACAGAGTTTTCTCCTTATCTATTTATTTTGCATGTATTGCACACAGCTATGATTTGCAACCATAACTTCTACATATAACAAGATAATGGTCCCATGTATTAAGTTGTGTGCATCATGCAAAATGTGATTAAGGAAAGTCTTTGGGCCACTGTGGACAGCACCTTACTATAGCTTCAGTTCATTGTACTTTATTTTTCGCTATATCCACGTGTGTTGTTGATAATGTGCTAGTTCACTGTCATACAATATGGACATCTTAGCATATTCCTAGTGTAACAGAAATTCATGTTTTTATTACTACTGTATCTGCCATAAATTCACTCACTCTTACAAGATTGGGAGGAAAAGTGTAGTATGCATGCTTAAAATTGAGTTTATCTAATCATTGTGACCAATTGAACACCCTACCTTTTTCACTGTAACCCTTTCACTCCCTCCTATCAAAAATATGGTATTTAAAATACCAAATATCAAAATCAACATTTGTTGGCGTATATTGTACATGGGAAAACAGAGATGTAATTGCTATATTTCAAGGGATAATTAACAACTTTTTAAATGTGCCTATCAATGTTGATTTATGTGATCAATGTTGAGGCTCTATTTGGATTTCACCTTATGCTTTCAACAGTATACTCTCTGCCTTGAAAACTTGCCGAATTGTTTAATTGTAAATCTGCCAAAAATAAACTAAAAATTCAATCAACGCCCTGTAAAATAACAACTCCTTCAATTGTGGACATGTTTGAAAGTCTGTTGGTCACAGTGTGGTATAGTTTTCACACCTTTGTCTTCATTTTGTTTGACAATGTCTTTTTATAGTCAGAACTTGTAGCCCACAAATTGAACATTAAATTACCAAACATTACCCTTGTGTGTTCATATACACACACATAGAAAATACCTTTATATTTTTCATTGACATATATCATTTGAGAAATAGATTTAGATCATTATTTCTTCATCATGATTGGGTATTCCTCTACCCTGACTATGTTATCTAGCATCTGGGATGTTTTATTAGATTTTATTTTGCACTGATTTTCTAGTCATCGAACTGTGGCTGCTTATGAAGATAGGTCCTGCAAAATAAAATGGGAAAAAAAATGGGGGAAGTAGATAACATTGATTGAAGTACAGAATTAAAAAAACAAACAATGTCTTTAATAAACGATTGTTGTGACATCCTTTGCCACTCCGGAATGTCTGTTGGATTTGAATTCTTTTCTGTACTCTTCAGAGAATGCTTTTCTGAAGATTCTACTCTACAATGTGTAAATAGATGAAGTTGTTTCAGGGACTGTGCAAAATGAATCATAGTATATTTGATGTCCATTTGTGTTCCAAAGGATACAGTCTTCTGCAAAAACTGGAGATCGTTACCCAGAGCTTTTAAATATTTCTCCCTGTATTGAGAGTCTTCTTCGCACAATGTATTGTCATATATCACCGTGCCATTGATTTCTGTAATTATACCTTTTTACGTGTGCTTTCTTTTTCTAGCATTGTTGTGCTAGCTTTAGTGTCGAAGCTCTCAATTTCATCAAGATATATGGTCTTGTTATAGAGGTTGCATTATATTTACATTGTCTCCAACTCAATTTGTATATCTCTAAAATGTCATCTATCAATTTATGTTTCATTTCACAGTCTATAACTTGTATTTGTGTATTTGTGAATGTATGTTTCTTCACCAAACCATCATCAATTATTATTATATATTATATTCATTTCCTTTCATCAGTTCTATGTGTTTGTTCAATGTATTCATGAAAAGTGAAAAACTGCTGATTGATCAAATTCCATTCTAGTTGAATCCATATGCATGCATTTCAGCATCCATTAAACTATTATACCAGTATTACTCACGGTGAGGGGTTATATACTCCTTAGTAATTTTAATCAAATTCATCACAAAGTGTTCTTGTTGTATATATATACCCACACATTTCTTCTTATATTTTTACATTTTATAATTCTCTTTCTTTTTCATCATTATTTGTTATTTCATTTTATTGATTTTGAATGTCTCTTGAAATATGTTACCCTGTAATTTAATAAATGTGTATTAATTCTAAAGATAAAGCACATTTAAGAAGTAATATTCACAATATCAGGTGGTACTTGATATACCATTGCAAAAATCCAAATGAAGAAATTTCCTCAAATATTTCTCATCCGTGAAAATCGAAGTTTTGGATGAACGGTTTAGAGGTAATGACTGTCACAGGTTCCTCATTCCCCATGTACCATCAAAGACTGGTGGAATAGTATTATACTGGTTACTGTTGAGTAGTCATCAATGTGGTGGTCATTGTGCCAATCAAAACAAAAGTAATTACCAATCAGAACAAAAATTTATCTTTTTCTGTTCATACAAACTTTCCTCCAAATATCATCACCTGTTTTTTACGCTGTTTTTTCCCTCCAAAATTGCAAATCAGGACATTTTTTAGTAAATAATTTCATGTTCTAACTATTATTCTCCAATAAATTCTTACCCTACAGGAGCACCGATATCAAGGCCTCCGTTAGCAAGAGCGGATGAAGTGTAAGTAATCAGTTTTTGTTCAAACCATAACCTCTTCTAATTATCCTGATTAACTGAACAATCCATGCATAATATATTCTCTCAGCAGTCGTGCATACATGTACATGTATATGTCATGGGTTTTCTCAATGCACCATTAGGGATATTCTTTATTTTGTGGGTAGAAATAGAAAAAGAATATTGAGTTGGTTTTTTCCTCTTCCTGTAGACAAAGCTAACTATGCAGGTATTCAATATTTTCTGTTGATAGGATTGACTTTGGGAAAGGGTAGGGAACTGACCTTGTAGATATTCCCATGAATAAGTATTTGTATGAAATAGGTTTACCTAATGAAGTTATATTGTATATCAAAATAAAAGATGATATGATGAATAAACAGGAAAGAAAAATCATCACAAGAGCATTACAAATTTGTGTCATCATTCATGTACCATGGGCTTATGAGAGCAGTCAGTTCATACATGTATGCATAGTCACTCTTTTTGTCATGAAGCAATCAATCAGTCACTCGGTCAATCAACAGTCATTCATTTAATTAGATCAATATATCAGTCAATCAAAGTAATCAAAGTTGTACATATAGTACAAGACCAATATAATGAATCGATAATTCATAAAGTACTCAATTATGTGCTGTAGTTAGTCAGAATTTGTATCTTAACAATCAGTCATTGTATACTGTAGTTGGTGGAAAGGCTTTCATCTAACTTCACATGCTATTGTATTATTGCCTAATCTCACATGCTATTCTGTATGCCTAACCAACCTCAAGCAAAGCTGCTCTCTCCTTTATAAGCTCATCTGCTATTGGTTAATCTCATGCAGGGACAATCATGAAGGACCAATAAGATCTAAGAGTGCATCAGATAGTTCAAGCGCATCATCATCATCATCATCACAGTACGTTAATTACTCTTGCCCTATGGCAAGACGAATCAAACTAGAATTTTGTTTGCATGTGTGGTTTCTAAAACTAACAACGTTTTCATGTTACACATCAAACTATAACATTCATGCCACTAATATATTCTTACATATATATATACTAATATATTCTTACATATATATACTAATATATTCTTACATATATAACTGGACACCTTACACAACTTTACATTGGAGGTTTATATATGTATATAATTTTGTCTACCTCTAACAATATCCAATTCATTAACTTAACAATTCCTTTTGATACATAATTCATAAACTAATATTAATGGAATTAATTGTAAAAAAGATTGGGGAAATATAATTCAAATTATCCTCCTGTAGTTTAAAATGTCAAAGGTTTTATTTTGCTAGTTTTGGCACATTGCTTGATATTATATAGATGGTAAAAGAATTCACATTTATAGATTTGGTTTAGAAGTGTTATCATATAAAGCAATGCAAGGTCTACTCTTAAATAGAGCATTCAAAACTTCTTATTAGTGTCTCATGATTTTGTTTTAGTTTATATGGATTAAAACAGTGCTTAATTATTTAGATTGACCTTAAAATGTTTATGCCAACATATATTATATGACCGAAGTAATCTTTCTCTGTGCTGAAAAACACCCACATTGTGCAACTCTGATCCCAAAACATGTACATCCAAATTACAGTTCCATAGACATGATTACAGATCTCATCCATGTAGTGTCATTCATGTCTTGTGTTATAGTATTGAAGTTTGCTTTATAAGTAGGTGGCTTGATCAGTTTTCTTGTAATACTTTCTTTCTCTGTTTTAAGTAGGTTTATGGTTTGAAATAGGTTTATGGTTTGAAATAGTTTTATGGTTTGAAATGGGTTTATGGTTTGAAATAGGTTTATGGTTTGAAATAGATTTATGGTTTGAAATAGGTTTATGGTTTAAAATAGGTTTATGGTTTGAAATAGGTTTATGGTCTGAAATAAGGTTCATGGTTTGAAATAGGTTTGTAGTTTGAAATAAGGTTTATGGTTTGAAATAGGTTTATGTTTAAAATAAGGTTTATGGTTTGAAATAGATTTATGGTTTGAAATAGATTTATGGTTTGAAATAAGGTTTATGGTTTGAAGTAGGTTTATGGTTTGAAATAGGTTTGTGGTTTGAAATAAGGTTTGTGGTTTGAAATAGGTTTATGGTTTGAAATAGGTTCATGGTTTGCCTTTATGTTATTAGCGAATGTAAAGCCATGTAGTCACTTTCTGTTTCATGTTCTTTTCATAAAGTATATTTATAACATTCCCAAATAACAATATCATATCTTCCTAGCTTGTAATTTTTTCAATAGTCGTATTTTGGAATCATGGGATTTTATATTTTTCTCCTCTTCTGCATCAGTATTTCATTTCAATTTTCTTACTTTTAACGTGATTCTACATTGTTGTGTTTTACTTCTCATACACATCTTCTCTCTGAATCTCCTCCCCTTTTGTACCATATCTACTTTTTTAAATCTCCATTTACCATCTATCTCCTATCTCTCTCTCTCTCTCTCTTTCTGTCTCTATCCATTTCTCTGTCTTTGTGTCTGCCTGTTCCTACGTTTCTACACAACTACTAGCTTTTTGTCTTTCCTTTCTATCTCCGTCTTCATTGCACTGTTTGCTATTTGATATCACCTAATAATAATGCACAATTTACTAATTTGTAGTATTCTAATTATGTACTGTAATGTTATTTTTCATTTAGATATTTGGTGGTTGCGTCAAGTAATTTATGATTAAGGTTCCATTAAAAAGTATTTTGTTTCCAACTTTCCATTACAATTAAACCAAAACCAGAATTTTAAAAAAAGTACTGGTATGACATATTTCAATTAATGCTTATCATTACTGTCATCTCTGTAATACTCCATTATCTAAATTCTTTAAAATTTAATTTGTCTATTTGCATGAAGAGAAGAAGAGAACGCAAAGTTCAAAATCTCATGCTCTTGATTGTTTAGTTTTTTTAATAATTTTCTCATTTTACATTAGTTCACTTTTTGATAGACCAGTTTAGTAATGTATTCAAAAGTTGCTTTTGATGAGCTAAAAGCTTCCCCAAATCTTGCCTAACATAGCAGCTACTAATACACATGTAGTATGCTGGGGGTGGGGGGCAACACTCATTCTTGAAAGAATGTCAATAACTTTGAACACATTAGTAAACAAGACTATTAAACGATTAATGTGTTTTGAATTCTATAGTTTCTATGTGAAGTTTTCTCATATAGATATCCTCACTTAATATGATTAGCTTGCACGTTTTCAATAGATCTGTTTCATTCAGACACAAAGCCAATTGCCATCATTTGGGTTTGAGTTGATTAGGTTACATTTTTGTTACTGTTTTGGGAACTAACCACATCACATGTTCACTTTTTGCTGTGCTCATCACATGGCGCCCTCTAACAGGCGTAGCACTGGACCAGCAGCATCCAAGGGAACCCCTGGTGATCAGTCGATTTACGACTCTGTTGGCAAGAAGTTAGTATTGACTTATCTTAATTACAACATCATGCATGATGCCATGGGGGGAAAGCATTACTTAAAGCCATACTGTACTAGAAGCACTACCTCTAGCGCCATCTCAGGTCAGCTGTAACAGTATGGTCCTGTAACTCACTGCTCTGTTGGTTCCACTGAATTCTACACTATGTAGTGTAGAGTTCAGTGGGTTACGCAATGTAGGCAAGTTAACCATGAGCTGGCACTGTGCAATAAACAGTATGCTAGGGCACAAAGCTTATCAGTTCAGTATTGCTTTAACAAAACAAAAAAACTTCTCCCCTCCCCATCCACAAAAAGTGCAAAATGCAATACAACAAATTGGAATTGATCAATGTTAAAACCTCTATGATATAATCCATCCTACCTATTCTAAAGTAGCAACCCTGTTCATCTTTTTATTTATAAAACATTGTATTATTTCAAAGCTGTATTACTAAAACAATAAAAACCACTATCAACCTCACCCTCTTTCAACCAGTGGCCTACACCCTTAGTTTTGCATCCTAAAAGTGGAAATATTGGCCCCCCCCCCAAAAAAAAGAGAGAGAAATAGCCAGATTATTAAAATAATTTTGTCAATGAATGCACACCGCTTTCCTTAAGCAGAGATAGAAGCCTTGTGCTTGAAAAGTACTTCTTGTAGATTTTATTTTGTCATCAAAATCATATTGATGAAATGTCGGCAAACCTTGGGAAATGAACATGCCTACTCTGTTTCATGAATATGAATATGATGTGAAATAAAAACAGTTAACATGCATATCTAAATGTGTCTGTTGATATACGCAATCAGTTTGGAAAATATGTATTATGAAATATATTTCAGATTACACACAAATATTGAAAACATATGGGTAAAGTACTTTAAATCATGATGTATAATGTTATTGAGCTGTGATATATTTCACTTCTATTCCTCTCGTATAGTATCACTTTCTGTGAATGACATGAATCTAATCTTATTTTCTATCAATGTGTTCTTTCTAGGGGAATATGCGTGCGGACTTTATACGCATGTGATGCGGATAATGAGTCGGAACTATCTTTTCAACCGAACCAGATTATAGTCAATGGTAAGTTTATAATTTTTCTATCCGTTCTGTCAAGGGACATAAATAACAAAAATCCATATGCTAATATACATTTTTATGTCATATTAAATATGTTTATATACGCTATGTTTATATATGTTTATTCCTGTATTTGTAGTCTTAAGTTTCATGTAAATGCTTTGGTAATTTTAAGATATCATATGCCCAGCAGACTGCATTAGCAGGGGAGACTTAACCGTTAGGAATCACCCAACTTGGTACCAAGCGTACAATTTATGTATCTTCTAGATGTTATATGGTACTATATTGTTTAGTGAGTGCCAGAAGGAGTCAAGGTTATCTTTTCACTTTGAACTGACTCCCTTCTGCTTCTCAGCAGAATATTGCATCAAAGCTAGGTGATTAGGCTGTAATTTCACTGCAGGCTGTGGATAGGGGTCTCCACAAACATGTCTTAAAAACTTTACCAATGGCTGTATGACACATGCTCCAGCTGCTGTTGTCCCGCGGTCAATATCCTACACCAGTCGAACTCTTAACTCCAACCCTGGACCAAACACTGTACGAGACCATAATTCTAACCCTACACCTAGCCTCAAACTCAATCGTAATCCTAACCCTAACCCTATATATATACAGTTCACCACTAAATTATTCATACCCTTACCATGTTTTGCCATTTTTTAATTATGTGAAAACATTGATTTGTCTCGATTTATGTTTCTTCAGAATGTGACATATTAACGCTGACATCTTACAGTTTTCAACAAAGGCCCTAATTCAATCATTTCACTTTTCATTATCGAGTTACGAAAACACAAAAAACATCTATGCATATGTTGGAGGACATTATGAACAAGTTCATGTGTAAATGATGATGTAATCTGTATCTCACTACAGTACGGTCATCCAAGGAAAGAGGCTGGTTACTCGGTACGCTGAACGGCAAGACGGGACTCGTACCAGAGAACTATGTCCAAGCGATAATACAGTGACACTGAAGATCGCCCTCGCCCAGTTATACGCACAAGTGCACAACGGATCACATTGGCAGAGGGCATCACCAAGAACTGAATACGTAGATATTTAGAGTCATCTTGATTGATGGAGAAGCCACATGGTGATGTCATGCAGTGGACAGAAAATTATAGTTGTGAAGTCATTTTCTGGGCATATTGAAAGATGATACATGGCATATTAAGAAAAGAATTTCTTACATAAATACAAAAAAGAAGAAAATAATTTCTTGGTTTTACAGATCTTCAATCTTTTTTTTGGAGTGAAATGCAGTTAATTTACTTTAATTCTCCAAGTGTGGGGTATTCTGATATTTGAAATGGACAACTTGTATGAAAGGTGTGAGATTCCAAACTCACATCCTACAGGTCAGACTGACTACCTTGTCATATGAAAATCTTTAAAAATATCATGTTTGTCATAGGATGTAAATCACTTTGAAACAAACATGGTAGAAGAATTTATTCAAGGTAACATACAAAAAAACATGGCAATTTCCAAAGATATTTAAGAACGGTCCTCCAAGTCTTTGATAGCCTTCATCTGATAAGAAATGCCAAAAGTGAAGCTGGCTGAACTTGCATCAAATCAATGGCCGTTGGACTCTACTGGTCAATAAAGGAAAATCCAGGTTCATGCCTGAGCTTGAGAAATGGGAGGCAGGGAGAAAGGGATGTTTTACCTTTTTTCTCTCTCCAAAGCTTTCAAAGAAATACCTTTTGCTTTATTACTGCATATTGAAACTGCCATCTTTGGATGCAAATTAATTGTGTTTTTTTGCCCTACTGCCAATTATTTCTTTGGAGTTGAATAAGTGAACAACTGAAATTTACAAGTTGTTTTCACTAGGAATGTTGTTTGAACCAAACCTCAATAATTTGAGAAATGAAGTACTTGAGAGTCTTGGAGAATAAGCATGTTTCTATGATGATGTATGTCAGTAGTCTGAGATGCCTTCACATATGATATCTACCAAAATTCCACATAAGATCAGATGTCACATATACAGGCAGGCTTTTCAGATTCATGAGGACAAAATGACAATCTTAGAATAGGCTTGGTGCTCCTTCAAACTTCTGGATCGGGAAAAATTTTAACCACTGTGTTTAAAAAAAATTAGTCTCAGTTGATTTTAATTGCTTTTTTTCTTTTCTGGCCTTTGTTTCAGATAATATGTATGATGTTTGGAAAGGAAAGAGAGTTTGTTGATAAGGATCATAATGTCCTTGATAATATGTAAATATATTTTATTCTCTAGCACAACTGTTGAGTAAAGACAGTTGATATATTATATGCATTAATGATACTGTATATATGAATGATTAGAAACAAAATTGAGTGTGCAAACTTTGTATGATGAGAAGAAAGTGGGAGAGAGAGAGAGAGATTGATGGAGAGATGAAGAGAGGGAGAGAGAGAGGATGTTGAGACACACGTTAGCATTGTAAAATATCACCTTTAATGAGTTCTTATAGCAAGATTGCATGTTAGTTTTACTACATACCTAGTGTATAAATATGAGTGAGTGATGGATTTCTCATTTTCTCTCTGTAAATGCTTGATGAATTTTGACACTTTTGGGTGAATGGTTAATTAAAATAGTCGTCTATTGTTCTCACTGTCACCTTACTATTGGTTGTATATGTAATTTGATAGAACAATGCTATTCAATTAATATATCTTAATAATAATATAAAGTCAAAAGCTGTATATGCAAAGCTGTATAAATGTACATAGACCAAGAGTTGTAGAGATTGTGGATTCATCCTTCAGCATGACTGAGTCTGTTTTTCCCCCTCCTCTTCTTTCCAGCTCTGAATTGAAAAGGTTAATATAGATATGAATGAACTCTTCTCATAAGTGACATTCCAACTGTAAAACTGTTTCATGTATAGCGTTTGTATAAATTGTCATTGAGAGAGAAAGAGGACGTTTGGTGATATATTTCCCAGTTAGCGTGAGCTAAAAAAAAGTCTGTTACTTTTATTTGTTGAATGCTGGCCTGTAGACCCTTGTATGTACTTTTGGGTTAGTTTAATTGATACGCTGGGATATTCTTAGTTTTTGTTAGCCTGCTTTGATAGAAAGCTTCATGTATATCAATTTAAAACATAACTTTTATGCAGAGTGAACAAGCACATTATTATTTCATTACCAGGTAAATCTAACTATAGAACTCTTGAGAGGTTATTCAATGCTTATAAAAAGTTCTAGATCTACCATAATACAGTGTGCATTATGATATTCAAGTTTTAGTATATGTATCTGTACTTTGAATTACTGTTTGAAAAATATCCTTTCATACATTTGTTAAAGTATGTTTATTATTGTTCAAAATTTTAAATGGAACTTTGCTTTGTTAATCTAAATGGTTACAGCTTTCTGGTCACAACAGGAATACATTTTCAGATATTAACGTTTTTATGAAATACCCTTTTTACTGAGGAGCTTGTCATCTAAAATGATAATCAGGTAATGAAAATTGGAACAGCTATACCCTTTTCATGTTCATGGCCCAGGCCTTAGCATAACTTTTCATATATAAGGATTTAAAAGCATGTCGTATCTGACATGCACGTTTGTTTCTGTGGTTTGCGCACAAGGACATGCCTTATAAACTGTCTGATTTCTTTCCTGCCATCCTTTTGTAAAATATAAAAGGAATTATTTTGATCACTCTGGGAAAGGCTGATACCAGTCATATTGTATTACATAACATTTATATTATATTATGGGGAATCCATTTCCGGTGCTTGGGTCACTCAGCACTTGACCCTTCTTGGAGTGGGTCAAGAAGCAGTTCAGAAATCAACAGTGAGTGCGGAGTAAAGTGGTGCTGGTAACAGTCCATATTCGCCTTTGTATTGAGGCTCAGTCCGGACCGAACCCTTTTTGGTAGTGAGTATGAAGGGGGTATAGGAAATGAGCCATGTAAAACAGAAAGAGAAAAAGAAAAGAAACATTGCCACCTACAAAATTTGAAGTTAAATTAGTTGATATATTAGAGGTTCTGTTTTACTTTTTGGGGCTGTTATGCAACATCAATCCTCCATTTTGACCTAAGTTTTATGAATGACAATAAAAATGAAAGTCAAATTTTCAGGAGAAATTTTTTCAACAAAATTCAAATTTGTAGTTAATTTAAGCTGTGTTTGATTTGTGTTTATTAAGAAAATCAATTTTCTCAGCACTCCAATTAGGCGTGAAATTTCATAGTGTAAGATTTATGCACATTGCAGTTTTGTATCCCTTAGGAATGTAAATTAGAGAAGAAAAAAAATTATAAAATTTATATTATAGTTGAACACACTTTGGTATCGACCTTACCATAATTTGTTTCCTTATGCAGTTTTGTGGACCTTGACTTTCAAATTAATCATGAAATATTTGTTGTTTTTATGTTAATGAAAATTGACATGATCCTATTACAATTATGTTAACTACCAAACCTTTATAACCAATCTGATTTCTAGTGTTTGTCATGCATTTTGATTTGCTTTATGTTATCTCATATTAAATTCATAATTTACTCTTATTTTGATATTTTATTCTAGTTCTTGTAAGTTAACAGATCTTGGGCATATCATACACCTGACCTTTGTTGATTTATCAACATAAACACATCCCAAGTCTACTACATCTACAGACCTATGTTTCTTTGGATATATATCGAAAGAATTTATAGATTGATGAACTATTATGTTTCTACTATGAGCATGGACTATAACTAGCTGTTTCTCATATTTCTCCTTTGTTTTGTTATAAGAAATGTTGACTTCTCAAAAAGAAGGTACATATATATGTAACTGTTTTCAATTCATAATAAAGTCTCTTTGTAATGTTAATTTTTACACTTGTAACAGTGGTGACTATTCATGTTGAAACTTGCTTTAACAAAAGTCTATGTGTATTCAAAATCAAAATCATATTATTTGATCAGAAACATATCATACAATTATTACTAGATATATTTTTGTAGCAACATATATTATATGATTTCTTTATCTTTCCTGAAATTGAATTGTAGCATGTCATTTATGGTGTAATGGAGTTATTTTCTTATCTAGTTCTGTGAGAAAGATTTCTGACATAATGTTGCTGTAATATTAATCTTTTGTGTGCGTTTGTTCTGCCTTTATACCTACGGCTCAAGTTTTGAGGTAAAAAAAAAATCAAATAACTATATTTTGTTTTTCAAGCAGTGAGCATTTTTAGTAATCACACATTTAGCTTTGTAGTGTATTGCTCATTATGTTGCATTATTAGACCTAGCAGATATATCATAGAGCACTTCGTTTTATTTGTCAATCATTCTACACAAATATCCCATTTTTTTATTATGATATATATTGCCAAATTATTGTGACAGACTTGATGAATGATTAAGCCTATTAACCCCAATAAAAACTTGAAATGTTGTATCAACAAATGGGTATCTGAGACTGCTTCTTAAAGCCATCCTTTTGTCTATCTAAAATCAATATTTTTATGTAGTCATCATTCTCTCACCAAATCTCATGTACTCTCATTGTCTGTATGTCTGTATGTATGTCTGTCTGTCCGTTTCTCTCTCTATCTCCCCTATCCCTCTGTATTTCTTTCTGTCTGTGTGTCTCTCTCTCTCATCTTCTTCTTCTCTCTCTCTCTCTCTCTCTCTCATCTTCTCTCTCTCTCTCTTCCTCTTCCTCTTCCTCCCGTTTTTCCCATCTTGGAAAGAAATAAAAGAAGCCAATAATATCTGGGGGGTGTTTCACAAAGACTAAGATCGACTTTAAGTTGAACTATGGCAGGCCATTCATGCCACTGTTTGCTCTCACCATTTACTGGCATTGGTCTCTCAAGTAACGTACAAATCATGGTCACAAATCTACAGAATTTAAATTTTTCGATAATTCATTATTGAAGGAAAAATATTATATAAAGATCATAATGGTGAGAGCAACCAGTGGCATAAATAGCCAGCCATAGTTAAGTCCAACTTAAAGTCGATCTTAGTCTTTGTGAAACACTCCCCAGAAATACTCTGATTTTTCAAATGTTCAATGACATAATATATTTCCCTATTGCTTTCTTCACATTTCTCTCTTTTTTCACTATTTTGTTTGTTTGTTTGATTGATTTTATTTCTGCGTTCAAAAAGATACAAATTCGAACAATAACAAATACAATTAATAACATGTTTACAAAAGTAATTAAATAGAAGGTCATGTACAATTATAACATACAATAAACATGTACGAAGCATACAAATAAGATAAATAATATAGTAAATAGTTTCCAATAAATTAGAGAGGTAATTTAGAACGCAGGAGACCACCATCGTGAGCGGTTAGGCTGGAGATGGATGGCGGCCTCATAAAAAAAAGAATTGGCGGCACAACTCTCTTGGGAAAACTGAGTGATCAAGTGGGTGTAGTGCAAGTGCAGGGTGTGTGCAGAAAACAGTTGCATGCTAAAGTATAAAATAGTCACGGCTTTATACTAATTTTCCTCCTTGCCTTCATAATTTTTTTTCCCTGTCGCATTAGTTTCCACTCCCCTTATATTTTGTTTACTTTATCTTCTCTTTCATTTTCTCAATTCTATCTTTTGATTCTTGTATAGTTTCATATTCACAAAATAGAAATTATATTCCCGAATCGTCTTGGTTCCAAAATATGTATGAGCCCTCTACAATAACCGCTGACAATCACAGGAAATTACATACAACACCTGGACAATAATTGGGCACTCCATTGAAATCATCAATGAAATTGTAAATATACAGGTATAATACGATCGCAAGGACTTCCGAGAAATCAACTTGGCAATTTCACTACCCTATCGTATTGCCAGTAGAAATCATGTTAGTATTACGTAACGTGTCACCTGCACGTCATTATACTGATTGAACATTTAAAGAGTGACACGCAAGGTTAAAGAACTGCGTTAGGTATAGATTTATGAAAGTCTTTGCGATCGTTTTAGATTAATACAATCTCAGAATGGGTTTATGTCGATTGAAAGGACAGTTGTGTGAGGGGAAAGTAATATGGTCGTTATTCCAAAGTGAAATGTCAGTTTATCTTACAAGAACAAACATTTTATAAAGCGTAAGACAAAGATTTACCCGATTGGCAATTGGGTTCTTAAGAAAGTTACTGTACTCTGCAATTGCGATTCCCTGAATTGCATTTTACAAGTCGGATTATTTCAGCTAAACGAAATAAGGGATTCAATTTAAATACATTCGTAGTACACTTTTTAGCGACATTTTTTGTAAAGGGCGTTGCAGGGATGTGCACAGCGAAAATCTCAAAACTTGTTAAAGGGCGCCAAAATGTTGTAAAAAATAACAATTGAAAACTTTTCTAAACGTGTGGTGGCAAAATATTCATTTTTAGCACAATTAGTCATTTCTTTTTTCAAATTTGAATTTTGTAACTGGCAATATTTTATTCACCCCGTTATTTTGTTGTGTACGAAAAGAGGGCTTGAATTTTCACTCAGAGAAATAACCGTAGTCTTTTGGTCTGAAATTTTGCACATACTTTCATAAACTCACCTTGCAGTATGCTACTCCTGTATGCTATGCAAATCCCTGAGAGGGGCTTTAAATATTCTTTTCAACATTGCATGAAAGGTAGAAGTCTTGAAACGTTCGGCCTATACTGCTTCATAAACGGTACGTGTTGAGGCTTGAAGCTTTTTGAGTACCATTTTAAGCAGATTATTTGGGAAAAGTTGAAAGAGATTTGCCTCATATATTGTCATTATCTGGTGATTTACACTGTTTACTTTTAAATGACTCTCTGTATGCCTACACATTTGAGAGTGCCAACGATATTAACTTTCAATTACACATGTCTTATTGATGGAACCCATGAGCTCGGTTACAAGATAACTATTACATTGGAGAAGTTGAAGAGCGTCATCTTTCGGCAAGCGTATACGGAACTATCATCAATGATAATGCGAAGGGCGGGGAGGGGGGGGGGGGTAGTATAATTTTATTATCAACAAGGGTAATATGCCATTTTCGTAATGTAATCATATTTAATGCACAAAACTTTGGTAAGTATCGTTACACAGTATTTCATTCACCTGTTACGAATAATAATTGTATTTCAATATTCAGAATGCGAATAGACCTGTTTACTATACATGTTTATGCACACTTTTCGAACAAAGGTTGTACTTGACAACCTGAAAGCTTTCCCGAGGCTTGCCTGACATATCAACAAGTAATATATGCAGACTGGATTCCAAGTATTGTAGTTCATTCATTAATAACAGGTTAATGGAATAACTCGTCACAAGGTCCCCAGGAAAGAAACATCCATACATTTGAATATGTTAGTAAACCGGTCTATTGCATATACATTCCGTAGGCTATAGGTAGGACAAGCCATAATGTTTGTCCTACCTAGCAACAGTAATATTAATGTAAACAGTTTGCATTCCGACTGTTGAAAACATGTGAATGAAATGATTTGTAATATGACACTTAACAAAGATTTATGCCTTAAATTTGATTACATTACGAAAATGGTCTTTTGTAAATATATCATTGATGACAGTATATCTCGTGACTGGCACCAAATCCAAGCCATAGATAATCGCAATACACGGGTAAATATTCATTGATTTACACAAAGTTTTTGATATGGTCACTCATGATCTGCCTTGTGTTATCAATGCTGGGTATCGGCACTATAGTTGGAAAACAGTGGCGTGGGGTCCAGGGGCTTTGTCGTGGGGTTCAGGTGCTTTGTCCCGGTGATATTTAGATACCTTATTGGTGACACTGGCAGGTCACTAATTGGCGTGGGGTCCATGGGGCTGAGCCCTATGAAGCTCAGGGGTTTTAGGCATTTAATTATGGTCAGGTGACCAATTCAGGGCCCGTCTTAGGGCCCCTAGTGGGGTCCAGGGGGCGGAGCCCCCGGAAGCTCAGGGGTTTTAGGCATTTGGCATATTTTGATACCTTATTTGTGACACTGACAGGTCACTATTCTTTCTTTCTCAGTTTTCTCTTTATCATACTTTTTCAAAAAAGTGAGAGGGGCTCGAGCCCCCAAGCCCCCTGAGCCCCGCCGTTCTGCAGGCCCTGACATGAAGGCTTCTAGATAAGCACATTAGTTTGCCTGTAAATTTGGGAATTTGCAATTTTCCAGCAAACGCATAAAAAAGTATAATTTACATTAAAAAATGGAGAAAAAATCCCGGAAAATCATGTCATTTCAGCAACATTTGGAGGTATCGAATTAGAAATAAACCCCAAGCCCCATCAGTACGCCAGTGTTAAGGGGCTCATGTCTTCTTACCCCTATAATAAAAAACACACACGCTTTCCCATCCTCTCACAATATTTCCACGATATGCGCGTATCGCTATTATCAAATCCTCCATTGATAAATATGGGGGCATGCGGAATGTTTAGGAAAATTAATTCCTGTTTACTCTCCTTTTCTTTGAATGGAATATAATTTTTGTTGTGATTCAATTCAGGTTTTTATTATTTTTTATTTTCTTTCTGGTTAAAAAATACAAACCATTTGTACTCCTTTACCGTTGATTTTTTTCGGGGGGATGGGCTTTTTTTTGGGGCAAATTTTTTTCTCCCCACCCCCCACTTCCGGCGCCTATGCATGGACGTGTTCCCAGCAGTAAGTGGGATGCATTGGACAAGAAATGGCACACCCACGATCAAGCCCGCGATATAATAACCTAAAATTCCAGACCTCATAAAGTACCGCACCATTAAATTCTACTTCATAAAATCATATTCATTTCCTGACTGGTTCTCATAAATATGCAAAATTTAATTGACTTACAGATATACTGCCTGAAGTGATATTTTAAATGTATCTAATTTGTAAAGAATTGTTATAACAGCTCAGTACGAATAGAAATCATAGAAATGAGTCTCTGGAATGGAAGCCTAGATATGATATGCGCAGAATGCGTATGCGCAGTATAATTATAGTAGTTTTTTCATTCATATTTTCATTATCGGGTGTATATCCGCGCCGGTACAACAATCGCCCATTGCCTTTGCAAATTTGAAGAATTATTCCACCAATCTTATCATTTTTTAAACATACAATTGGTTGGTAAGATTCTGTATTCAAGAAATCTTGATCTTCACAGCTATGAACTACCAAGAAGAAGTCCATCCATCCGGAGAACTTGATATGGAGGGAGAAATGGTATGGCATGCATCGTGTTGTTGATGTTTGTGTGTAGATTTACGTGTACTGTGCAGTGTGCCCGCCTAAATTGTTAGCATTTCTATATATTGTGTGTAAGTACTGCTGTCGTGTTGCGACTCCATGTGGCTTGAAAGACTGTCAAGTCTTTTCGCAGATCAACATTTTCGTTAAGATTATGTAAAAATTGAGATTTTGGAACAGTATGTTTGGTAAAAAGCATGTTGAGGGTGTTTAATATGATTGATACCGTTATGACACGTGCTGCTATCCGTGGCATGGCATTTGCCCCAATCGCCGCGCGCGGCGTGGTGGTTTTGTAATTTTCGTTTTGTTTGTTTACTTTCACTTTGTCCATCAATCACGTATGACGATGACGGATGAATGGTGTTCTGGATATTGGTACAGCTATATTTTATGATAATCTAATTAGTTGGGAGCTAGAAAAGATGGCATGATCTCCAGCTAAGCCCTTTATCTAAGCAGTCAATAATAATTAAAGTAAAGAAATCGGGATTATTCCATCCATATATATCCAGATGCGCGGATTACGTGAATGACACTGCATCAAAGTCACGTCAAAGACAAACGTAAACACGGTGCGCAAGCAGCTAGCTTCCGATTTCACGCGCATGCAACATACATTCTGTAATCTTGACCATGTGCGTTTTATTGTTTGTAAATATTGAATTAAACATGGCATTGGTATTTAACAAAACTTCAACCGGATCTGATGGTCGGTCCATGATCCATCAACATGCAATACAATACTTGTTATGATGGAGAAAACACATCTGTGTGAACAAAAAACATTTCCCCCCTTTTTGCGTTCTTTAAATTATAATTTCATAATCTAGAAGTAGAACTGTACTGTCTGTAGTAATCGAAACCTGAAATCTCTAATTTTCATAATTTGTATAGAAAGATTATCATAGATTTTGATGACAACGACATGACAAAGAAACTTTCAAACTAGCTCAGGCAGAGTGTCTTGTTCCAGGTCTAAAGCTTTATGAAATGTAGATATATATATTCGTTTTAGCAGAACGAGCACCTTCCCAAGCCAGCCAAGCGTGTGGTGGTGTATGTATAATGATATTGATTGTGGTCAGTGTGAAGCGCGGGAATTCCTTTGTCATTGAGTTGTGTGCTTTGCTTTCGAATTTCAGGCCCATGTGCTCTACTCTAGATAGTCAGGGGTATAGGCTAGAGCAAAATACCCCTCTTTACACGTAGTTTTTTTTTTTTTTTTAAAGATCATGAAGATACGGATGTGCGATTTTTCTGGGCTTGTGGTAGGCTACAAACGAGGTTAGGGAATATCGTTAAATCTTTTTAAAATTCTGCATGTAGTTCTTACAGTGCGCTTGTAAATTGTCACATGACTATTTGGAAGAGGGGTTTTATAGCAGGGTCGTTTCTTTAATAGGAAATCTGAGCTTGTGAAGAAAACATACATGTTTAAGTATTATGTATGAGACAGGCCCCTACCCCTAAGAGAGAATGCTATTGATCTTTAATCTTTATGATCACGAATGAATTTCGGGAGCCCATCAGTAATTGTTAATGGAAATGCGAACAGGTTGTCATTAGCATGGCGTAATTAACTTGTTAGATTATATAACATTATATAATAGTTTTGTGCAGGAGTTAGAAAAATAGAAAGGTAAGACCAAGAGAAAGTGAGATATATTTCACCCACTGCGAAATTCAATTGTGTGTGAAAGGTTTTATTACTATGCACAATGTAAATGCGAGCCTCTTCTTTCCAATAAATTGAACATCTCACTTAGAATGTAATAATTGGACAAACGCAGTGATTTGTCATTCCTCGAGTGTCCCGAAGTAAACACGTTTGGTTGTTGATATTTACACATATCATGTACATGTATTATGACAATTTTCACCCACATTTTCTAACAATTATCGATTTTACTTTTTAGCCTATAAACATGCACACACACACACAACAAAAGCATTTTATTAAGTGAATTGTATCTGGTGTTTGTAAATATTGAGCAGCTGTTGAGAAGTTCATGTATGAGCATTTGCTGACTCGAGAAATACTTTGTAAGTTATCAAGTCCAGTTTTCTCACACAAGGCCAATAGGCCAGACGAATTACCAAAGATGCGGTCGTTTAGTCTTGAATTCAGACAGGCAAGAATTGTTTCACCTAAATGTATTTGTTTTTCGTAGCACTGTATAGAAGTGATAAATTTCATTATATGACTTTTTTTTTTAATGTGAAATAATATCGCTTACATTACTTCTATTATGCGTCTTTGCATTTCCTCGTTAGTCTAATAAAAATGTATGGAATAGTGATTCGTTCACCTGGTTGGTGGGTCGAATCCAACCCAAAATAGACAACCACTCTAAAAGAAAGCAGAAAAATAAGAGAAGCAAACTGATGAAAGTTTCAATTGAATCTGACTAAATATAAGAAAGTTATGATTTTTCTAAAGTTGTAATCACTATACGTATGGGCACTTCAAATTGGCTGAAGCGGTAATGTCAATGTGATGTAGTGTCGGACTACTTTCCTATCTGTTCCAACATATGAAATGACTAAAATTTAAATTTTTCTAAAATTCATGGCTCAGGAGAGTCTATTCTTTTTAGAGGACCTATAATAATATGCTATCTATAATATATTTTGAGTAGTGCACCAAGGGAAAGGGAACTTACGAGAAAAAAATGAAATTAATGATAATTTTGTACACGGCAAATGGGAGAGTTATCCACGTCCTACGTCACAATCCACTGAACAAACTACCAATTTGAGATTCGCATAGACTTAGTGATCTCTTATTTCAAACATTCATAACTTCCTTACTATTGGTCCGATTCATTTCAAACTTTTGCCATTCTGTTTCTCTTATTTTTCTGCTTTCATTCAAATCAACTTATTACAAGGATTAGATGATTTAGATTCCCCTTTAACCCGGTGCGTATTTCATTAAAAATAATATAGCAGTTGTCTTTCTCATCCCAGGAAAGAGACAGGTTCTTTTCATTTGAAAGGCGCTTTTCATTTGAAAGGCGCTTTGTTGCGATAATTGCTGCCGGAGAAAAAAGTAACTTTATGAAAATAATCGAAGGCGAGTTGGATACATGATTTGTACTAGAAGATATGGCACTTGGCTAAATTATCAGCGAACATATACACTGTAGTTAGTTGTGGTTATTTATAGATAGTAGTTACTATTTAGTTGATATCAATTATTAGAGGTTCAGTTGACTTAAATTATGAATTTTTGGAAGTGATATTAGATGTCTCTTTAGATCTATAATTTGTGATTTAACCGAGACGTTTTTGTTCCAGCACACACAATGAACGGGAACGTAAAAAAGTAAACTACATATATTTCTCGATTTGGCCCATTTATGAAACTGAAAAATCAACATTGCAGCCACATGTCTGACTTAGATATTATTTGTAAGTTTTTGTTCGCGCTTCTGTATAATTAATTTTAATTGAAAGTATTTTTTTTCAAATTCATTAGTTATGTACGTAACTAAAATTAACTACATACATGTACATAATTACTTTATGAATGTAAACAACTAAACATGTGCGTTATGAATTGGAGGAAGTTGGGTGTACTGCTTCGACGGAACAAAATGCCGAATATTATTACAGATGTTGTCGTGTTAGAGCAACTGCCTGTAGAGTTGAGACGGCACGCACAGGTCACACGTAAGAAGTTAGGTACCTGTATTTCTATGGCCTGTTGGATTTCAGTATATATATAAAAAACAACAACAACAAAACCCTAATTCGTTCGGTAATAAGCGTTGAATATATCCATGAACTGCACAGGATATTTCGACCGAAGATCAACGAAGTATGTCCGGGGCCACCATCTTGAAGAGTTTTAAAAAAAAAGGGGGGGGGGGGCGTACTTGATAAATATACGGACAACCTCCTAGTATTCCGACAAGAGGAAAGAAATGTCTTCAGATTTCTAGTTTTTACCCATATTTGGGATGGGGTATAAATCTCCCATAACAATAGGGAGGGGCTCACATCTTAAAATGGCAGACAAAACTTAACTAAATATCGGATATGCCAAAAGAAATTGTCGAGGGATGTTATAACCCCCTGCCGCCGAATAACGCTCCCTGTCATTATTGATGCCATTTTCTTGTAAAACTTTTGAGGTTGTTTTAAATCATTGGAGATGATGGGTCTCGGCCTACGAGGAATTGATGGACTAGTGACAGACTTCAACCATCCTCTCGATTGTCATTATCACCATAAAGTCTTCCTGTGAGAGTCTCTGTACATGACTTGCATGCTCTAGTTTGGCGACCCCCTCATTTTGATCGAGAACTATAAAGAAATGACGAAATATGGATAAAAATACAAACCGCATAGCTGATTTCAGATTTCTGTATACAAATTGGTGGAGTTTTTTAATAGGGCTCGCGGGCACATATTTCGTGGGAAAGGCGATTAAATTCGTTAATCAATACATGTCACAAATACATATTTTTTCATTATTATGACATGACCAAAGTAATAATTTTAGATTAGTAACACCTACAAATTTACTTATATTTATAAACCTTTTTGTTTCCATCATAATCCCGTAAAGTATCCATTACACAGTGGTTTGTAAGGTAATATCTTGAGGTAAGGTTACAGATAATTTCCATTAACTTCTATTTAGGCTTATTGATTCCTACTTTCTCGTCCGTATTTTTCGTTAATGAGCAGAGAGGGGTTCTGTATTATTTGATATCTAAAATGCATGTTGGTCAATGTCAACATATACTAGTATACGTTTAACTCCTAATTCTCCCCTTTATGTCATTTTACATGCACTACATTGTACAGATGTTTAAAGGTAAAGACCAGTTTTGGAAACGCCCCTCTCTCAAAAAAATGAAATGGAAGCTCTCATTACCAATCATGTGCAAAAATATGTTTTGAGTAATACGTGATGATACAAATTTTGCCGGGAAAGTCGGGAAACCGCCTACTAATTGATATATTTGGTAAATTATTATATCTATTGGGACCAAATAGATATCGCGCACGTGGTCGCGTAGTCCCATATACATCTTTCTGTGTACAGTGCTTGTAACTTTACCAAGACTGGGCCAAATTTCTTATCATTTTGATGATTCCAGAACCTTGCAGTACACACCAATACTTATAGTTATATTCTAGATGATCAACCTTTTCTGATCGATTCCACAACGTTTCTTTCACAATGCAATCGCATGACCAGAACTGGTCTTTGTCTTTAAAGCAAGGTTTTTATTTTCCTAATATTATTGTCTAGATATATGTTCCCAATTCTTATTTATTTCATTCAGATCAATTGAGGCGGGTCGAAAAATGGGGCAACTAGGAATTGATTTTATTTGGCCCTAATAAAACAGAAAAAAATTTAAAAATGTGAGGGTACCATCATAGTGACTGTATACTCGCTTATTTCCATGAATCCATGGCTACTATTCGCATTGCATTGACACAAGTGAAATAATTGAAATAAATTAAAATAAAATGTTTAATAACAAATACTAATCGTTTGAAATTGAAAGCATTGCCATTAAGAGATTAGGCCATAGGTGATTATGATAAGGTGACATCTTGCATTATACACCTTTGTGTCGACATGAAAACCCAATTCTGTTATCAAATTTAAATCCTGGCACTGGTGATATCCTCCTCGGAAATAACGAACAGAAGATAAGGCGACCACCATGTACAGTTTGTTTCCAGACAAACGCGTAAATCTAAATGTATCAGTTGCTTCTGTTATGAACTTATGATAGACCAGAAAAGGGGGGCATAACATTACCTAATACCCATAGATATAATCTGTAGGATATTGCGACAGGTACATAATGTTCCCATCGCGGCAGGTTTAAAATTAAATCCACTCCTGACACCTTTAAAGTCATATTTAATATGGTATGTAGATGACGACAGTTGACGTGTGTTGGATGGGTTCCAATATGATAATGAGATTGTTGTTTGACAACCCTCAAGTGGGGTTGGTTGGTGATACACATGGGGTGCTTGTCAGACAGCCAGACAGACAGGCGAAGGGAGACAGGGTGAGGGAGAAAAGGGGAAATCCTTCAGGTTATTCAGACCTTGATGCACGTCGGCTCATTCATTTTGTTTGTTTCTATCAGGAAATTACCAGAGACGACAAGATTCTAGATATTTCCTGAATTAATTTAACTGCTCAGATTAATTTCTTTTGGCAGTTCTAGGAATTGCATGTAAATCAACGTGGCCACTTTTAGATGACACTTTTTTTTCTTCTTCTTCAACTATGCACTGTTGACCTCTCATTAAGTTTGACAGTGAGATTGGCCAAGTTATATTCCCAAAGCAAATAACCGATTTTGGTTTTAATATGGAAATTGTCTTCTTGATTTTAAGTTTCAGTTTTTACTATTCATCATATCCTCCGTATTACATATGGGACATGATTAATATTCATCTTGGACTTATCTTAGTCTCGACCTTGTCTTCACAAGTAGGCCAACTTTCATTTTATAATCAAAGGCCAGTCATACAGCAAGGATTGACTCCTTGGTCATATCTACTACTTATTATGATAGTAATATAATTATGAAAACTTCGGGCAATATCCCTGGTCCCTTCCCCTCCCCCGTCTCTCCATGTCTCCATGCTGGAAAGTTTGTATTCGTCTACATTTGCCACTCTTCACCCAGCCAGGTGTAGTAAAATGGTACTACTAGGTAGGAAGTTATTCCTTGAAAGCTTTCAGCGGCAGAGTACTCGCAAAGAGTTATAACTCCTTGGTACTTGGAAGTTGCATTGAGCATCCCCCTGTCCCCTATTGATGGATATGTGCGCAGTATGTAATATGTATACTGTACATGATATGTATGTAGGTCTGCACGGTTGTTTGCATACAATAACATGATTGTGAAGCTTGTGTTTATAAACACAGAATTCGTTCAGATCAGGGACCCGTTTCACAAAGCCTTTTTTCAATGACAAATGACAAAAATCAGTGAAAAATCTGCTGTTAACCAATCAGAAGCAAGGATTTCAGTAGCTTCAAACAAAAACTGTCATTTGTCACTGGTGACAAGTTTTGTGAAATGGGGCCCTGGTTCTCCACATCAAGACACATCGGAAAAAGGGTATTTTGTATCGTCATAGTGCCAGATGGGCATACACTGTACATCTTGTTGTAACCTTTCTAGTTACAACCCAAGGGTCTGATGCTACAGACTCATTTGGATGCCAGACATTTCATGGGACCCGTTTACGTTTCCTTGAGGCTCCTTCTATTTCTGATGGTCTCCCATCTCAGTCGTAGAAGGGTCATTGTCGGGTCACCCGGGCCGTATTCACTAGGGGATCGCTGCTTCCATTTCTGATGTCATCTCCCCCCCTCTCCTTGTTCTTTCCTTACATGGGCCACGTTAGGCTTGACCTCTTGGCTCACTATGATTAATCCATGCCTTGCGGGAAGTGTTTTGAGGTTTCTAGCCGATTGTTTTGTTTTCTAAATGATGAAGGTAAAAACAATAATAAAAAATAGAAATGAATTAAATATGGAATATCTAGTAGGTCAATGAATATTGTCTGTGGACTGTTTTTTCGGGAATGGCAGTCTCCCAGACTCCAACCCTCGAATCATTTACTAAGAAAACTGAGGCTATAGCCCAACAAAGTAGTCAGAAGCAAAAAGAGAGCATTTTGACACAAGTGTAGTGAGTCCACGTCAAAACAAAACATACATTTCTCTAAATATAAGTGTAGGGCTTTTGTAGGCTACATATCATACATGTACACACCCCGGTATGTGTTTTAGAAATTAATTCTGGTGATAAAACGATATATGTTGCCTTTGCTCATCTGTTAACAGCTATTGCGTCGACAACTAGGACAACGTGTTGGTGTTCAAGAGGCACAGTACTGCGTCATACCAGGGGGTTGGGATTGGATTTTATCCATGTCCATGGTCATACCAACGTTTAGTGTAAATTGTAGACCTGATACGCACACCATTGGCTCAGTGGGGGGCATCGTGAAATGAGATCAGCTATAAGGAAACGAGATCAGAGGAAACGGTCTCACCCAGCTTTGGAGGTGCATCAACTCTCTCTGGTCTCTCACTTTGTAAGCCGCTACGGAACGGCCATAATTCATGGAATGATGAACTTATATGGGTAGTGACTCTAGCCACGGATTGGACCAGGGAGATGGGACGTATTGGTGTGTTTCGGTTTTGTAGAGGTGCCATATAGAGTTAGAGGTGTCTTATGAGGTTAGCCTACTATAGATCATTTAGGCGGAATTAAAAATAACAAAAAACATGTTTAGCGTCCATGCCCGCTTCCTTTTTTGAGGCCGCCTCCTTTTTTTTGTCCATTTTTTTTCATGAAAAACACGAAAAACATACTGCTAAAATGATCTTTTTCGGGAAAAAAATTAAATAAAATAATATAAAATCATCATTTTGGCCTCATTTTCTGTTGCATCTTTCCCATCAAAACCCCATATGTCATTTCCTGAGTCCAAGTGGCGGCCATTGTGAAGGAAAAAAAAAGAAGAAACAAAAGGGCCTCCTTCCCTTTTTTCAAAAAGGCAGGACGCTAAAAAAAATTTTTGTTTGTGCCTACATGTATTATTGATTTAGTCATTCTGGAGGCTTCACTGCAAAAACCAGAGTGTTCAAATTAACACCAAGGGTGTTCAATTTAACACTTTCTTGGTATCTATATCGGGCAACTCCTCTGGTGTTACTTAACACCATTTTCTGGAATTAGATAATTTCAATTCCACTTTTGGTGTTAATATTTGACAACTCCTACTGGTGTAGATTAAGACCAATATCTGGAATCATAACAAATTCAATTCCACTTTTGGTGTTAATATTTGACAACTCCTACTGGTGTAGATTAGTTTATATTCTTGTTGATCCATTAGAGATTTTTCTATGGGTTTCTACATAGCATATTCCCTATTATCGACCATTATCGACCAGGGTAGAAGAACCAGTGGTAAACTGATAATTCATAATCGATGTTGGCAACTGTCCACCAATAGATCATTTGAAGTAAATTCAAGATTACAATATTTAACATTAAAGTGATACAGGCTGGTACACGAATATATAATAAACATGCATATTGTTTCTTGGTTAGTAATCATATAATCAATATATCTATTGCTAAAACGTTAATGTAATTGTAACAAGATCGGACAAATAATCTATTGGTCAATAAATGCCAAAGGAAAATACAAATCACAAAATTGATGTGCATTGTCATAATTTGCTTAACAAATCATGATAAATGTATTTTTCTGTGAACACGTGTAAAGTAATCATTAAGCGCGCGTACACTTTGTGAAAACTTATTTGACCAATCAACCGCCTTAAACGAAATCACGTGATGATACTTTCAACACCGAGCATAAAACTACACCATGTTACTTAACACCCAGTAAATATTAATGCATGCTTAAATCCGACCGGTGTTAAAAATAACACCACTGAGACAACACACCTTTATAATCAACACCAATGGTGTCAAAAAAATTCAATACCATACTGGTGTAAGAATTTCTACACCCTGGTTTTTACAGTGTTTAGACAGTTTGGAGGCTACATGTTTGCATTTGTTGATACACCACTGTATATGTTTCAATTCCCTCACGTCGGAAAACACGTATTCACAGATTCTGAAAACTAACTAACTAAATAAATGAATAAATATTATGTAAATAAATAAATAAGAAATTTATAAGTAAATTATTAAATAAAATTAAACAAATAAGGAAATAAATATATAAAACTTGAAGACCATACAAGGCTACATAATACAAGGAATAATGCCTTGTGAAAAATAATGAAATAAAAAGTATGTTTGTGGTGGCGTCTTTTTTATCAGTGAAAGTCGGAAGTTATATCATGGACCTAGTAGGTCCATGGTTATATAATAGGACTCTTTAAAATACACAAGAGGAACGGAAAATACCTCTAATTGGACGAAAAATAAATCCAACTATGATGTGATCAGCATCTTGTATAGACATACTATATATGGTGGAAATGCATTCTAACATGGACGGTATATGTTGTGGCCCTCTTTTATTCATCGATACAAGTGGTAATTTACTCACTCATCTGTGTGGATGACAAAAAGAGGTTTCTCTCATTCTCCTTGTGTGTCTGGTTTGGTCTGGTTTGGTCTAGTCTGTTTTCATTTTCCGTAGAAATAAAATACCTGTAGAGTGTAGACATAATAATAATGAACAATTAATACACAAATCAAGACTTTAAGAAGGATGATTGGATAGCTGTATTCAGAGCCATTGATTCCTAGGCTAGAACTCTCTCTCTCTCTCTCTCTCTCTGTCTGTCTGTCTCTCTCTCTCTCTGTCTCTGTCTCTCTGTCTCACTTTCTCTCCCTCTCACGTGTATCTGTCTGCCCATGGTCTGTTTCTCGTTTCATGTGTATTTTAAAGAGTCCTGTTATATAACTTTCGACTTTCCCCATGGCCACATGGAAGACCAGCAGCAACAATATAGTTGCAGCTGCCAAATGGGCTACCAGCCGTATACGGTCCCTATTACTTTGTATGGATTTGTATCTGATTTTATTATACGGAAATAAAAACAACAACAAACAACAACAGTTTGGTATATGGCTATGCTGTGTGTACGTGCGTTAACTAATGCTGTATTTTTCAAACTTATCAGTTTGACGGCCCACTCTCTAAACTAAAGAAAGTCGTTCCAGTTTGCCATACTGAGATCTTCTTTTTAAGTAACTGCAGGACAAATATCTTTTCTTCAAGATGGTTTTATAGATAGAGATAATGTTATCTTTTGTGAGTAATGGGTTTGGAATTTAAACCGTGGAAATCAGGGCATCCTAAGGGGAATAAGGGCGTTGCAATTTATTGTATGAACGACTGAACGCCCTGTTATTATATATCATGGGCTGTACTTCGCTTTGCTGCTTTTTCAATGTTAAGGTGTGACAACTGACAGGTAGCAATGGGACACACCCCACAGTTTGCTCTTACCTATACTGGCCTGGCTTGGACTGGTCTAGATTGGACTGGTCTATACGAAATTAAACATCTATGGCAACCTGAGAATGGAGAATTGAAAGCCTAGTATACCCTTGACCCTTTTAAAACAGATGTTATGTAGGCAGACACAGTACACAGCAGGGTACCAGGTTATTGCAGGGCCTGTTTTGAAGAGAAAAAAATGTAAACATAAGATACAAATCGGAATTTTCACAATATGCCAGATATAAGTTAAAAAAATAATAATATAAAGAGATGAAAGAAACAAGGACGTGTTCTTTTGAATGGCGTAATCGCATTTTCTTCGAAGACTTGCATGCTAGTACTAGTAGGAAGGTTGGTAAAAGTAGACATGTTTATGAGTGACCCCGAAACATTCAAGTGAACAATGAAACATTCTTTCCGTACGTCTGAAAGGAATGTTCATCTCTTAAACAGTATTTGTCTTGGTCTTCTGTATTATGACATGTAGCTCCAAAATGCTGTTTTCTCTTGCCATTTGATTTTCTTGTCTCGGATTTAGAAATCCTTCTTTTTTACAAATTTTCACACAGTCCTCTCCCATTCTTTATTTTCACACGATATTTTCACATGATTTAAAAATCCTTCTTTTTACAAATTTTCCCACAGTCCTCTCCCATTCTTTATTTTCACACAATATAGATCGTTTTTTATTTGTTTTACATTCCTTATCTAATAGATTGAGACACCTGGATTAAACATTTCCTATTCAAATTTCCGTGGCCTGCAAAGTCAATCTGAAACTACAAATTATGCAATAATGTCCCATAATGAACCTTTCAGATGTAGTTTGTTCAGTTAATTGATTCGGAGTCTGTTACTTGACAAAGATTGTGCATTATTGCCAACCTTCTTATTTAGCCCACGAATTAATTATCCACCTTTAAAGGTACTATGTCCCATTTGCAGGCCAAACAAATGAAAAGGTTAAATTCCAACGGCATTTGAAAGACAATACTAATTTAGAACTTCCCTAAAAAAAGGGGGCTTGAAAATGTCTTCAAGTTGGAAAATAACGACTATTAGTTGTCGAATCGACTTAGGAGCTATAGAGCCAGTAAGTAATAGTCTGATTTTTCAGACCATTGTACCGAATGGTCGTACGTTTTAACTTTTATGCTGCACAAAGATTTAATCAGTTTAATTTTGGCCATTACAAGAAGTGGGTTATTGATTTAGACAAATGCTCATGCCTCATGTACCCTTTACAGCTCATTTTATGTATGATATTACCAAAGATGAAAAAAGCCAGTCAGTCACTCAATAGTGTCTGAAGTGAAGTCTAGCAAGTAAACGGGTTTCCTTGCATAATTTGAATGTTAGGACACTGCTAACGTTTAAATTTCACAGATAGGACATACATGACATATTCATAATTCCTGCAAAGTTCTACAGAATTTGATGTTGGCTGCAAAAGGGACATAGTATCTTTAAAGTAACATTGTTGAAGGTTGATGAAAAAACTGCGTAATTTTTGGTTGAAATGTTACTTATTATATTCCTTCTAGTACTGTACAAACCCTCTAGCGTGCAAAAAATCCTGAAGAAATTCTCAAACCACAAAGATATTTATGGTTTTCTTTGAAGGCGTCACTGTGCGACACCCTCGAACAGTAAATTCTCCCAACCATTTTTGAATTTTCCCAACCGTTTTTCCATGAAAATAAGACAAGATAAGACAGGCCTTTAAAAATCTTTCAACACTTGAATGTCTGGAATGGTAAACAGAGCATATTCACTGCTTTGTGACGATTTACATTCACCTAAAATGTAATTAAATTGTAATAATATAGTTGGGAGAATTAAGGAATCGATCAGATCAGTTTTCCCAGATTTTTATCATTAATAATAGTCTGTTTTCACTCAAACTTTCAGATTATCTTTGACTGTACATCTAGCATTGAAGTCACTACCTTAGCACCATTTTCTCTCATCTGAACAATGTTACCAAGTACCTTTAAAAACAATTTAATTGTAAATGATAGATGATACCTATAGGTTTATCAAGGGACCCCTGCCCCCTGTGTTTTGATTAATACACTTGATATTTACTTTATGTATTATTAATAGTAAAATAAATAGTTTATTTGTTTATTTATTTATTCGTTCATTTGTTTGTTTATTTCTTGTTTATTTCTTGTTTCTCTTGAAGTATAAACACCGTACACGTTAATTCGAATAACCTTCCGCTTCGTTTAGCGATTTTTACGAGCGGGACAATTGAATTATAATGTAAATGCTTTTTTTTAAATAACATAATTATTATCAGTTTAGGCCAAAGTTGTGACGAATACGTTGGTTAAATCAAAGCCCCCACACACACACACACACACACACACACACACACACACACACACACACACACACGCCGACGCCTAGAAATAGGTGTGTAGCTACGGATAAGTGGTTAGTGTTCTTATTCGAATGGCCAAGAAGAAGAAAAAAACGAATAGGGAAAAGGCAAAACTGAAAAGAAAAGGAGAGAAAGAGAGAGAAAGGAAGATGGGTGAAAGGAACTCCCATACCCTGCCCCATATCGGTGAACTTTTAATTTGCATTGATTTATTAAAATGCCCCCACCTATGCCAGTGCTCCTTCAGTGTCTAGATCCACGCTATGCCTCTTACTCGACCCACTATTTAGGCACTACAGCTTAGCAGGCACAGGAAAGAGATGGCAATTAGTCTGCCGTTGTGTCATAATTGATCTTAGTGCCGACTTGATGTCGTGCCAGTGATAATCGCCACTATACCATCATGGTCTCATTTTGATTTTATCTTGAGGAAACATTCCTTTTGAAATTACCCAAGTTAATGCTGTTATTTTTTGAAGATTTGTGGAAAAATGACAATGGACAAATATCGACATATGAAGAAAAAGATTACTGATAATTATCCAGTTTGTTCCAGTTCAGGATCCTGACTGCATTAGAACATCGAAAGGGCAAAAAACATACATAACTCCCCCTTTTTTTTAGGGGCTACCTAAGAGCCAAACTGACTATTATTTTAAGTAATTCATGCTTTCATCCCGGGATCCCCCCCCCCTTTATTTTGTCATTCATAATCTTTCATAATGTAAAGGTGACTCGTCTCGTATGAAGAATAACTAGTAATACTGACAAATCGAACTAATCTTCATGCTGGTAATTTTAGATGATTTTAATCTGATCTCGTAACTAAAAGCAATGGGCTACTGAAGTAAGTAGAATAATCTGCGGGGAGCCCAATGATAGGCGTCCCAAGGTTGAGTTCTGGTCATGCGATTGCATTGTGAAAGAAACGGTGTGGAATCGATCAGAAAAGGTTTATCATCTAGCATGTAAGTATTGGTTTGTACTGCAAGGTTCTGGAATCATCAAAATGATGAGAAATTTGGCCAAGTCTTGGTAAAGTTACAAGCACTGTACACAGCACGATGTATATGGGACTACACGAACATGTGGCGTAAAAATCCGTCCGATTTTTATGCTGTTACATGCCATATTTAGAATATAAAGGCATTTGAAGAGCCATGCTTTTCAGGGAACATGTTTTATCTGATGTTCTTCCACACTTGCATAATAATAATGATAACGCTCACAAATTATTTTCACCTCTTCCCAGAACTCAGCCTTCTCTTTAAGATGTAAAGTCCACCTATCGTCGCCATGATAAAGACATTTGAAGAAGAAAAAAACAACAACAACTTTCACCTGCCGTTTTCTTATTTGATGTAACCCCGTCTTGAAGCTATCTATTGGCATGGTCCATCGTACTTCATCATAATATTTTAAAGCTCTATTTTATCAAAATATGAAATCTGACTGTATCATTGTTTTATAATAATTAAGACACGAAAGTAAGTGTAATAAGCAATCATTATGTCTTTGTATTGTCGGCATAGCTGTTTTGATGTTGCTGCTTGATTTGTTTGGAAAAGCTGCGCAAAGCTTCATGAGATGACGATAACAGTAATGTCATGTTTGTATCTCATTAGATGGGTTGTTACTACTGTAGTAACAGCCCATCTAATGGGATACACGATACATAATATACATGCTGTAACAGCATGTATATTATGTATCGTGGCCACAGACACAGCATTGGGCCCTGTTTCTTGACCCCTCTTACTAGACAAAGTAAACAGTCTGACCCATTTTATGCCTCAAGGCTCAAGAAGAAAAAACTGAATATTCAATCCTTCCAACGCCCTTCTTGTTTGGTTCAATCAGGAAACACTGTCCCTGTTCCTATCTGTGTTGTGTATACACGTGTATAGCATGCCACTAAAAGAGCTCAGTTGCTATCCACTACATACATGACGTAGTAGAATACAAAAGGGCCAGCCCCTCACACACCCCCTTCGCAAACTTCCGCTATTGTGTACGTGTGTAAGCATTATTCAATTATTGTGTGGGCTTTGTGTATATGTAGTGTGGATCGTATTTGCAGATAAAAATCCGACAAGAAACTGAGAGCGAGAGAGAGAGAGAGGGGGGCTTGCCGAAGTTGCCGGCAAGGCTCGAAAAATACACATTTGTTGACAGAATTTTAAATGGGTCTCTATGGGAGGGAGGGGGCATGTCATATCCATTCCCTTCCTCGCGACGTCCCTGCATTTTACTTTTCAATTTGTATCATATTAATCTAATGTCTTTCAAATTCCACTGATCTTTAAACAATACTAGCTATCATTTTAAGTATCAAGATTATGATCTGGATAGATTATTATCGTGTGTTCAAATGAAAGCATCCATCGGAAGCACAGCTGTGATGTCAATGAAATCATGTGGTTAACTCAATAAATGAGAGATACGGGTACGTGGGTAAAGTTACATTTATTTTAAAAAAAAAAAGTAAAAATAAATTATGAAGAGGGTTGAAAACGGTATGGCCCTGTTCAGAAAGAGATTATACAACATGCCCGGTTGAAACACTTCGGAAATTATGGGGGTGGTTAGACAGGTGTGGTTGATGCACTTACATTGATATTTAAAGAGGGACATGGGGCCCATACATTTGATTTACACCTGAAAAATATTGTAGTTGTACAGTATACAGCAGTGTCAGTAAGAATATGAAGGAAAACTACTGACAAAGACTATTCAACTAAGCGGAAGATATTCATAATTGAATGAAACACGCCAATAAAACAAAAACAACAACAACAACAACAGTTTCATTCACGATAATTCAGTGCTGGCCATAACTTACGGAAGTCATACAATATTTTTATTTACTTATTATTATTTTGTTATTTTGGCTAAGCTTCGCAAGAGAATGTATTCAGTTAAGGCTTGGAGCATCAACAGAGAGAAAGACAGAGAGAAAGAGAAAGAAGACGGATGGAGCGTGTCTCTGGAAATTTAGGTACTGAATTAATAATAATGAGTAGATTCCTTCCGCCTGCAGTAAGTTTAATGAAGATCTTACGGTCTATTTACACTGTGTGTCGGTCCATTTATTATATCCATTGGTTAGTTCAGTCATAGACTCACAGGTACATTGTAACCCTACTGATTTGTTATTAAAGGACTAGTACTCAATAATGAATATCCCCATGCATTGACGTCATCACTGTCTCTAGTCCCTCTGTATCTTTCTCTCTGCTATGTATCTCTGTCTCTGTCTCTCTCTGTCTGTCTGTCTCTCTCTCTGTCTGACTGTCTCTCTCTCTCTCTCTCTCTACTAATCCTGAGGTGATCGGAAGTAGATCATCCCATGGAGACGATCACAGACTAAGAACCCAATTTAATTATGATGGATTTCTTGAGTCAAACTCTCCTTCCCTTAAGAGAAAAGAATGTAGAGACTCGTGAATAAACGACTCTAAAATCCTGATACAAACACTCGACTGCATAAGCGTACAGGTAGGCCTAATGTACAGTGAATTTATTCGTGTGTCTGAATTACTCCAAACGATGCTCAGGTTGGACAGTAAAGATTATTCTGATTCCCATCAGAAGAAGAAAAGAGTAATTGAATTTATTTATAAATAGAATATGAAAAGATTACGTCAGTCCTTGTGACCTCTTGAGAGAGGATAGCATGCGATAATTGCCTTTTTATTAACATCGGAGGTGAACACAATCTGAACATTCTTTTGAATTTATTTATATGAATACATACAAAATATAGAAATGCGAATTTAGCTGAATTCGCATTTTCCACATATAGCACACAAACAAATCGCTTACGAGGTGATTTCTCATTTCGATATTTTATAGAAATTCGAAAACTGTTGATGTTGCCATTGCTTTTATTTGTGGTGCAGTCAGTATTTCTACAGGTTACATGCCCGTCCACTCGCTTTATCATTTCTGCAAAAATGAAAGGGTGTATGTGACTTTATCGAACGAAACAGCACAGTATTTATTGAATTGATTTGAGTTCATATCACTATTTAAAAAGAATGATGAAAAATGCCTCCTTTGTTTTGGTACTTCATGTGTTAACAATATTGCAGGTGTACAAGTAAATGCAACATCCACTGATGATATAGGACCAAGATATTACACAGATTTCTTGTTAATTTATATCTATTTCTTGTCAATGCCATTTTGAATAAATATCAAGAAGACCTGAACTGTAAGGAAAAGAACCAACAAAAAAGGGGAAAAATAATACTCGTCGTTGTCATTGTGTATAGTACATGTAGGCTTTTACGTGTTTCGGTGTATGACAACTCAGCGGCACCTGTTAAAGATTCTGGGACAAATTCATGAAAATTGGAAACATCCTCCATATAACTTGTCATCCATGAAACTAAATATCATCCCATCTGACTCCGCCATGACTATTCAGGTTTCACAGTGTGACGCTTCTTACTAAATAACGGCAGTGATTATCTTATGAGATTGCCGACAGCACGGACAAAGCAATTATGACGTACTGTCTACGTGTACATCATGAACTGAACATTAAAATCATGCTTCCATTCTTTATCGTAAGAATGGAATATGGCGGTTGATGAGATATCCTGGTAGTTGTGACTAAATAAAAGACAACGAATAATGTTTGAGATGAATGAATGACTGAATGAAATTTGGTGAGTATTTACAAAGTAAAAATTTACATTTCGCAAAAATTTACATTTACAGTATGGGAAAAATGATCAGAATATAGCTAAAAAGAAATATGACAACCCATCGCAAATTCTTAATCTCATTCTCATCCATACACAATTTTGTTTCAAAGTGCTATTGTGATGATGCCCGTTGCACACGAGGCGTTATTTGATTTGTGTTATTACCTGCGCTAGTAATCTCACCTTTAGATTAGCTCCATGGGCCTACTGTATCTTTCATGGATCAGACCGAATATCATGGAAAGTAAAAATGTGTTATTGACTATGATCAATATTTTGATAATTATTGGTAACGTATTGACACAAAAGAAATAAATGTGACCAACGAGTAAAACGTAAATACACAAGTGCCCTTATTGTGCATATACCGGAAACGGTAATTAATGCGTAATATTTGTCAAAGTTTGGGTTTAAAAATGATATAAATTATGAAACAAATTTCAACAAATTAATAAACAGTTAACCACGAAACTGTCCGAATTTGGTATGATATTTTCAATTTCATATTTTGTGGATGTATTAATGTAGTGAAAATTTACAATACATTGTACATATAGATTATTCAGACACTGTTAAAGTGATCTTCATTGAGAAGGATGAAACTCATCATGTCTGGCAGTCATCTCCTATGGCCTAAATGCTTAACACGTTCATCCTTGAGCGCTACAAATATCATTAAGGATTTAAACATCAATTCCCGCAATCATGAATGTAAATACACGATGAATGGATATTTGAGTCTTTTAATTTTCTGTGCAAGTCCAAGAAAATATGCCATATATTTAAACAAATCATTTCACTTTATATTCCGTCATCCGGGAAATTATTGATGATGCGATTAGATAGCTACCCTTCTTTATGATTATCTCTGTCCAATCGTTCCCGGTCTTTCTTTTATTTCATTCTTTCTTTTTGTCTCTAGATACCCTTCATATTTCTCTCCAGGTTTTGCCGTTTGTTTGTGTTTCGTTTGTGTTTTGTTTATGTTTTTTTTTAAGTGGGTATGGTGCTAGATATCGAAACATTTAACCGCCGGTTAACGACGACGCGTCATGCAATACATGTGTGTTACGTGTGTGTGTGTGCAATGGTGAATCGAAATGGCGGAAATTTGTGTGAATTTGAGGCGCCATCGTGTCTTAATCACAAATCTACAGATTTGCAACGGGGATATGGATTATAGTGGAATATATATAATTATAGTTTACTTTGTGTCTTTCTCAGTTTTAAGACCCTATAATCCACAATCTTGCATAAGAGAAAACGTGTGGGTCGTAATTATGAATAGTTCAATGGAAGGACAAGCTTCGCATTGCTACACCGTCATGTGGACGAGTCGACGCCACACCATCGCGATGTAAACAAACGTAGGCATTTACTATACTTGCAATCGTAGTAGGCGGGAACATCGATGAGTGGTGAACGAGGAAGGGGGGGGGCGGGGGAATAGGAAATTTCTCGATCGCTGAAAGGGTAAACACGTTCTCGCTCTGACGTAAGAGCTTGGATGTTTGTGAAGGGATCTTTTGTACAGAGTAAAACCAATATGGGTAGTCGCGTAGGGTCTATGGGTTCTCTTTACACACATCGACTCATCTTGCGAGTAACTGAAGCTGGGAAAAGATGTGAAACGTCATCGCAGAATGGGTTGGTGTTTGTATTTCATGCACGTGACGAGCTTCCCCCTTATCATATTATGTCTGTGGAGTTCTATGCCAGCATAGCTCATGAAAGCTATCTCATCACCCTCATCACTTCACAAACCATGCCCCCTTACCAACCCTCATCTTTCAAGAGTCTTCAGAGCAATCCGTATAAATTATGATGTCATTGCCCTTTTTGAAGATCAATCAAAACATGTTCCTAATTAATGTGGGCAGAAATACTAATATAGAATGGTTGGGTCACTTGGGTGTTTGTACTTCATGCATGTGATGAGCTTACCCCTATCATATGCCTTTGGACTGTTGGAGTTATCTTCTAGGCACCCGCAAAGCTCACGAAAAGCTCTCTCACCCTTAGCTCTTCACTACAAGAGCCATGTTCCCCCACACCCTCAATTTTCCAAGAATTATAAAGCATTCATGATTTGGGGTCATATGATTACACTGTAATTAATAACCGGAAGTTTTTCATACATTGGACACTTTCCAGCATCTTGCTAAGGGCGGTCAGTTCAAGGGATTGAATTATTTTACTTTTTGTTCTTAGATTACTTTAGATTGTATGCATGTCTCTAATGCAATATTTCAAGTGATGATCCTAAAGAGACACGCTTATCATCAGAGCTTTAACCCCAAAATGTAGCTATCAACCCTGCATTTGATTTCTCTACAGAAATATAATTTTGTTATATGAATTCTCCCAAAACAAAGAAATAAAATAGGCCTAACATGTATTCTTTAAATTTGACCCATTCTATGTTTGACATTCGGATTTTCGCCTAAATCTAATTTTAGATGGATTCGTGATCCTTCGAGAAACGACAATGCTCATATTAAAGTCTAGGGGAAAGAGACGTTACCTCGAGAGAAAGATGCCCGGCATTTTAATCGGACAGTCTGACGTCATTCATATTTTGTTTCGGTGCTCGTCTTCACATACGCCTATACTGGTCACGTGCATTTGTTTATGCTTTTTTCAGTAGTACAGTGCGCAAAACACTACGACCGGCATAGTAGATTGAAGTGAATGGGTCAAACCTCGTTAGATAGCAAATGACTTTCCGATTGTATAGACGTGATTTCTTTTAGCAGCGTTGTTACTTTGAATCCGAGCATTGAACAACATAAATATTAAATTCTGATAGATGTGATTTAATGCGAAAAATACTTTTTTCGTCTGCGGATAACGTCTTTGCTTCATCTTGGCGTTCTAAGCATCTCTTCTTACGAAGCATTCTCTCGTCGTCATAGATTTTTTTTTTCTGGAGACGTTGAGTCATCTACAAGGACCACATAAATCACATCGGACAAACAATGAATGATACATCGGAGAAAATGGTATGAAATCTGCGTTGTTTTGTTTATGAAATTGATTGTAAACACTGGAGTACAGTCATGTCTGATAGTACCGTGCCTTCTTCACGATACTTTGTGGTGGTGATTGTGGTGGTGGTGGTTATGGTGGTTTTATGATAATGATAATGTTGATTATGGTGATGAATTAGTAGTGGTTATGGCTTGTGATGGTGATCGATATATGATATCAAATGTGTTATTATTACTGAAGAATGCCGATGTATCTTGAATGTTATTTTGACGACACTAATGTATTACTAGTATATCTGTCATTTTAAGGGGTTAATTTAAATGAATAAATGTGAATTATTTATTTCAATTGCTACAGAAGTCGCTTTATTTTAAATCAAAAATTCACATTCAAGATAGCCTTTCCACTTTCTTGCGCTTTTTACATAATAATATATCAAAATAAATAATTGAAAAAATAGTACCCTGGCCGTCAACTAATTATTGGAATAATGATTTTTGTTCGCATATTCTAGTTCACAAATGTATTAAAATACATGCATGTTACTAGATTGGATGATACAGTAAGTAAGTATGTCATAGCAACAACTAATGGACGTAACATGCGTTTTACTGTTGAAGTTGAAATTGAGTACTAGTACCTGGTAACGTTTAAATGTAGGAAAGAATTGAATACAATTTAAAAACGAAGATAAATGCCATAAATAAAAAGATTGAAAATAATGCACATAATAATGAGAAGGTTTCGTAGAAGAAGCTTCCGTTAATGTTAATGTGATATTGTCCATTACTTAATATTACGTAATACAGTTTAGATTATAATATCTACAGGCGGGGGGGGGGGGCAAGGTGAGAAATGAAGAAATGCGTTTTTAAAGAGGACTATTTATAAGTAATGTGGTTTTCATGACGCAAAGGAAAATTTTACAAATATTAATTTACTAATTTATTATGCTTTATTTGCAATTTATAAAGTGAGTGTTGTAAGTAAATTTTTTAAAAATGTAGCAACGAAAATAATAGGGAAATATTTACGTTAAAATACAGACTAGAAGTTGACTAGAAGTTGAAGAAAATAAAACTAAGACTAAGTGGATGAAGATAATTAATGATTTACAGGAAATGCATCTATAATCTGCTTTCAAGTAAATATAGATGTATAATTTGATCTTTAAAAAAAAAACATTATAATATAAGTAATGTCCCCTTCCCAGTTGTTTGGCGGTGGCCAGCAATATGTCGGTATCAAAGCCAATTACATGATGAAAAATTAGAAGCACGTGACGTAAATTCATCCACTCATGATTTAACTATTGCCAATTTTTATCCCTAAAGAAGTGAAGAAAAATATTTGGAATATTTTTACTTTGGATTTTCACTCATTAACAAAAACAAAAAAGATCAATTTCCGGCAGAGACTCATGAACCTTTTGTATTTTCTTGAAAGAGAATGGCAGCGTGGATGAAAAAAGACGACCTATAATATGTCATAATCTTATACTGTAGTATAATGTTGATATGGGAGGGGGCTTCTCTATAGCCCCCGGGCCTCTCCTATCGGTGTATATTGATATAAATTATGTATTTCACATCTCAATGAAAAAGTCATCATTCGGCAGAAAAAGATCAATTTTATATGCATCTGCCCATGAAATTTAATATCGACCATTCTCAATAGGGTATTTAATTAGACTATTGGTCTAAGAAATGGAATTATCGCTAATTATTCATCTATTCTTTCTCAATGATTACGTATTGTGGGTAAATCTTTAAAGCTTTGTACAATTTTCAGATTTATTGAAATACATGTAGAAAGATAAATTTCAAAATGTATATAATTCGGACTAACGGTACAAAGTCGACGCGACAGGTGCATCGTTAATGGAAGAAAAAAATAGTAATCAATTTAAAATGGTTAACGCTACAGGAAATTGTATTTAACATGGAGTGGACATTTGTAGTGAATACTGCAGCTGATCATGATGCTCTAATGCATTGGTTAATATTACAGGAATGTCTGTAAACTTGAAATATTATCCATCACTGAAACGTAAGCTGTTTCACGGAAACTACTTTGTGGAAAGGGAATCGATTTTCTTTTTATGCACCAAGGTGTGTTTATAAGCACAGCTGTTCACAATATGTGACGCAATTAAGACAAACTAAATGTGGATTTATTTTCAGCGATCTAATCAGCGTTAGATAAATGTTAAAGGTAGTCAATATTGTTTTAATAAGAGAGAAGTGCTCATTGACGTAAAAGGTGTAATAGCAATCAGACAGTTTGTAAATTCAAACAAACGTCGGATGTCTGGTCTATGAATGCAAACATTCTCTAAAAGAATATAGAAGGGGAAGGTTTGGAGGGGGGCGTAGACTGTTCCAGGTTTATCAATAAATTATATCGCTATCTCTATCTTTAGTTTTGTTGATAAAGCGATTAAATATTTACGTATGATATCCCGTTCTTTTTCTTTATTTTGTAAAATAGTCAAGACTTGGGAGGGGCTGGTAATAAGATTGAACAGAGTGACTATCCGTCATAAAAACGTTTTTAGTTATTCATGTTATAGCAAATTGTATTAATTAACACATCTATTTCACTCACAAATGGACATGTAGCCTATATCTTGCAAAGTTTATTCCTTTATTTTATATTTTAATTATTTCCTATTAGGGGGGAGGAGTTGCTCTCATGATTAAGAGATTAATTGTGTATCGGCTAGTTTATACAAAGTGTATACACGGCAACGTGTACGCTTCCTATTCATGCGTTAATTCCCCCAATAAAAAAAAATCTTGAATTATGTAAATCCATCTTTGTTTGCCTTGATCTCCTTGTAGCTGAATTGAAAATCTGCCGATACCTAAACAGACAATTACGCTATTACACACTTTTATCTTTGTAATTAATTTTACAAAAGATTAAACAAAATATTAAAAAACTGCTCATGCAAAAAAAGCACAAGGCATGTAGGGTTTAGGATCTGGGATAGGTCATTGCGCGGTAAATAGGCCCCCGGTCGATAATCCAGAGACAGATTGCGCATGAAACTATCCGAGTCGCCTACGCAATCAAATGCTGATCAAACAATGATCGGTAAACACTTTCACATCATGCCATTAGATGTACTGTAATTCCCTATACCAATATTAGGCCGACAAGGGTTCGTACGGTTGAACCATGGACCTACTACGAACCATGGTTGAACTACCAACTTATACTAGTGTGCTTTTTTTTTCCTAATGAAGATTGAAACCATATTATGAGAAACTATCCAATTTATATTAATTTTTTTTAAAGCTTTAAGATGTTTACTATAAATAAGCGTAATGAAGATTGAAACCATATTATGAGAAACTATCCGATTTATATCAAATTAAAAAAAATGTTTACTATAAATAAGCGTTGGTGTGATGTTGAGGAAAATGCTTTGTAAGGGTTTGAAGAAAACCGACCGACGACCCCCCTCACCCTCACCCCATTTTCCCAGCGATAAAATGGCGCTCAAACAAAACGTTGTTTTGAATGGGAGAGTGGTGATGAAAAATACGTCCCGCTCAATTGCCGTAATATTGATTAAATTCACAATCGTTATTGGTTTCTATAATTATAAGCCGTACATGTGCACTACCGTTACTTTTACTTGAAAACAAAATGTCATATCATAGTCGAGTCGGCTTGCGTGAAGATGATTGAATAACTACAGATCTGAAACTGTTCTAGCGATGACTCGTCTTCTGCATCGACTCCGAGTTACGGACGAAACCAACTTCCTCCGACGGGAGAGTTTCTACTTTCTAACCGCCCGGAAGCGAATTGTCTGAGCAAGTGAACGTCTTCCTTCCTCCCTTTGCCCTGCTATTCTCCCTGCTCCCTTTGCCCCTGCCCTTCATCAATGGAAAGCTGGTGATTCAGAGTACGACGGGACGACAAAGAAACAAATGAAAATCGATACTAAATAGCTAGCTCAGACTGCTCAGTCTCCCGCGCTCAAACTCCCGCGCTCAAACTGTCTTGCTGGCTAGCTTTCAAAAAAAATCTCCTTTACCAATGCGTGAGGATTAATAGTTTTCTTATTCAACAAAGTACATGTAGTATGAAGATTGTTTTCATGTTTAATATGAATGCGGGTCGTGTCCGTTCGGGCTAATTTTTGTGTGTCTATTTCTTAAATATGAAGTGGGTGTGTGAAATGTGTTATTAATATTATTTGAAATAATATTACTTTGCACTTTTTTTCATTTTACTAGTACACTACATACAATAAAACTTTATAGTAGAAGGATCATCTTTTCATTATTACTCTGTAAATTGTTGGATTGTTGGATTGCATCCCTGTTTTCATTTTTCTTTCGTTATAAAATGGCCAATGAAATTCACTTTGCCCTGAAACTTAACTTATTTTACTTTGTTGAGTTAAAATTTGCTGCTCTAAATGAGTAACCATCAATGCATTACTTTTTAATATATTCTTGTTTATTTGTTAAACATGACGTGGGTGTGTGAAATGATTTTTTGATGGTTTTGGAAATGTGCTCACTACATAGATCACTTTGAACTCATTGTCAGATTTAATAGAAATAATAAGACATCTTTCTGTATGGTAGAAGTGATCACTGTCTACATGTACAGTATATGTAGTGGAGGTAGTAGAGGTAAGGAGGAAATACCCTTCAAAAGTGTGATGAACTTACTCGACTTTCCTGAAACGTATTTCTTTTTTTACTGCATGAAGAAACAAATTTAAATTGCTGATGATACAAGCTGTATTTCTATAACGTTAATTTTGAATTCTTTTCTTTTCTTTTCTTTTGAACCTGTAGAAACCACTTGATGGTGGTGCCTCTCCCGACCCTCTGTTTGAGAAACCAAACTTCAAGAATGGTCCTGATGGAAAGTACGTAAGTCTGAATGATGTATCAGCCTGCCAAGATATTGATCCGTATAATGATGAAGAGGACCAAGCTCGTGGGAAATGGGGAAGCAAGATTGACTTTCTCCTGTCCTGTGTCAGCTATGCTGTTGGTATCGGCAACGTTTGGAGGTTCCCTTTCCTCTGCTATCAGAACGGAGGAGGTATGTTATATATTTAAAAGAAAACAAGTTTTAAGAGAGAGTATGAAGAATGGAAGCATTGCCAACATGACTAGTCAGATTAAATTTGAAATAGATGTTCAATTAGGTTTTCTTGTCTTATTCACCCACTACAGTCCCAGCCTAGCCTTTTCCAGTCTTGTAACTACACTTTAATATTTAAACAATGATAAACAGACTTTTGCTTTTCATACAGAAGGGCCCTACAACTATGGAAAACACAAAGGGTCTTTATCATGTTTTATTCTACTGAAAGCATTTCCCCATATTCAATGAAAGGAGTAGACATTCTATTGCACCAAATCTCATAATCAGTACTAGTATTAAACAAAGTCATACAGGCTTTGGGGAAATCAAATGTGGCTTTAGGCTAGCTCTATTTATTTTGGCTTCATTCCAAAATAAAACTTATCATGTATTTATATGTGATCATTCACCAAATTAGATTTAGGGATTCAAGGTGTGTTGAATCGAGAGGTGTGTCCATAAGATGTGGGCTGACTGAACTGAAGCATTATACTCAAGTAGAGAAGATAATCACGGGTTGTGTAGCGTGCCATGAGAATGAGACAGGCAAATGCAGATGGTTGTGATGAATGGGGACCATTCATGTGATTCAAGGGGGTGAAGAGTTTGAGTGGCTATTGATTCTGTTTTCTGTCTAGACTGGCAGCCATATCATATTTACTGCTGCACTCAGCAATATTTTTATTCTTATCATATAGCATTTTTAACCTTTTGAATGTTTTATGTATGTTACACAAAGTCATAGAAATGTGTGTAATGGAACAGCAAAGTCATATTGAGTGAGATTTAAAGGTAAACAAAGTATAGTGAATGAAGCCAAAATAAATAGAGCTAGCCTAAAGCCACATTTGATTTCCCCAAAGCCTGTATGACTTTGTTTAATTCTAGTACTGATTATGAGATTTGGTGCCATAGAATGTCTACTCCTTTCATTGAATATGGGGAAATGCTTTCAGTAGAATAAAACATGATAAAGACCCTTTGTGTTTTCCATAGTTGTAGGGCCCTTCTGTATGAAAAGCAAAAGTCTGTTTATCATTGTTTAAATATTAAAGTGTAGTTTCAAGACTGGAAAAGGATAGGCTGGGACTGTAGTCGGTGAATTTATGCTTATGATAGTTGGCCTCTGCATTTATTTTAATTCTTTGATTATATATGTTATATATGCATTTTTGTCTGTGTATTTCAGTTGTCACTTGATGTAAATCAATTATATTATATACTATTATTGTTATTTAAATGTTTTGTATTTGATTTATTAATAAATGCAGAAACATCTGCTAAAAAAAAAAAAAAAAATTGTGTCCATCAGTGGTTGCTTCTTCATAACTGAAAACTGATGAGGGGAAATTTTGCTGCCATGTAGGGCCAGCTCTTAACAAGAAGTGGAGACCAGAGTGTTGGAGATTTTCTGTCAACATTGGCACAATTTATAGAGGGATTTAAACAAAAATAGATAAATATTTATGTGGGTCAACTCTCCAAAGCATCATACATTCTAATGTTTTAAGTCTTTTGAAATATAGAGATTAGAGTTATTTTTATTATTATGTTTGTTTCATTGACTTTAAATTTTATTACAGGAGCATTCTTGATCCCCTACGTTCTGATTTTGTTTTTTGCCGGCCTTCCATTGTTTCTTCTTGAGATGAGCTTTGGTCAATTCACCGGTGTTGGATGTCTTGGTATCTGGAAGATCTGCCCCATGTTCAAAGGTAAGTATCTTCAAATGAAGTTGACAAGTTGAACAAGAATATTCCATTTGTCAGGGGTTTTTTTAATCTTCGATTCAAGCTATTTTGTTTTTTCATTTAAGGCCTCTTTCCCTCACCCCCCCCCTCCCTTTTCTCCTCATCAACAACTATTTGTGTGATGATCCATAATTTATGAAATTAAATGAAACTGAACTTTTATTTTTGAGTTTGAGTCTATGTAATTACATTCTAATCCATAACTAAGAAACTAAATTACATTCAACGTATTACTGAAATGAAGCTCTAAACTCATATTTGCCTCCATCCTGCAGGTATTGGCTATGGTATGTTGGTGATCTGTTTCTTGGTGTCCATCTACTACCAAGTGATCCTAGCCTACACCATCTTCTACCTCTTCTCATCCCTGACATCTGTCCTCCCATGGGCAAGCTGTGGCCACCAATGGAACACTGATAACTGCACTGAAAGAGTGCAGGATGCCAACTCAACCTTTAACATCAGCTCTCTGCTTAACCCCAAACCTCCCAGTGAGGAATACTTCTAGTAAGTACACTTTTCAATGTTCAATCAGGGGAGGGAGGGTGACCAGACATTTGCTCTGTTGATGTTTGCTACAAGCCCTATTTTGTCCAAGATGTAGGGTTTAGTTTGGGAGTTGGCTTTGGATTAGGTTTACAGCAGTGGTTAGGGTTAGGTATAGTGCAGTGCAAGTTTTAAAAATTTGACTGGGGGGGAGGGGCAGCGGGATTGTTGCTAAAGCATGTATCATATGATCAAAAGGAGCGAAGTACTGACAAAGAGACAGACAGACAGACCGAGCGGAGAGGGAGACAGACAAACAGAGAGAGACAGAAAGAGAGGGTAGGGGGGCGGGGCACAAAAAGAAAAGAGAAAGAAGGAGGAGTACTGACGAAATAAGGAGGGTAAGAGAAAAATGGAATGATGGGTTGCCAATACCTCAAACAAGGCAAATTACAGTGTCACCAAAAGAGCCTAAAACATATTTTTCTTTACTCAGGAGCAGCTGTTGCTTGTCAGAAAGAAAGAAAAAAGTTTATTGACCCCAGTCAGCAAATTTAACTGTTATGTTGACTGCAATACAGTTATATGACTCCACAAGAAAGTCAAAGATGTACCTTTTCCGTCAAACTTCAAGTCACAAAACAGGTAGTTTGAGCAGGGAAACGTTTATTGAGTTCTCTTGCCTTTAGAGCCAACAAGGAAAATAGCTGTTGGTATGTGGAATCTAGTACCATAGGATATGAATATATGGACGTAGCGGTTTGAAACGATATGATTTTAGTCATTTTACCCTTGTCGCAATACCTTAGTCACACTTCCAGACCGACTCCAAACCGAAGCCTGACCGACCGATTCTTAGCCATAGGGTGTAATGTAACCGTTTGATCGGTCTGTTGTCGGTCTGATGTCGGTTTCATCGGTGTGACTGGGGTATTAGGGTTCAGTATATTGTTGAGTCCAGTGATGAATGTATTACAAAATTTGTAATTATTTTGTTACATAAGGAGTTGTCTTGGGCTTGGTATTGAATGTTTTTGTTATTTTCATGTTCTTGATAGCAACCATGTGCTAGGGATCAGCAGTGGGGTTCATGATCTTGGTGAGGTGAAGTGGAAGCTTGCTCTGTGTCTGATGGGTGCCTGGGTTATCACATTCCTCTGTCTCATCAAAGGAATCAAGACCTCAGGAAAGGTACATCATCCATCTTCAACTGTTTCTCAAACCATACTTAACCCTCATTGTGTGCGGTGTTTATGCGGGCAAACTTCCAAATGCCCAATTTTGAAGTCCATTGTCACTAGAAACCTAGTGACAAAATGTCTTCAATGGGGCTGACTTCAAAATGCAGTTCATTAGCACTTTTTATACTTCAGAAGAAAGAAAAAAACCTCTGGTTATTATTTGCCCATCAGTTGAATGCCAACTTAAATATTTGACATGATAGTGAAGCACTGGTGGAAAAGATGATATTGGATTTAAATCACACCTCTTTGTCATTTCATATGTCAGTTTTCAAGTTATTCAAGTACTACACAGTCTGACTCATATACCATATGGATTATGATAGCTTTAAAGTTGTAAATCCTTAACCAATATGAGTATCTTAAACTTCCTACTCTTACTCATTGTGATCTGAAGTGTTTCATTCCTCTTTGTTTAGGTTATATGGTATCATGTATTGACGTATGATGTATTGATTGATCAGTATCCCTAATACAGTCAAACCTGCTTTAGTGACCACATGTCTACAAAGACCACATTTTTGTTTCCCTTGAAAATGGTTTCTCATTGAAACATGTACTAAAGGAACCTGTACATAAAGACCACCTGCCTATAAAGACCACTTTTCTTGTCTCCCATGGGTGGTCTTTATAGACAGGTTTCACTGTAGTACTCACTTACAGTCTCACTCATCATGATCTCCTGTTGTCTTTCCATGCTCTTTCTCCAGGTTGTATACTTGACGAGTACCTTCCCCTACCTTGTTCTCTTCATTCTCCTCATCCGTGGAGTCACCCTTGATGGTGCCGTAGATGGAATCATCTTTTACATGAAACCAGATTTATCAAAGCTTTCAGAGCCCCAGGTACGTCTTCATTGTTAATACATTCCGTGTAGAGTCACATCCATATCATTGTCATAGGAATCATTGGCTTAGAGATAGATATACTCTTGGACTGTATATTATACAAATAAATGGAAAGCTAGGAAGGTGTAACTAAAGAAGTCTTCTTTGATATTTAATAACAACAGTTTGGATTTTTAGGGACATTACAAAATTATCACCACTAAATTTATTTCTGAGTAAAATGTGGGGAGGTGTATGGAACATCCAATTCCAAGATTATATCATAAGGTTTATTGTATTTTTTTCCTTCTAAATGAGCCTTTATAAACATTAAAAAATTACTGTTCTTTGTTACAAATTTTCTCACCTGTAGACAGGAAATTGTTTATATAAAACACCATCTCACTAAAAGCAATTAAATTGTGTGAAAATATGGAACAAAAATATTACGACAAAAGATGTTTTCCAATACATAAAAGTGTATTCCAAGGGTTATGTATTTGACATGCTTGTAATTGTTTAACATTTCTCTTCACAACTCTTTCCAGGTATGGCAGGATGCAGCAACACAGATTTTCTTTTCTTTGGGTGTGGCCTTTGGTTCTCTTCACACTCTCTCAAGTTATAACAAGTGGAAAAACAATTGTTACAGGTATGATTCAACCCTTTGATCCCCTATCACACCAACAAAATCTGATACCAGACTGTCAAAAGACAGAAGAAAAAATATAGTACCCAGAATGGATAAGATTTTGTTTCTTTTAAGATAGTTTTTTTATTTAGACATGTGGTAGTGTGACTGGGGTAGGACCACAAATACACAATTCTGACGATGTTTATATATTGCAGTGTTTCGTAAGATGATGTTAAAGCCTGAGCTGATCCTTTTATCAACCTTTGAAGAATATTTTACTTATTTGCTAAAAGATTAAGTTAACACCCTTCTAGCTCTCAGCAGACTTTGGGGGAGGGGGAGGGGTGGGGGTATTGTACAAAGTCAAGTGTGAAACATGTCTTGTACAATCCTTCTTTCAATATTATGTTTTCTGGTTGTCCGTCCGTACGTACGTCCCATTCTCGTGATCGCGTTATCTCAAGAACCAAATGATGGATTACCGCCAAACTCGGGTCATGTATGTATCTTGCAGAGCTAATGAAGTGATTAGATTTTGGGGTCACAAGGTCAAAGGTCACAGGGCCCATTATGTATGCAAAAATAGCTCGTGATCGCGTTATCTCAAGAACCGATTGATGGATTACCGCCAAACTTGTGTCCTGTATGTATCTTGCAGAGCTAATGAACTGATTAGATTTTGGGGTCACGAGGTCAAAGGTCACAGGGCTCATTATGTATGCAAAAATAGCTCGTGATCACTTTATCTCAAGAACCGATTGATGGATTACCGCCAAACTTAGGCCATGTATGTATCTTGCAGAGTCAATGAACTGATTAGATTTTGGGGTCACGAGGTCAAAGGTCTAAGGTCACAGGGCTCATTATGTATGCAAAATAGCTTGTGATCACGTTATCTCAAGAACCGATTGATGGATTACCGCCAAACTTGGGTCATGTATGTATCTTGCAGAGTCAATGAACTGATTAGATTTTGGGGTCACGAGGTCAAAGGTCTAAGGTCACAGGGCTCATTATGTATGCAAAATAGCTTGTGATCACGTTATCTCAAGAACCGATTGATGGATTACCGCCAAACTTGGGTCATGTATGTATCTTGCAGAGTCAATGAACTGATTAGATTTGGGGTCACGAGGTCAAAGGTCACAGGGCTCATTATGTATCTCAAAATAGCTCGTGATCGCGTTATCATTAGAACCAACAGATGGATTACAATCAAACTTGAATTTTAAAAATTGCTTCCATTTTGGTTTGTAAAATTGCTCTATGGCGGAGGCATCATTTTCGACTGCGCGCAGTTGAAGTTCCATCAAGTTCATCCATAGTTTTCATTTCTCTTATTTTTCCCATGCAGGGATGCTTTGATAGTGTCCATCATCAATTGCTTAACCAGCATCTTTGCTGGTTTTGTCATCTTTTCAGTACTTGGCTTTATGGCCAAACAAGCAGGCGTTTCAGTTGATGAAATAGCAACATCAGGTAAGAACACATGTCATGTTTTATATTGTCAGCATGCAAGAGGTCTGGCATGCTTCTTTATTTATGAATTTTAACAAACAACTCGTGTCTACATACCTCACACTATTACCGCTAGCTAATCATGATGCAGGCTTAATAGTGGACTTGATTCATAGTGTTATAATCAGTACCGTGAAACTTGTTCTATATTTGCAATTAGTTTTTATGGCTCAAAGGTATTTTAGCAACAACTTGCCATTACAAAACTATCATCTTATGATAGATATGAGGTTGGAATGCTGTATTGGAAATTTTGTTGGCTGCCCACAACTGCAAGACGGCCATAAGAGCTTTGTATTGTCAGTGGCAGTAAAAGCCTTCTTGTAGGCAGCCGGTGATTGACTTAATGTTGGAATGTTAAATAATTAGTGTTCTAATTTGTCTTTTCTTTGACTTGTCTATTTCAGGTCCCGGTCTAGCATTTGTAGCCTATCCTGAAGCAATTGCTAAGATGCCTATATCACCTCTTTGGTCTATTCTATTCTTTACTATGCTTTTTATGCTGGGACTTGGAAGTCAGGTAAGGCTCATTTTCATGCTATTTTTTTCTTTTTTGTATGAGATGTGATAGTTTGTTCTTGCCAAATTTGAAGAAAAACAAAATTAATATTGTGTTATAGCTTCATTAAGGTTTCATGCTACATATTTCATGAATGGTGCTTTTAACGCGGCTAAATTTATTTGAGGCTCTCTTGGTGATAACAAAGAGCTCTCCATAGAAAATATGGCAAAATTTGTGTGCAATATTTTGCGTGTTCCCTTGCTTCATTGTTGGTAGAACAGCTGTGTTTGTTAAATGCAAAATATTAGAGAAATCAATAAAAGTAAAGGTCAGCAATAATGACCCTATTTTAGAAAACAGTAGACAGGTTTCTCTTCCACCATGTTGTTGTTGTTTTTGTTGTTGTTTTTTTTTTGGGGGGGGGGGTAAGAAATCAGAAATTTATCCAAATGTATTAAATTGACATGACAGATACAATTTCATATTTCATATTTTGTTAGTGAACATAGTGTTTGTGTGTTGTGACTGCTTGCTATTTTATATTTTGCTCATTTTAAAACTTTTTTCTCCTCAATCCAGTTCTGCCAGTTTGAGACTGTGAATACAGGATTGGCTGATGAGCTGGAGAAATACAGCCCAAAATTTAGAAAATACAAGTGGTGTATCACCCTTACTATGTCAATCATATGCTTCCTCCTTGGTTTGCCTCTAGTGTGTGAGGTAAGTCTTGAAATGTGTGCCCCCTCCCACTCCCTCTCTTTCTCTATCTCTCCCTGTCTCTCTTTGTCTCTGTTTCTGTTTCTGTCTCCCCTCTCCAATTTCTTGATGTTTTATGTAGTTGTCTGTCTGTCTAAACAGTTATTTCTTAAAGTGTACAAAGTTACAAACTTCAATTATAAACATAACCAATGGGTTTTATATAAATCATTAAGAATCAAGTTTAAACAAGAACCATATGAACAAAAAAAAAATGGTTACCTGTCTTTCTCCTTTTCTTAGCATGCCAATAATTGACCTAGTAGTTTGTCGCTTGTTGTAATCCTTACAAATACATTTGTGAAGGTTGAATTTCAAAACGCAACCACAACACTTAACTTATGTGTATGCTTTTCATTCTTCTAAGGGTGGAATGTACCTTGTCAATCTGATGAATGACTTCTCTGGAGGACTCTCCCTTGTCTTCATTGGCATGTTTGAGACTCTTGTCATTACTTGGTTCTATGGTAAGTACAACAAAATGTTAGACATTGAAAAAAACAAGAGGAATATGAACAGTTTTTGTTCATGCCCCCCAAAAAATTACAAGATGCATTTGCCAACTCTAGTCTGCAAGATAGCAACATACTCAACGGAGCTTACTATGCTCAAATTTTCTACAAATTTAGGATCTTTAAGGAGTATTTCACTTCGTATCTTCTCTTTTGTTATCTTGCTGTCCCTGATATTTACAATTATATCCTGCATCAAAAATTTATTGGTTTTTGATTGAGAGCTCGTCATGTGACCAGAAATATTTCAACTATTTTAAGGTTGCTCTGGAAAAGTACTATTTGGGAGTACTATTTGAGAGTAGAAGTACTATATGAGAGTACTATTTAGGGGTTGGAATTAAAATTAAAAAAAATTTCAATTTGAAAATTTTATTGAATTTTTAGATTTTTTTTTTTTTAATCTAATAATTTTTTATTATTTGTATTCTCTTTTTAATCAAAATTTTCAATTTTTAAAAAATTTCAAATTTTGATAAAAATTTCCCAAATATTGTAATTTTTTATTTTTTATGTTTTTTAAAGATAAATTTTTGATGCAGGATATAAAACAAATATACCATGCCTTCTTTTCGAGGTACTGGTTAAAACTATGGGCCTCGGTGACTCCAAAGTACCATTTGCTGAGGGGCACAGCCCCTCAGCAAATAGTACTATTGGAGTCACCTCTTGCGCATAATTTTAACCAGAACCTCTCAAGACAGTGTATATTTGTATACTATTATCATATTATAGCACAAAGTTTCAGATGTTAAATAGTACTATTATATGCTTAATAGTACCTCTTACTTACAGGTATTCATCCATTTCATGTGTATTTTACAGGTGTTGAAAAATATCTTGATAATCTTGAAGCTATGCTTGGATTCCGTCTTGGATTCTTCTGGAAGGCATGCTGGAAATTTGTCTCGCCATTATTCTTATTGGTAAGTTTGTACAATGATACCAAGATAAAATATTTAGATAAATCTTGGTATTTATTGAGACTGCTGTCATAAGATTACTTCACTGTAGTCGTAATCATGTATCTAATACCAATTTTGAACAGCATTTGTGTTAATAAATGATACAAATTTTAGACATTTACAAACTACTGATTTCAAAGAGAATGAGATTGAATCAGGACTATTATATTAATATGAAAGCATGTAAAGTTATGTATTTCCCATTTGATGAAATGGAATTTGGCCTTGAAAGATGAAACTGCAAGATTGTGCTCTGCTCTTTGTGTTAAAGACATTCGTTGCATGAAATAAAAAGTGTGATTCGTCATGTAGATGAAATCTAATATTGAAAATAATTTCATTGATTTTTTCAAAGTGGAACTGCTTTTATATTTGATGACGATTGTATATAATATATCATGTATTCCTTCTCGCTTCCACAGGTTGTGATAGTCTTCTCGTTAGCATTTTATAAACCCAAGAAGTACGGAGCTAATTACATATATCCAGGATGGGCTGAGGCTATGGGTTGGATGATGACTCTAGTGTCATTAGTTCCCATCGTCGCTTATGCTATCTGGTTCGTCTGGAAGCAGGATGCCCCCAGTATCAAAGAGGTAAGTCAGTCACATCAAATATTGTTATGAGGGATCCGTCTTATAAAGAGTTCTGATTGATACAAATTGATCACATGTCCTCCAATCAGGGTAACTGAATGATGTCGATTTCAAGTTGTGTTGCGATTAATCTAGATCAATCAGAGCTAATTATAAAGAGAGACAAGGTCCCGTAATTTGTTGTAGGCCATCCCGGTTCTCCAAACATTCAACTTGGGTAGATCGTGATTCCAACAAATAAATTTTATTTCATAAGATGTCAAAATAATTTTAAAATGAAAATGAAAAGTTTTTATGTTGATTACGAAATAATTATCATATTGTATATGTTTCACCGTGATGTGATTTGTGAAAGAGAAACTCCAAATTGGATGTTTATTTCATGTTACGCTTGATGATCGATGCAGTTTATGCCATGCTTCTATTAAACTAGCATGGATATAACCAACAATTGAAAGAATTGTTGAATCTTTAATCCTGTAACCTTGACCACTAACACTGCATTACCTACTTTCCAATTTTCCTAAAGAATGGTTGAGAATATTTTTATTATCATGTTTCAATTTTGATATTTGGTACTTGAAAGTTGTGATAAATATGAATTCTGTGTATGAATGATGAGACAGATTGTTACACATTAGTCAGATTTATGTGTGTTTACAAAATATGATTGGAGCTTTCTAAAATATGATGTGTGAGGTGTACATGTATGATGCATAATATTGTTCTGTATTTGTTAATGTTATTGGTTGTTGTATGCTTTGTGCCCTTTGTTAAATCTGCTACTGGTTGAACTTGCCTCAAATTTGTGTTGTTTCATTCCATGAAATACATGTATATACATGAGCTATCTTTTAAAGGGAAATCCAACCCAAATAGACAACTACTCTAAAAGAAAGCAGACAAATCAGAAAAGCAAATTATTAAATCTGACTAAATATATGAAAGTTATGAATTTTTGAAAGTTGTAAAAAAAATCACTGTACGTATGGGCACTTCAAATTGGCTGAAGCGGTAATGTTAATGTGATGTAGTGCGGACTACTTTCCCATCTGTTCCAACATATAAAATGACTAAAATTTACATTTTTCACAAATTCATTGCTCAGGAGGGTCTATTCTTTTAAAGGACCTATAATAATATGCTATCTATAATATATTTTGAGTAGTGCCCTAAGGGAGAAGGAACTTATGAGAAAAACAGAAATTCATGATATTTTGTACACGGCAAATGGGAGAGTTATCCACGTTCTACGTCACAATCCACTGACCGAACTACCAATTTTAAATTCGCATAGACTTGGTGATCTCATATTTCATACATTTATAACTTCCTTCCATTTGGTCCGATTCATTTCAAACTTTTGCCATTCTGTTTCTGTTATTTTTCTGCTTTCATACAAACAACTTATTACAAGGGTTGGATTGCCCTTTAAGTAGAAAGTACAGTGTAATGTGGACTCATACATGTTACGAGAAGCAATCAGGCGACTTCTAAAAGGTCACCTGTATTTATGGAACCTTAAAAATTTCTGAATGTCATTTGCACTACGGTATTTTTAAACAAGAATTTAATGACCCTTTAACATTCAATGGCACTTTAACATTCAATGGCACATGTTTATAATGTCCCTTATGTTGCTATGTTGTGCCCCAAGGGTATCATTATCACAAGCATGTGTGAGATGGAATGCTGGACAAAGGAGTCGATTGCCATACGTTTGTACATGTATATGGGAATGCTAAAGCTTCTGTTAGTGAAGTGATCAATTTAAATGATGCAAGATAATGGCAAGGACAGGAATTTGAGAGGGGGACCGTGCCACAAGTATTGAAGTAATACATAGATCTAGTACTGGTGTAAATACTTTTTCTGAAAGGGCAATGCAACCTGTGGTCCATATTCTACTCAAATTTAAACCAACGCTGGGTTTTGTCTGAAATCACGTTTGACAAAGGAAGTTATTCCGAGTCTTAGTTTTCCTTTTGTTACATGTGTTTTTTTAGACCCAGGGTCAGGTCTAACTGAATTAGCAGAAAACAGACCTTAGTAAGTAGACCTAGTTGGTTTTGTGTAAAGGCAGAAGAAAAAAAAGAGAAACAAGATCATGAAGATGGTTTTAAGTTTGAAAATCTGAAACCTAAGCTAAGACTAAGAGTTACTTATGAAATGTATGCCTTACTCCACTCATTTTTGAAGTAGGGTTTATAGACCTATGTCATAATGCTGAAAGTGAAACAGAATAAGAAATGCAGAGCTTAAGATTGGAATCTTTCTTGAAGTTTTGGTGGCTCTGAAAAGAGCCGTTTTGATATTGTCAAAATCTCAAATGAAGACAATATATTTAAGCACGCTCGCCACGGATACGGCGGGCCAGCTGGATGTCCTTTGGCATGATGGTGACACGCTTGGCGTGGATGGCGCACAGGTTGGTGTCCTCGAAGAGACCAACCAAGTAGGCTTCGCTGGCCTCCTGAAGAGCCATAACGGCAGAGCTCTGGAAACGGAGCTCGGTCTTGAAGTCCTGAGCGATCTCACGGACCAGACGCTGGAAGGGGAGCTTGCGGATGAGCAGCTCGGTGCTCTTCTGGTAGCGACGGATCTCACGGAGAGCGACGGTTCCAGGCCTGTAACGATGGGGCTTCTTGACTCCGCCGGTAGCTGGGGCGGACTTGCGAGCTGCCTTGGTGGCCAGCTGCTTGCGTGGAGCTTTTCCTCCAGTAGATTTACGTGCGGTCTGCTTGGTACGGGCCATTGTTGTTTGTTCGTTGATTCAACTGATAATTTTAAAGTAGTCGCGTTGTATTTATACCTCCAGAGTGCTTCATGCTGATTGGCCAAGACCAATGAATAAGCGTTCGATCGTTCGCCATTGGTCGTTTCCGCTACGGGTCGCTGCCTCATGCATTATGCATTAGTAGTGCGATCCATCTGTTCGTTTATGGCACGAAAAATGAGCTCATATTTTGTGAATTATGTGGGCTTTCCACACAGTAATCGACAAATTACTGAAATCATATCATCAAGTAAAAACAAGCATGTGCAAATCACACCAGCTTTTACAGATTTTATTGGCAAAATAAATATTTTAAAAGGAATTTCTAAAATCGCGTTCGATTTTGAGGCGATCGCCCGTCTCATGCATTATTCATAAGCCAGACAACACTGCGTATCGGTACATGTTGTAGCCCCCACATCTTTTTTCTTCGAAAATCCTTATTCGCGACAGAAAAATAACATGTTATATTATTGATGTCATTATTTGATGACCAAATACACTGCCTTTAGCTAGTAATTTCGTGTGATTCTGAATATTTGAGTGATTTTGAGCGTTATAACTTCTCACACGCACCGTAAAACGGATTCAGTACCTAATGCATTATGCATGAGTCGCCCTTTCGCGCTTGGCGGTAAATTGGAAACGGGTGTGTTGTGTGACGGGTCGCCGATTTTGCGGAACAAAGGATTGGTAAAGGGTGGGACCCTCGCGTACGCATAGAGGGTATATATACCAGCGGGAAACCGATTTGAAGTATCAGTTTGGAATTTATCTCAAACAAAGCATCATTATGTCTGGACGTGGCAAAGGAGGAAAGGGACTCGGAAAGGGAGGCGCAAAGCGTCATCGCAAAGTCTTGCGTGATAACATCCAGGGAATCACCAAGCCAGCTATCCGTCGTCTTGCCCGCCGTGGTGGTGTCAAGCGTATCAGCGGTCTCATCTACGAAGAGACCCGTGGTGTCCTCAAGGTCTTCCTTGAGAATGTTATCCGTGATGCCGTCACCTACTGCGAGCACGCCAAGAGGAAGACCGTCACCGCCATGGACGTCGTCTACGCCCTGAAGCGCCAGGGACGTACCCTCTACGGATTCGGAGGTTAAGAAGTCGCTCTTCTGACCAACAACTCAAACGGCTCTTTTTAGAGCCACCAAATATTCAAGAAAGATTCGAATGTATTATTCTTAATCTTCAGTCTAATTCTCCGGTAATATTCTTACTCTTTATTATGTTGCTCACCTCAAACGAATAAATCTTTACTAAACAAGTAAAGGGGGCCATAAAAGCCATATGAAATGATGGTAGAAAGGATTCATGAAATTGTCAATTTATGATTTTTTTTTTTCGTCTGTAAATGTAGTTTCCTTGGTACATGTATTTAAACGGAGCAAGATTAGCCATAAGCCATATAGGCATAAGTGGGTCCAAGATTGAAATTGGCGAAGGCCAGATTAAAAGCCCCACTGTACTACTTGTAGCTACTTGCTCCCTCTATATAGAAAACAATGCCTAAGCGGTGCCGGTTGGTCCCCCATGATCCTCTTTTTTCCTATGTTAATTGAGAGCTGAGTTAATGAGATAACCACCTGTCAGTGACCACGCTGGGTGGTCTAATCCCTCCTGGCTAAACTAGTGCAGACAGGCTTTAAAAGAGAAAATTCACAAACCCTGAGAAGGAGCCCCCTTTCTATCAAAGAAGTAGGGTGGGGTTATGAGAAATGTAGAAGTAGATGTTTTTCCTTTTATTTTTTGTGTTTAAATCTACATGTAATTAAAAATAGGCTAAGGATTGAATTTGCTGTCTGTGATGTGTGATGAGGGGAAGAGGGTCGAAGAAATAAACAGAATAAGGAGGTCAAAAAGTTTCCAAACATAACAGATCAATTGATGAGATAAAGACGGAAACCGTCGCGTAATACGATCATTCTGTTTGAAAAGTTGTTAACCTCCAAAGTTTAATCAGAGGATCAGAGTATTCAAAGCTGACAACATGTCCTGTGATAATGTAGTGGATGCCCTACTTGAGTTTCTCCATCAAAAGAAAAGTTGACATGAAGTGCAAAACTTTAGAAATACTGAGTAAAATTATATTGTTATATCAGGTGTATGTAAATTTCTTACGACAACAGTACTTTTAAAGAAGTCTGCTGATGCTTTTATATCAATTAATTTGTGCAGATATGGCTTTGAAATTAGATGTGTAATAGGGTAGAATTAGTACAAGGGAGAATTGTGGAAAGAAACCTGTTGTGGTAAGAAACATGCTGACTTCTGAAGCATGTGTAATGCCGTCAAGATTTATCTTGCATATTTATCCGTGGTAAATAGATATTTATCACTTACTACGATTTATGTTTTATTTTATCCCTAAGAAACTACTACGTAATGCTAACCATTTTCCCCCATTTTATTTCATTTCATTTCATCAATGCAGAAGCTCCGAATGGCATCACGTCCCGCTCCTGACTTTGGCCCCGTGCTCAATCACCACCGCAAAGAAGCTGGTTTCGCACCTCTCCGTAGACGTAGGCCACTGAACGAGACCGACAACACCTTCGTTTGAAGCGACCCATACACCATTCAGGAGCCATTAAGTAGGATGCATTCAATTTCAAACACAAGCATGGTGGCATCGCTGAGAGCATGTTGTTCATCATGGGGGGTGAACCAACTTGTAAGGGGAAGGGAGGAAGGGATGTCGATACAATTTAATAATAAACTGTTAAAAACGGGTATGTTACTTTTCGGAATGGGGAGGGCGAATGCATCCATCTTCATTTTTTAATCCTGCTTAAAAAAAGAAAAAGAAAACAAAACAAAAGAAAAGGAAAACAAAAACAAAAACAAAAACAGGGAGCGAGATCCCTTATCAGTATTAAGTCTTACATAGAGCATGATAACCCTCAAGATAATTATAGGATCAACCGTCATGCTAATCCCATGCTTTCATTAAGAGGTTTAACAATAAATGATCATATGATGTTATAAGCATGCTGGTAGAATCTGCAGTTATAACCTGGGCCAAATACATAATACAATAACTACATCTATTTTGTGGTTAGATCTATTTAGACGTAGGCTGCAAATAGATATACCTTGACTGAAAGTAAGAACTCTGGCTGAGTGTTTAGGTACACTGCACAAATATGTAGGATGAGCATATATTCGTCCATAAGTTGAGGCTGAAAGTCCTAGAAATATATTTTTGTACAATTGCATTTACCCTTGAACCTCACTCCACCTTGTTAAGAGTTTTATTAACAATATGTTGTGACAAAATAATAGATGGAGTAGGCCTATATGATATTGAAAACGTAGGAGAGAAGAGAACGGTATTATACATATTTGTCCTTCTTTCTTCAAAATGTTGTTCAAAATATAGTACACTTGTCACTTATATTAGAATTAAAACAATTTTACTTTTATTTTTCATGTTATTATATGCATGAATATATAGGATGAAATACGAGATACGGTACTGCAGGGTAGAGATATACTTGTATACTTTGTAAGCACTTCATTGGTTCTTTGGTCTGTTGTGGACAAAGGGAACAGAAGGAGAACACTTTTTAGTATAATCAGTCCTTCTCAAATCAGATAAATGAGGCAGTTAGTTGTCACAGTGTTTTTGCAGCGCTATTCTGTCCCATCTCCCCCTCCCCCCAACAAAAATAGTTGAGAATATGAAACAAACTTGATTTACAATAGATGCGAATAAAAAAATTCTAGTGTCTTATTTTAACATTTAATATTAATAATGTGCAATAAAGCTTGCGAATGTAAACCTGAATACATTTGACATGGTTTTGAATATAAATGTTCCCAGACATTTTAAATTCAACAGCATCTCAACTTTGGCTGAAAAATGCGCAGGGTAGGGCACAGCATATACATGTACTTATAGCTGAAATACATTAGAAATACCGATAGTTTAATATATCAAAGCAAAACGAGCTACAGGATATGACATTTTCCCCCGTTGTCTCGTACAGCTATTTATTATTGTTATTTTCTTCGAATACTAGTGTTTTTATACTAACTTGGTATGTCTGATATGAATGCGTCTACTATCTGCTTTGCATACTATAATAATATTTATGTATCACGCAATTGAACTTTGGAAGAGCCGATATCTGTTAAATTTGCGACTATTGGGAAACTATTAGGAAATAGGAAACTCACTTAAAAAAACTCTGTAGAACTCTTTTTTTAAATATTGAATGTAGAGCCGATTTCTTTGGAATTAATGTTGTTATTATTGTCACTATTTTTTTAAAATTCATATATATATATTTTTTTGTATTAATTTATTTATTATGATTATTTTTTAAACTTAGAATTGATCTGATATAAAATCGTTTCAAAAGAAGAAGTTATTGTGCTATAGTTGTCTCAAAACAAAACGCAATGTTAATTAATTTCAATGCAATGTATTTATTCTGGTTAAAAATAACTGTTCACTTTACCTTCATTTTAAGATAATGATAACCATTTTTTTGTTCATTTTATTCTTACAAATATGATCAATGTAATTTTTTTCTTTCTCTTTAATTTCCAATATTTATAGAAGTCAAGCCGACTTTAATACCCATGTAGTATGTACAGTAGGAGAGATATATTTGACAGATGAAGTTTTATTCTATTAGTACTGCCTATTATACACATACATGTCAGACAGCTGCGAATGAGTAATATGAATTGTTTATTAGTGTTTTGAACAGGGTACACACGATGGTATAGAAATGTGCATTCATTCGTTTCATACAATAGGAAGTATGAACTATTGTGGGTAGTATATAGTCAGGTATACTTTCTTCCAGATTAGTGCTCTGGGGGGTGTTTCACAAAGATCCTAAGTTGAACTTATCTCTAAGTTGGACTTAAAAATTATGGAAAGCCGTTAGCATCTTTGAAAATATTTTGTAAAAGTTATTTTAAAAGGCATCAAATATTGATATAAATCATTCATATTTTCTATTACCAAGGAGATTTCATGTTCTTGATGTGGAATTTATGAAAAGTCTAAAATACTTGAATTTTTGCTTTTGAATATATTTTATTTCAAGGCTACAAATGGCTCTCCATAATATTTAAGTCCAACTTAGAGTTAAGTTCGACTTAGGATCTTTGTGAAACACCCCCCAGGTGGGATTTAGAAAGTTCTGCAATACAAAGCAAAATGTATAGACATTGTTCGTTTAGACTTGGGTGTGCAATGTGCAGTACGCGAACATTATGTTCAAAGTACATAATGTATACCCTGAAATGTTTACAACGGTTTATTTCTGTTTCTTTCTCTCTCGATCTTAGTTAGATAGGTCTCTACGTAGGATTAAGAAGCCTTTCTACAACTTTGCTCTGATCATATCTATCAAAGACTAAGTGTGATGTGTGTCTATTGAAGACTATATGGTGTGCGAAGTTTAGTTTTTTTTTCTTCTCCTGTTTTTACTACACATTCCAATTGTAAATTAAAACCCTGTGTGCCTGTGTCCATCAATTAAATGGATATCATATCCATGGAATATACATTTTATTGACGTCCATTGTGCGAAAATAAATCCATCTTTCCGACGGAGAACAAAATTTGAAGAAACTCTTAGCTGTAAAATGTAAATTATCCTTGGTTGAGGTTCTTATATATGATTGGTCTTCAACTGCATTTAAAATAGAATTCTGGTAGGTTTCCTGTTAATAATATTTCCAGGTATATACTGTGTATCAGATGGATGCTTTGTTTAAATGTAAATATGTACATAGAGGAGCGCAATATTGAGAGTATAGGCCTAAATATATTTTAATTCTTTTTTGGAAAAGTGCATGGTTTATCCACTTTTATTTCAATTATCATCAGGGAATGTTCAATATAATTCATTGAATAGGAAATTATGTCAGTGGAAAAACGCGACAATCCGTTTCTATCCTGTTCATGTGATGCTCATTACATATAAATGAAGTCTTTGCAAATTTATTGGTTGTAACTTGTAAACATACTGAATAACGCGTCATTGCACACATTCACTCGTCTACATAAAAATAGTAGAGATTTTCTTCCATGTTTTTTAAAATTTGTGAATGTGGTTTGAGCACTGAATGATTGATCTGCGCAAATTACATTTTGAGTAGAAATCCTTGCTTGCCCTGTTTTATAGGGATACACGTCTGTCTATATCTGAATGAAATGTGTTATTTCATGTTAAGGTATTGCATTATGGCAAAGGGACCTAAATATTTAAAGCGGGTTTTAACTTCTCTGAGATTATTGAGAAATAGGATGACCAAACCCCGAACAAAATGTTTATATCGTAAGCTGAAATAATCAGCTTACCAGAAAAAATGGATATCGTTTGATTACAATATTGAAATGCTCGCGTTTTTTGTTGTTGTTTTGGAGTCATATACATACGCATGTATTTGAGTTGTATTAACTCGGTCGAAGCTCCATTTTGGTTTCTTAGACAGTTCTGCTGAATGACTATCATAAAATTATGACCCACAGATTATAGCATCGTTTAAGCAAGTATGGTCTTCCATGCCAAGATACATTTATGGATAGTTTTTGTTTTTTAAACACCGATTCTTTTTTTGTATTATTGTTATGAATGTTCTTGTTGTATCGAATGATAGTGTTATCGGTGTTGGTAATATTTATATTATTGGTATCCCTTTATTTTTTGCTTCCACGTTTGAGTCAGTTGGAAGTCCATTATGACAATAATGTCCTTGTGTATATAGAACTTTGTACATAAATGTATTTACGCAGTAAAAATAAAAACTTCAATCTGGGTCATTGATACATTAAAACCTGAAGGAAAAATAATCAAATATCGTTAAAAATGTTTTGTTTTTGTCTGTTTCCTGTACAGTTGCAGAAGGTTGATTGACGATGATTATGATGATGACTATGATAATGATGATGATAACAATGATTACAAATAAATGAGAACCATAGCTCCCTTCCCATCCTCTCTCTCTCTCTCTCTCTCTCTCACACACACTTTCCCACTCCTTTCTTCCCTTTCCTCTACCTCTATTTCTCTCTTTTTTTTATCACCCTTTCACCTCTTTCTCGTCCTATCTTCCCTCCCCCTACATTCTTTCACCACTCTCTCGTGAATTTTTCCACACAATCGATATAATGTGAGTGAAAATTACACAGCGTGGCCACATTTTGCTGGTATGTGATTATATACTTTTATTTTTATAACATTTGTATGAATGAACTTACTACATAATCAACAGATAGGCTAATTAATTATTGTTATGATCCTTTAAGAAAATGAAATCGAATCATGGATCAGCCTGTAGGTGGTCAGCTATGAGTCATAGTTAAGTTGAGAATGAGCAATTCAAGAGTTGGACACTTAATTGAATCCAACGAGTGGGGTCATCTGTAAAACACTAAAAGATGAGGAGAGGAATAAAAAAGTGATTGATATGAGATTAAAACGATGACAATGGCAATTATGATGATACTAATGATTTTGATGATAAAGAAGAAGGGAAAGAAGAAAAAATGGAAGAAAGAAAAACAAAAAGAAAGGAAAGATAAAGAGAAAAAGAAGAAGAAAAGAAAAAGAGACAGCTATGATAACTTTCATTGTGGTAATGATGATGATGATATGATGATGATGGTAAATCGAACGTATATACAACATAAATAGAAATTTGTCCCCAGCAAAGGAATGAGCTTACTACAACAGGTTTTAGGACAATAAGATTACCTCCTGGACATTCACCCACCGGCCAATTACCATCGAGACAATTATCCCCCCCCCCCCAAGGACCTAGGACAATTACCCCGAAAAAATTATGCTTTTATTAAAACAAACTTATTATCAGTGTTGACTTCCCCTTTAATGAACAAGGGGGGTGATTTTCCGGGGTGGGGTAATTGTCCTTGAGGGGGGAATTGTCTTATATGGGGGGATATTTTCAGGGGTGAGGGTAATTGACCACATGGGGGGGGGTGGTAATTTTCCGGGGGTTATTGTCCTCGGGGATGGTTGTCCTTGGGGTTATTTTTTCCGGGGGGTTATTGTCCTTGGGGGTAGTTTTCCGGGGGGTGATTGTCCAGGGGGTATTTGTCCTGATACGACTACAGCACTCTTTAATGAATGAATCAGCATTTTCGTCTACAAAAATTGTAAAATAATTCAAAGTTGAAACGCGATAAAACGATTGAATACAATAATTACTTCTTGATACTCTTGAAAGCGCGTATAGCGAACATATATTACGCCTCTGTACGTTATAAGAATTCATGGCTTTAGGCAGGTATAAAGAAATAATTTATGGAAGATTTTTTTTTTTGAATGTCGGTCTTGTGGGCTGTCGGTCTAGTGGACCGTCGCAACGGTGCCCCGGTGCTCTCTATAAAAATGTTTATCTATGGTATTTTCCTTCTGTCATTTTTACCTCTGGTAATTTCATTTCCGACATTTTTACCTCAAAGATTTTTGCATCAAACTATTTCGTAACAGATAATAGAAGGTTAGAGTTAGGCTTTCAATTGGGTTTTAGGTGAAGTTTATGGTTGGGGATTGAGATTGGGATTACCGGATAGTGTTTACAGGGCAGGGGCGGCGGAGCGACTTCCAATGTGGGGGGGGGGGGCACCAACAAAAAGGGGCACTTTCTGGAGAAAAAACGTCACCTACAAAAGGAAATCTCAAGGCGAAAATATACAATTTTTTAGACATTGGTATGCATCCCTACATTGTGATTACATTATCAGGAATTATTTCAATATTTGGTTCTCTTTATACACCAAACAAAATATTGCTTAAGCATCATAATTATTTTGCAGTTCATTTGCAAGCGAGCGAGGAAATTTTTAATATTTGTGAGGTCGCATTGTAAACAATTACATCTTATAAAGAGGAAAAAAACCCAATCCTGATGGGGTTATAAGCACATTCGCATAACGGAAGACTGAAAAGACCTTTGATAAGTAATATAATTATAGCATTTATACTATAAATGCGAGCGAGCGAGCTTTTGGGGAGATTGCTCTTAGTCGTTTGAAATTAGGGGCGCGTTTAATGATGAGAGGAAAGGGGACACTTATCGAAATGGATAAGACACTTATTAGAAAAGAAAAGGAGCACGTGTCAACGTACTAAGGGTAATTATCAGAGGTGAAAATAAGGGCACTTCTTACACCTACAAAAAAGGCACTCACCAGGGATGACAAAAAGGCACTTAGGAGAATGGGAAAAGGCATTTGTGGACGGAGAAGGGGCACCAATCAGATTTTGATAGGGGCATTTATAAGAGGTGAAAAGGGGCACTTATGAAAGGGGATAGGTCCCTTATTAGAAAGGAACGGGGCACGTATCATTGTTAAAGGGAAATTATCAGAGGTGAAAAGGGGCACTTATCGCACCTGAAAAGGGGCACTGACTAGATATGAAAAGGGGCATTTATCGGAGAGCTGAAAGGGCCTTTTATGAGAAGGGGAAGTGGCTCTTATTAAAAAGAAAAAGAGGCACATGTTAAAACAAACGGGGCACTTATCAGAGACGAAAAGGGGTAATTATGAGAAGGGGAAGGGGCACTTATTAGAAGGAAAAAGAGCATTTATTAGAAAGAAAAAGGGGCAGTTATTAGAGGTGAAAAGGGGCACTCATCAGAGATGAAAAGAACACCTATCAGGAGGGGAAGGGGCACTTGTATCTCTCAGATTTGAATATGGGCAATCATGTTATCGGAGGTGATGGGGGCACTTATCTGAAGTGAAAAGGAGTAACTTCTCGTACCTGAAAAGGGTAATTTACCACAGATGAAAAGGGGCGTTTATGAGAAGGGGAAGGGGCTCCTTTTTAAATGGGGCACTTATCACAAGGAAAAGGGACACTTATTAGAAAGGAAAAGGGGCACATGTGAAAATAAAAGGTGTGCTTATCCGAGTTAAAATGGGTAGTTATTAAAAGGGAAAGGGCACTTCTTACAAAGAAAAAGGGGCAATTGTCGTAGTAAAGGGGCACCTCTCAGTTTGAATAGGGCAATTGTCAGAGGTGAAGGGGCACTTATCAATAGTGAAAAGGGGCACTTCTTGTACATGAAAAGGGCACTTACTAGAGATTAAAAAGGGCACTTATGAGAATGGAAAATGGGAACTTGTCGAAGGAAAAGGGCACGTGTCAAAATAAAAGGGCACTTATCAGAGGTGAAAAGGGAAGGGGCACTTTTACAAAGTTAAAGGGCACTTTTCGTATACTTTGTAAAAGTGGGGCACTGTGCCCCCTGCATTTGATATTATATGTGAAAGAGCCTCTTATTAAATTAAAACTATTAGTATTCCATGGTGTCATTTTAAATCTATGTTTGTGTTGCTGGATCAAATATTGGATCACCACCTTTGATATTGAAGATGGAAGAGTTGCTCATTAAAATAAAAAATATTAGTATTCCATGTTCTCAATATTAAATCTATATTTGTGTGTTTTACCTTACACCATGGTACAAACTAATGTGATCAATAAGAATATATAACATGAATTCAATTTAAATGTTCAGGTGTGTATTTTTCAGGTGTTTTATCTGTGAAATAATAACAGTGATAAAAAAAAAATGAACAAATTATTGCTGTAGCTCGATTCTTTATAATTTATTTGGACAATAGTATAAAAGTTGATTCTTCTAGTCAACCTTTATTTACATGTACATCACAAAACTTAATTTTAGAATGATACAAATCGTGGTGCTGGGGCAAAATGTTTTAGGCAAATCCAGTGGATTAGATCCAATGAAACATTGCATGCTATTTCAAATCTACGCACATAACAACTTACTTGATTGGTATAAATGTTATACCTACTATATAACCATGTTGATAAGAAAAAACATTAAATCTATAAAAGTTTGTATTTTTCTATTTTGCATTAAAAACGGCACATATAACATAAGGGTGTACATGGATCAACAGGCTTCCTTTGATATAATTTCAATGTATCTGCTTTAGAGAAATGACAAGAGCTTAAAACATATCATCTAGCCTTTAGCCCAAATAATCTTTTTAATTTCTTGCAAAATATTTACATATAATTTCCATAAACATCTTGGACAAGTAATTCTGTCATCATATATATGAATAATATGATTATAAATTACCAGACATCATACCAGCACAACAATAATAATAAAATGATGAAAGATAAAAGTAAAAGAGAGATACATTACTAGATATTTGAATTTCACAATGCATTAAGTGCACAAGATATGTTTGAAAAACTACAGCACATCTCGGCATTTTGGGTTGCCTGAGCCAATTATCATAGTGACTCAGCTGTATGACATATGTTCCTGCTACAATTGCTCCACATTGATTTCCTACACTATCTGAATTCTCAACTTTAACCCTGGACCCATCACAAAACATTTAACGGTCCTCAACCCTAAACCTAAACTAAAACCAATATGTGCAACCTAACCTTTTATCTTGGATGAGATAAAGCCTGGAGCAATTGTCCCGGAGCAAGTGTCAGATAATAATAATAATAATACTGGTGGCTTCTTATATAGCGCACATGTCTGTCACGTTGTGACGCTCCTGGCGCTGCCCGATCAGTAGTAGTGGCTCATCTGTTGAGTAAGTGTGTT
>CP137680.1:2464881-2701007 GCA_037976565.1 Mesocentrotus franciscanus | reverse complement strand
CGTGATTCCAACAAATAAATTTTATTTCATAAGATGTCAAAATAATTTTAAAATGAAAATGAAAAGTTTTTATGTTGATTACGAAATAATTATCATATTGTATATGTTTCACCGTGATGTGATTTGTGAAAGAGAAACTCCAAATTGGATGTTTATTTCATGTTACGCTTGATGATCGATGCAGTTTATGCCATGCTTCTATTAAACTAGCATGGATATAACCAACAATTGAAAGAATTGTTGAATCTTTAATCCTGTAACCTTGACCACTAACACTGCATTACCTACTTTCCAATTTTCCTAAAGAATGGTTGAGAATATTTTTATTATCATGTTTCAATTTTGATATTTGGTACTTGAAAGTTGTGATAAATATGAATTCTGTGTATGAATGATGAGACAGATTGTTACACATTAGTCAGATTTATGTGTGTTTACAAAATATGATTGGAGCTTTCTAAAATATGATGTGTGAGGTGTACATGTATGATGCATAATATTGTTCTGTATTTGTTAATGTTATTGGTTGTTGTATGCTTTGTGCCCTTTGTTAAATCTGCTACTGGTTGAACTTGCCTCAAATTTGTGTTGTTTCATTCCATGAAATACATGTATATACATGAGCTATCTTTTAAAGGGAAATCCAACCCAAATAGACAACTACTCTAAAAGAAAGCAGACAAATCAGAAAAGCAAATTATTAAATCTGACTAAATATATGAAAGTTATGAATTTTTGAAAGTTGTAAAAAAAATCACTGTACGTATGGGCACTTCAAATTGGCTGAAGCGGTAATGTTAATGTGATGTAGTGCGGACTACTTTCCCATCTGTTCCAACATATAAAATGACTAAAATTTACATTTTTCACAAATTCATTGCTCAGGAGGGTCTATTCTTTTTAAAGGACCTATAATAATATGCTATCTATAATATATTTTGAGTAGTGCCCTAAGGAGAAGGAACTTATGAGAAAAACAGAAATTCATGATATTTTGTACACGGCAAATGGGAGAGTTATCCACGTTCTACGTCACAATCCACTGACCGAACTACCAATTTTAAATTCGCATAGACTTGGTGATCTCATATTTCATACATTTATAACTTCCTTCCATTTGGTCCGATTCATTTCAAACTTTTGCCATTCTGTTTCTGTTATTTTTCTGCTTTCATACAAACAACTTATTACAAGGGTTGGATTGCCTTTAAGTAGAAAGTACAGTGTAATGTGGACTCATACATGTTACGAGAAGCAATCAGGCGACTTCTAAAAGGTCACCTGTATTTATGGAACCTAAAAATTTCTGAATGTCATTTGCACTACGGTATTTTTAAACAAGAATTTAATGACCCTTTAACATTCAATGGCACTTTAACATTCAATGGCACATGTTTATAATGTCCCTTATGTTGCTATGTTGTGCCCCAAGGGTATCATTATCACAAGCATGTGTGAGATGGAATGCTGGACAAAGGAGTCGATTGCCATACGTTTGTACATGTATATGGGAATGCTAAAGCTTCTGTTAGTGAAGTGATCAATTTAAATGATGCAAGATAATGGCAAGGACAGGAATTTGAGAGGGGGACCGTGCCACAAGTATTGAAGTAATACATAGATCTAGTACTGGTGTAAATACTTTTTCAAAGGGCAATGCAACCTGTGGTCCATATTCTACTCAAATTTAAACCAACGCTGGGTTTTGTCTGAAATCACGTTTGACAAAGGAAGTTATTCCGAGTCTTAGTTTTCCTTTGTTACATGTGTTTTTTTAGACCCAGGGTCAGGTCTAACTGAATTAGCAGAAAACAGACCTTAGTAAGTAGACCTAGTTGGTTTTGTGTAAAGGCAGAAGAAAAAAAAGAGAAACAAGATCATGAAGATGGTTTTAAGTTTGAAAATCTGAAACCTAAGCTAAGACTAAGAGTTACTTATGAAATGTATGCCTTACTCCACTCATTTTGAAGTAGGGTTTATAGACCTATGTCATAATGCTGAAAGTGAAACAGAATAAGAAATGCAGAGCTTAAGATTGGAATCTTTCTTGAAGTTTTGGTGGCTCTGAAAAGAGCCGTTTTGATATTGTCAAAATCTCAAATGAAGACAATATATTTAAGCACGCTCGCCACGGATACGGCGGGCCAGCTGGATGTCCTTTGGCATGATGGTGACACGCTTGGCGTGGATGGCGCACAGGTTGGTGTCCTCGAAGAGACCAACCAAGTAGGCTTCGCTGGCCTCCTGAAGAGCCATAACGGCAGAGCTCTGGAAACGGAGCTCGGTCTTGAAGTCCTGAGCGATCTCACGGACCAGACGCTGGAAGGGGAGCTTGCGGATGAGCAGCTCGGTGCTCTTCTGGTAGCGACGGATCTCACGGAGAGCGACGGTTCCAGGCCTGTAACGATGGGGCTTCTTGACTCCGCCGGTAGCTGGGGCGGACTTGCGAGCTGCCTTGGTGGCCAGCTGCTTGCGTGGAGCTTTTCCTCCAGTAGATTTACGTGCGGTCTGCTTGGTACGGGCCATTGTTGTTTGTTCGTTGATTCAACTGATAATTTTAAAGTAGTCGCGTTGTATTTATACCTCCAGAGTGCTTCATGCTGATTGGCCAAGACCAATGAATAAGCGTTCGATCGTTCGCCATTGGTCGTTTCCGCTACGGGTCGCTGCCTCATGCATTATGCATTAGTAGTGCGATCCATCTGTTCGTTTATGGCACGAAAAATGAGCTCATATTTTGTGAATTATGTGGGCTTTCCACACAGTAATCGACAAATTACTGAAATCATATCATCAAGTAAAAACAAGCATGTGCAAATCACACCAGCTTTTACAGATTTTATTGGCAAAATAAATATTTTAAAAGGAATTTCTAAAATCGCGTTCGATTTTGAGGCGATCGCCCGTCTCATGCATTATTCATAAGCCAGACAACACTGCGTATCGGTACATGTTGTAGCCCCCACATCTTTTTTTTCTTCGAAAATCCTTATTCGCGACAGAAAAATAACATGTTATATTATTGATGTCATTATTTGATGACCAAATACACTGCCTTTAGCTAGTAATTTCGTGTGATTCTGAATATTTGAGTGATTTTGAGCGTTATAACTTCTCACACGCACCGTAAAACGGATTCAGTACCTAATGCATTATGCATGAGTCGCCCTTTCGCGCTTGGCGGTAAATTGGAAACGGTGTGTTGTGTGACGGGTCGCCGATTTTGCGGAACAAAGGATTGGTAAAGGGTGGGACCTCGCGTACGCATAGAGGGTATATATACCAGCGGGAAACCGATTTGAAGTATCAGTTTGGAATTTATCTCAAACAGCATCATTATGTCTGGACGTGGCAAAGGAGGAAAGGGACTCGGAAAGGGAGGCGCAAAGCGTCATCGCAAAGTCTTGCGTGATAACATCCAGGGAATCACCAAGCCAGCTATCCGTCGTCTTGCCCGCCGTGGTGGTGTCAAGCGTATCAGCGGTCTCATCTACGAAGAGACCCGTGGTGTCCTCAAGGTCTTCCTTGAGAATGTCATCCGTGATGCCGTCACCTACTGCGAGCACGCCAAGAGGAAGACCGTCACCGCCATGGACGTCGTCTACGCCCTGAAGCGCCAGGGACGTACCTCTACGGATTCGGAGGTTAAGAAGTCGCTCTTCTGACCAACAACTCAAACGGCTCTTTTAGAGCCACCAAATATTCAAGAAAGATTCAAATGTGTTTATTCTTAATCTTCAGTCTAATTCTCCGGTAATATTCTTACTCTTTATTATGTTGCTCACCTCAAACGAATAAATCTTTACTAAACAAGTAAAGGGGGCCATAAAAGCCATATGAAATGATGGTAGAAAGGATTCATGAAATTGTCAATTTATGATTTTTTTTTTTCGTCTGTAAATGTAGTTTCCTTGGTACATGTATTTAAACGGAGCAAGATTAGCCATAAGCCATATAGGCATAAGTGGGTCCAAGATTGAAATTGGCGAAGGCCAGATTAAAAGCCCCACTGTACTACTTGTAGCTACTTGCTCCCTCTATATAGAAAACAATGCCTAAGCGGTGCCGGTTGGTCCCCCATGATCCTCTTTTTTCCTATGTTAATTGAGAGCTGAGTTAATGAGATAACCACCTGTCAGTGACCATGCTGGGTGGTCTAATCCTCCTGGCTAAACTAGTGCAGACAGGCTTTAAAAGAGAAAATTCACAAACCCTGAGAAGGAGCCCCCTTTCTATCAAAGAAGTAGGGTGGGGTTATGAGAAATGTAGAAGTAGATGTTTTTCCTTTTATTTTTTGTGTTTAAATCTACATGTAATTAAAAATAGGCTAAGGATTGAATTTGCTGTCTGTGATGTGTGATGAGGGGAAGAGGGTCGAAGAAATAAACAGAATAAGGAGGTCAAAAAGTTTCCAAACATAACAGATCAATTGATGAGATAAAGACGGAAACCGTCGCGTAATACGATCATTCTGTTTGAAAAGTTGTTAACCTCCAAAGTTTAATCAGAGGATCAGAGTATTCAAAGCTGACAACATGTCCTGTGATAATGTAGTGGATGCCCTACTTGAGTTTCTCCATCAAAAGAAAAGTTGACATGAAGTGCAAAACTTTAGAAATACTGAGTAAAATTATATTGTTATATCAGGTGTATGTAAATTTCTTACGACAACAGTACTTTTAACGAAGTCTGCTGATGCTTTTATATCAATTAATTTGTGCAGATATGGCTTTGAAATTAGATGTGTAATAGGGTAGAATTAGTACAAGGGAGAATTGTGGAAAGAAACCTGTTGTGGTAAGAAACATGCTGACTTCTGAAGCATGTGTAATGCCGTCAAGATTTATCTTGCATATTTATCCGTGGTAAATAGATATTTATCACTTACTACGATTTATGTTTTATTTTATCCCTAAGAAACTACTACGTAATGCTAACCATTTTCCCCCATTTTATTTCATTTCATTTCATCAATGCAGAAGCTCTGAATGGCATCACGTCCCGCTCCTGACTTTGGCCCCGTGCTCAATCACCACCGCAAAGAAGCTGGTTTCGCACCTCTCCGTAGACGTAGGCCACTGAACGAGACCGACAACACCTTCGTTTGAAGCGACCCATACACCATTCAGGAGCCATTAAGTAGGATGCATTCAATTTCAAACACAAGCATGGTGGCATCGCTGAGAGCATGTTGTTCATCATGGGGGGTGAACCAACTTGTAAGGGGAAGGGAGGAAGGGATGTCGATACAATTTAATAATAAACTGTTAAAAACGGGTATGTTACTTTTCGGAATGGGGAGGGCGAATGCATCCATCTTCATTTTTTAATCCTGCTTAAAAAAAGAAAAAGAAAACAAAACAAAAGAAAAGGAAAACAAAAACAAAAACAAAAACAGGGAGCGAGATCCCTTATCAGTATTAAGTCTTACATAGAGCATGATAACCCTCAAGATAATTATAGGATCAACCGTCATGCTAATCCCATGCTTTCATTAAGAGGTTTAACAATAAATGATCATATGATGTTATAAGCATGCTGGTAGAATCTGCAGTTATAACCTGGGCCAAATACATAATACAATAACTACATCTATTTTGTGGTTAGATCTATTTAGACGTAGGCTGCAAATAGATATACCTTGACTGAAAGTAAGAACTCTGGCTGAGTGTTTAGGTACACTGCACAAATATGTAGGATGAGCATATATTCGTCCATAAGTTGAGGCTGAAAGTCCTAGAAATATATTTTTGTACAATTGCATTTACCCTTGAACCTCACTCCACCTTGTTAAGAGTTTTATTAACAATATGTTGTGACAAAATAATAGATGGAGTAGGCCTATATGATATTGAAAACGTAGGAGAGAAGAGAACGGTATTATACATATTTGTCCTTCTTTCTTCAAAATGTTGTTCAAAATATAGTACACTTGTCACTTATATTAGAATTAAAACAATTTTACTTTTATTTTTCATGTTATTATATGCATGAATATATAGGATGAAATACGAGATACGGTACTGCAGGGTACAGGTATACTTGTATACTTTGTAAGCACTTCATTGGTTCTTTGGTCTGTTGTGGACAAAGGGAACAGAAGGAGAACACTTTTTAGTATAATCAGTCCTTCTCAAATCAGATAAATGAGGCAGTTAGTTGTCACAGTGTTTTTGCAGCGCTATTCTGTCCCATCTCCCCCTCCCCCCAACAAAAATAGTTGAGAATATGAAACAAACTTGATTTACAATAGATGCGAATGAAAAAAATTCTAGTGTCTTATTTTAACATTTAATATTAATAATGTGCAATAAAGCTTGCGAATGTAAACCTAAATACATTTGACATGGTTTTGAATATAAATGTTCCCAGTCATTTTAAATTCAACAGCATCTCAACTTTGGCTGAAAATGCGCAGGGTAGGGCACAGCATATACATGTACTTATAGCTGAAATACATTAGAAATACCGATAGTTTAATATATCAAAGCAAAACGAGCTACAGGATATGACATTTTCCCCCGTTGTCTCGTACAGCTATTTATTATTGTTATTTTCTTCGAATACTAGTGTTTTTATACTAACTTGGTATGTCTGATATGAATGCGTCTACTATCTGCTTTGCATACTATAATAATATTTATGTATCACGCAATTGCATTATTGGAACTTTGGAAGAGCCGATATCTGTTAAATTTGCGACTATTGGGAAACTATTAGGAAATAGGAAACTCACTTAAAAAAACTCTGTAGAACTCTTTTTTTAAATATTGAATGTAGAGCCGATTTCTTTGGAATTAATGTTGTTATTATTGTCACTATTTTTTTAAAATTCATATATATATATTTTTTTGTATTAATTTATTTATTATGATTATTTTTTAAACTTAGAATTGATCTGATATAAAATCGTTTCAAAAGAAGAAGTTATTGTGCTATAGTTGTCTCAAAACAAAACGCAATGTTAATTAATTTCAATGCAATGTATTTATTCTGGTTAAAAATAACTGTTCACTTTACCTTCATTTTAAGATAATGATAACCATTTTTTTGTTCATTTTATTCTTACAAATATGATCAATGTAATTTTTTTCTTTCTCTTTAATTTCCAATATTTATAGAAGTCAAGCCGACTTTAATACCCATGTAGTATGTACAGTAGGAGAGATATATTTGACAGATGAAGTTTTATTCTATTAGTACTGCCTATTATACACATACATGTCAGACAGCTGCGAATGAGTAATATGAATTGTTTATTAGTGTTTTGAACAGGGTACACGATGGTATAGAAATGTGCATTCATTCGTTTCATACAATAGGAAGTATGAACTATTGTGGGTAGTATATAGTCAGGTATACTTTCTTCCAGATTAGTGCTCTGGGGGGTGTTTCACAAAGATCCTAAGTTGAACTTATCTCTAAGTTGGACTTAAAAATTATGGAAAGCCGTTAGCATCTTTGAAAATATTTTGTAAAAGTTATTTTAAAAGGCATCAAATATTGATATAAATCATTCATATTTTCTATTACCAAGGAGATTTCATGTTCTTGATGTGGAATTTATGAAAAGTCTAAAATACTTGAATTTTTGCTTTTGAATATATTTTATTTCAAGGCTACAAATGGCTCTCCATAATATTTAAGTCCAACTTAGAGTTAAGTTCGACTTAGGATCTTTGTGAAACACCCCCCAGGTGGGATTTAGAAAGTTCTGCAATACAAAGCAAAATGTATAGACATTGTTCGTTTAGACTTGGGTGTGCAATGTGTAGTACGCGAACATTATGTTCAAAGTACATAATGTATACCCTGAAATGTTTACAACGGTTTATTTCTGTTTCTTTCTCTCGATCTTAGTTAGATAGGTCTCTACGTAGGATTAAGAAGCCTTTCTACAACTTTGCTCTGATCATATCTATCAAAGACTAAGTGTGATGTGTGTCTATTGAAGACTATATGGTGTGCGAAGTTTAGTTTTTTTCTTCTTCTCCTGTTTTTACTACACATTCCAATTGTAAATTAAAACCCTGTGTGCCTGTGTCCATCAATTAAATGGATATCATATCCATGGAATATACATTTTATTGACGTCCATTGTGCGAAAATAAATCCATCTTTCCGACGGAGAACAAAATTTGAAGAAACTCTTAGCTGTAAAATGTAAATTATCCTTGGTTGAGGTTCTTATATATGATTGGTCTTCAACTGCATTTAAAATAGAATTCTGGTAGGTTTCCTGTTAATAATATTTCCAGGTATATACTGTGTATCAGATGGATGCTTTGTTTAAATGTAAATATGTACATAGAGGAGCGCAATATTGAGAGTATAGGCCTAAATATATTTTAATTCTTTTTTGGAAAAGTGCATGGTTTATCCACTTTTATTTCAATTATCATCAGGGAATGTTCAATATAATTCATTGAATAGGAAATTATGTCAGTGGAAAAACGCGACAATCCGTTTCTATCCTGTTCATGTGATGCTCATTACATATAAATGAAGTCTTTGCAAATTTATTGGTTGTAACTTGTAAACATACTGAATAACGCGTCATTGCACACATTCACTCGTCTACATAAAAATAGTAGAGATTTTCTTCCATGTTTTTTAAAATTTGTGAATGTGGTTTGAGCACTGAATGATTGATCTGCGCAAATTACATTTTGAGTAGAAATCCTTGCTTGCCCTGTTTTATAGGGATACACGTCTGTCTATATCTGAATGAAATGTGTTATTTCATGTTAAGGTATTGCATTATGGCAAAGGGACCTAAATATTTAAAGCGGGTTTTAACTTCTCTGAGATTATTGAGAAATAGGATGACCAAACCCCGAACAAAAATGTTTATATCGTAAGCTGAAATAATCAGCTTACCAGAAAAAATGGATATCGTTTGATTACAATATTGAAATGCTCGCGTTTTTTGTTGTTGTTTTGGAGTCATATACATACGCATGTATTTGAGTTGTATTAACTCGGTCGAAGCTCCATTTTGGTTTCTTAGACAGTTCTGCTGAATGACTATCATAAAATTATGACCCACAGATTATAGCATCGTTTAAGCAAGTATGGTCTTCCATGCCAAGATACATTTATGGATAGTTTTTTGTTTTTTTAAACACCGATTCTTTTTTTGTATTATTGTTATGAATGTTCTTGTTGTATCGAATGATAGTGTTATCGGTGTTGGTAATATTTATATTATTGGTATCCCTTTATTTTTTGCTTCCACGTTTGAGTCAGTTGGAAGTCCATTATGACAATAATGTCCTTGTGTATATAGAACTTTGTACATAAATGTATTTACGCAGTAAAATAAAAACTTCAATCTGGGTCATTGATACATTAAAACCTGAAGGAAAAATAATCAAATATCGTTAAAAATGTTTTGTTTTTGTCTGTTTCCTGTACAGTTGCAGAAGGTTGATTGACGATGATTATGATGATGACTATGATAATGATGATGATAACAATGATTACAAATAAATGAGAACCATAGCCCTTCCCATCCTCTCTCTCTCTCTCTCACACACACACACTTTCCAACTCCTTTCTTCCCTTTCCTCTACCTCTATTTCTCTCTTTTTTATCACCCTTTCACCTCTTTCTCGTCCTATCTTCCCTCCCCCTACATTCTTTCACCACTCTCCACACAATCGATATAATGTGAGTGAAAATTACACAGCGTGGTCACATTTTGCTGGTATGTGATTATATACTTTTATTTTTATAACATTTGTATGAATGAAGTTACTACATAATCAACAGATAGGCTAATTAATTATTGTTATGATCCTTTAAGAAAATGAAATCGAATCATGGATCAGCCTGTAGGTGGTCAGCTATGAGTCATAGTTAAGTTGAGAATGAGCAATTCAAGAGTTGGACACTTAATTGAATCCAACGAGTGGGGTCATCTGTAAAACACTAAAAGATGAGGAGAGGAATAAAAAAGTGATTGATATGAGATTAAAACGATGACAATGGCAATTATGATGATACTAATGATTTTGATGATAAAGAAGAAGGGAAAGAAGAAAAATGGAAGAAAGAAAAACAAAAAGAAAGGAAAGATAAAGAGAAAAAGAAGAAGGAGAAAAAGAAAAAAGAGACAGCTATGATAACTTTCATTGTGGTAATGATGATGATGATATGATGATGATGGTAAATCGAACGTATATACAACATAAATAGAAATTTGTCCCCAGCAAAGGAATGAGCTTACTACAACAGGTTTTAGGACAATAAGATTACCTCCTGGACATTCACCCACCGGCCAATTACCATCGAGACATTATCCCCCAGGACGTAGGACATTACCCCCGAAAAAATTTATGCTTTTATTAAAACAAACTTATTATCAGTGTTGACTTCCCCTTTAATGAACAAGGGGGGTGATTTTCCGGGGTGGGGGTAATTGTCCTTGAGGGGGGAATTGTCTTATATGGGGTTATTTTCAGGGTGGGGTAATTGAACATGGGGGGGTAATTTTCCGGGGTTATTGTCCTCGGGATGGTTGTCCTTGGGGTTATTTTTTCCGGGGTTATTGTCCTTGGGGGTAGTTTTCCGGGGGGTGATTGTCCAGGGGGTAGTTGTCCTGATACAACTACAGCACTCTTCAACGAATGAATCAGCATTTTCGTCTACAAAAATTGTAAAATAATTCAAAGTTGAAACGCGATAAAACGATTGAATACAATAGTTACTTCTTGATACTCTTGAAAGCGCGTATAGCGAACTTATATCACGCCTCTGTACGTTTTAAGAATTCATGGCTTTAGGCAGGTATAAAGAAATAATTTATGGAAGATTATTTTTTTTAATGTCGGTCTTGTGGGCTGTCGGTCTAGTGGACCGTCGCAACGGTGCCCTGGTGCTCTCTATAAAAATGTTTATCTATGGTATTTTCCCTCTGTCATTTTTACCTCTGGTAATTTCATTTCCGACATTTTTACCTCAAAGATTTTTGCATCAAACTATTTCGTAACAGATAATAGAAGGTTAGAGTTAGGCTTTCAATTGGGATTTAGGTGAAGTTTATGGTTGGGGATTGGGATTGGGATTACCGGATAGTGTTTACAGGGCAGGGGCGACGGAGCGACTTCCAATGTGGGGGGCACCAACAAAAAGGGCACTTTCTGGAGAAAAAACGTCACCTACAAAAGGAAATCTCAAAGCGAAAATATACAATTTTTAGACATTGGTATGCATCCCTACATTGTGATTACATTATCAGGAATTATTTCAATATTTGGTTCTCTTTATACACCAAACAAAATATTGCTTAAGCATCATAATTATTTTGCAGTTCATTTGCAAGCGAGCGAGGAAATTTTTTAATATTTGTGAGGTCGCATTGTAAACAATTACATCTTATAAAGAGGAAAAAAACCCAATCCTGATGGGGTTATAAGCACATTCGCATAACGGAAGACTGAAAAGACCTTTGATAAGTAATATAATTATAGCATTTATACTATAAATGCGAGCGAGCGAGCTTTTGGGGAGATTGCTCTTAGTCGTTTGAAATTAGGGGCGCGTTTAATGATGAGAGGAAAAGGGGACACTTATCGAAATGGATAAGACACTTATTAGAAAAGAAAAGGAGCACGTGTCAACGTACTAAGGGTAATTATCAGAGGTGAAAATAAGGGCACTTCTTACACCTACAAAAAAGGCACTCACCAGGGATGACAAAAAGGCACTTAGGAGAATGGGAAATAGGCATTTGTGGACGGAGAAGGGGCACCAATCAGATTTTGATAGGGGCATTTATAAGAGGTGAAAAGGGGCACTTATGAATAGGGGATAGGTCCCTTATTAGAAAGGGAACGGGGCACGTATCATTGTTAAAGGGAATTATCAGAGGTGAAAAGGGGCACTTATCGCACCTGAAAAGGGGCACTGACTAGATATGAAAAGGGGCATTTATCGGAGAGCTGAAAGGGGCTTTTATGAGAAGGGGGAAGTGGCTCTTATTAAAAAGAAAAAGAGGCACATGTTAAAACAAACGGGGCACTTATCAGAGACGAAAAGGGGTAATTATGAGAAGGGGAAGGGGCACTTATTAGAAGGAAAAAGAGCATTTATTAGAAAGAAAAAGGGGCAGTTATCAGAGATGAAAAGGGCACTCATCAGAGATGAAAGAACACTTATCAGGAGGAAGGGGCACTTGTATCTCTCAGATTTGAATATGGGCAATCATGTTATCGGAGGTGATGGGGGCACTTATCTGAAGTGAAAAGGAGTAACTTCTCGTACCTGAAAAGGGTCATTTACCACAGATGAAAAGGGGCGTTTATGAGAAGGGGAAGGGGCTCCTTTTTAAATGGGGGCACTTATCACAAGGAAAAGGGACACTTATTAGAAAGGAAAAGGGGCACATGTGAAAATAAAAGGTGTGCTTATCCGAGTTAAAAATGGGTAGTTATTAAAAGGGGAAAGGGCACTTCTTACAAAGAAAAAGGGGCAATTGTCGTAGTAAAAGGGGCACCTCTCATGTTTGAATAGGGCAATTGTCAGAGGTGAAGGGGGCACTTATCAATAGTGAAAAGGGGGCACTTCTTGTACATGAAAAGGGGCACTTACTAGAGATTAAAAAGGGCACTTATGAGAATGGAAAATGGGAACTTGTCGAAGGAAAAGGGCACGTGTCAAAATAAAAGGGGCACTTATCAGAGGTGAAAAGGGGAAGGGGCAGTTTTACAAAGTTAAAGGGGCACTTTTCGTATACTTTGTAAAAGTGGGGGGGGGGGCACTGTGCCCCCTGCATTTGATATTATATGTGAAAGAGCCTCTTATTAAATTAAAACTATTAGTATTCCATGGTGTCATTTTAAATCTATGTTTGTGTTGCTGGATCAAATATTGGATCACCACCTTTGATATTGAAGATGGAAGAGTTGCTCATTAAAATAAAAATATTAGTATTCCATGTTGTCAATATTAAATCTATATTTGTGTGTTTTACCTTACACCATGGTCCAAACTAATGTGATCAATAAGAATATTTAACATGAATTCAATTTAAATGTTCAGGTGTGTATTTTTCAGGTGTTTTATCTGTGAAATAATAACAGTGATTAAAAAAAAATGAACAAATTATTGCTGTTGCTCGATTCTTTATAATTTATTTGGACAATAGTATAAAAGTTGATTCTTCTAGTCAACCTTTACTTACATGTACATCACAGAATTTAATTTTAGAATGATACAAATCGTGGTGCTGGGGCAAAATATTTTAGGCAAATCCAGTGGATTAGATCCAATGAAACATTGCATGCTATTTCAAATCTACGCACATGACAACTTACTTGATTGGTATAAATGTTATACCTACTATATAACCATGTTGATAAGAAAAACATAAAATCTATGAAAGTTTGTATTTTTCTATTTTGCATTAAAAACGGCACATATAACATAAGGGTGTACATGGATCAACAGGCTTCCTTTGATATAATTTCAATGTATCTGCTTTAGAGAAATGACAAGAGCTTAAAACATATCATCTAGCCTTTAGCCCAAATAATCTTTTTAATTTCTTGCAAAATATTTACATATAATTTCCATAAACATCTTGGACAAGTAATTCTGTCATCATATATATGAATAATATGATTATAAATTACCAGACATCATACCAGCACAACAATAATAATAAAATGATGAAAGATAAAAGTAAAAGAGAGATACATTACTAGATATTTGAATTTCACAATGCATTAAGTGCACAAGATATGTTTGAAAAACTACAGCACATCTCAGCATTTTGGGTTGCCTGAGCCAATTATTATAGTGACTCAGCTGTATGACATATGTTCCTGCTACAATTGCTCCACATTGATTTCCTACACTATCTGAATTCTCAACTTTAACCCTGGACCCATCACAAAACATTTAACGGTCCTCAACCCTAAACCTAAACTAAAACCAATATGTGCAACCCTAACCTTTTATCTTGGATGAGATAAAGCCTGGAGCAATTGTCCCCGGAGCAAGTGTCAGATAATAATAATAATAATACTGGTGGCTTCTTATATAGCGCACATGTCTGTCACGTTGTGACGCTCCTGGCGCTGCCCCGATCAGTAGTAGTGGCTCATCTGTTGAGTAAGTGTGTTCTTTAGGCAAAGGTGAATGATACAACAGAAACAAAAGAGATAACATGAAACTGAATGCATTGGTCATTTACTACAGCCACAGTAGAGTCTTGCTATAACAAACACCTAGAGATCAAGCATATCATCCTTGTATTGAAACATTTTCATATTGGGACCCAAAAAAATAATACAAACCAAACAACAATGGCTTTCAAAATTACCTTGCTATAAAAAGAGTTTGTTATGGAGGCATGGGTAACAGGATAATGAACAACCAATGCATGAGAATCACTATAAATCAGTAAAATTATATGTGATTTATTTCAGTTTGTGTGATTCCCCACTATGGGTAATTTCATGATACTTCAACCCATAACCCCTTGTATTGGTTCAAACATGAAAGACAAAGAATCTCACCTGCCGGCCGCCATCCGCATTTTGTCTGTTAAGAGCCTGAAAGGCGTTCACTCTGGGTTGAATAATACAGGAATAAATAAATGCTCTTCTTGCTCTGAGTAGATGATTTGTGCTTGTTATTGTAGTAGGTTTTCAGCAAGATTGTGCAAAGGTTATAAGCTACCTAAAAAAAGCAACTGAGAGTTACTTCTACATTGTAAAAAGGCTCAGAATAAAAACATGATCATCTAAATCTGCAGAAAATCCATTAGTTATTCTTGTCAGCAATTTCAACACGGTACACAAAAGTTTTTGCACAATGCAATAATAACAGAAAGTAAAGTGAATGAACTTTTTTAAAGTTGGTTTCTTATTCACCTAAATTTGTTGTTATATGGATAGTTCAACTATACTCTGTATAACAGTTCAATATTATGTGAGTATTCACACTTAGCAACTTATGAAAATTTAGAACCCCCAAGAGGGATTGTCCAAGCTAGGCAGTTAGCAGTTACCCATGCTCCATCATGTGACCCCTTGCAGTCCGACCTCTCATCTACTGAAAAGCTGAAAATATTGACAAAATAAACAACCAGGGCTTGTTGAGTAAATTAATCAATTATTAAACAGTTTTCAATTTGTTTGATTATTTTCATTCACATGTGATCACCTAGCACAAAATAATAACATGAATTGTAGTCTTGTACATGTGTTAAAATTGGAAAAATAAATCATACACAAAGTTACTGAATTTAGCCCCTGTACCAAAAATAAAACACCTAGGGCCTTTTCTGAAAACTGTTATCTTATATATTAGGAAATATTATATTAAATGTCATAATAAACTGAAAATGTGCAGAATTAACACTTATCATTTTTTGCTTGTGAGAATTGTGCGAATGCAGCTATCTCTGCGAAGACATTTACCAACAACTTGTCCTAATTTAGATTGTTATCAAATGAACCATTTTTTCCCTTATATAATTTTTTTTCTTTCTTCAGAATAACACCCCTGGTTTTATTTTTAAATACTATACTGCCACCATTCACCAAAACTGAAGTAGTAAAAGAACTATTATAGCTATCATTGGCCAGTCACGAATGGTTCCATGACTTTTCGTATCCCTTCCCTAAAGGACGTGGTCTGTCCGATACCCAGTGCTTCCAGCTTAGACCGGTCCAAGGAGCAATCCTTGGGGCGTAACGTGCCCCCGGTTGGTTGGACTGGGTTGGGTTTAAGGTGATCATGAGGCAGGTTGAAGGCATCGGCTATTGTTGTTGTCATGTTGTATTTAGTCACGAAGTCAGATCCACACCAATGGAAAACGCCACTCATTGTCTTAGGATCCTAAAAATACAGAGAGATTAAAGGTCAAATCATTGATTCAAAAACAGTTAATAACATTTTCTTTCTTAGGATCCTATAAATACAGAGAGATTAAAGATCATGACATTTATATACAAATTGTTGTTCATATTTTCATTTTTGATATCTCAAAACATAGAGAGATATCATATTATTTGATTTACACACGAGTGTTCAAATATTGATTCTTAGGATCCTAAAAATACAGAGAGAAAAACAGAAAAGTCAATGATCTACACAAAATCATTAATTTTTTCTTCTAATCTTGCTAAAAATATAGAATATCTCATGACAGTGCAGGGACAAACCATGTAGTGAACAACAGTTCTATAATCTGATAAGTTTGTAATTGTACATGTTAACATTCTAGATGATAGTAATGACAAACTCTCAATTCTCTATTGTTCTCTGTCTGCCCATGAGACGCAACTATCTACATATCTCTGTTATAGTACTGTTTTTCAAATATGAAACATTACCAGGAAATATGTTTGGATATGAAAGTGTAAAAGCAAAAGGGAAAAAGAGAATGACACAGTAGCAGAAATGGACAGATAGATCAGAGAGGACGAATATCAAGCAGAAGTCTAGTGGAGACAAGTTGGCTCAGTCCGTAAAGTGTCTGCCTGTCTAACCAAAGATTGTGTGTTCGATTCCAACCCAGGCGGATGACTGTGTCAACAAGCCCCTTCTCTGTTTCATAGACCCTGGCTATGTTAAAGTGGTAAACACTCCGTCCCTCGTAGTCCCTCGTATAGGACATTAAATGAAGGCCCCGTGTAAAGGAGAATAACCACCTTTACACATTAAGTACCCACTGCACTATTCATATAAGAGTAAGGGGGAACCCCTGGTGTAGTGGTCCACCTGCAAACCCCAATCATTTATACCGGGAGGAGAGACCCAAGGGTACCTCAGGTACAGGTGTGCAAAATACATAATAATAATGATGTATTCGTACCGTCTTCCATCTTTCACACATCTGTCTGCAGACCACAGCTATGTCGTCAACACAAGTTGGGCATCGGGTGCTGCAATCATCAATCATGTCCATCTTCTCTCGATTTAACAAGGTGTTGAGAAGGATGGTTACGGCGCTCTCTTCAACTGTCTCAATCTGACCATATAGGATGGGCACTCGTAAAATGGCACAATCTAGGATCAAAGAAAACAAAAATGATTAATGTCTGAAAAGTACGCCTAGATATTTAAACTGCAGAACAACCCTCCCATGTACAACCTTTCAATGAGACCTTGATGTTTCAATTTGGCCTTTCACGATGGCACAATCTACGATCAACATGTCCAAACAGCACACAATATTATTGTCTGGCTATTTCAACAACTACTTCCCCCCACAAAACCTCTTTGCAATTCTTCAGCACATCAAAGGACGATGGTGATGGCACCCTTGTTCAATGTTTGACCACACATAATGGGCACTCTAAGGATGGTACACACTACAATCAACATGTTCAAACAGAGAAAAACTAAGCATATTAATGTTGGACTATTCCCCTCTATGTCAACCCCTCCCCAGTCAAACACTTGACAAACGATCCTGCAGTGTATCTATTGATGGTGACAGCAAACGCATTCCATGTTATAAACTGGCCATAAAGAACGAGTACAATTGCACAATTGCACAATATATCAATGTATCCAAAGAGAAAATAAAAAGTCAGACCAATTACCAAATCTGATGCAAGGGCATGTATTTTATGTCTGCCTCAGCCTGTGCCACTCGGCAAAGTTTAATTGTGAGGTTTGCAATAAGGTTTTATGTTAGGCTTGAGGTTGTGGTTAGGTGTTGGTAAAGTGCTGGGTCCAAGTTTGAAGTTCGGTTAATACAAGTATAGGCAATTGACTACAGAACATTTGTCACAAGAGCATTAGTCTTACAACATGTGCGCAAAATCAGTCACAAAAACACTTACTTGGATCATTTGCTTGTGAGATCTTCTCCCCTTCTAGTTTTTGTTGTCCATACTTGTTGAGAGGGTTGGTAGCATCCATGGGTTTATATGGAGGTTTGGTGCCATCAAACACATAGTCTGTACTGATGTAGATCAGGAAAGTACCCATCTCAGCTTAATAAAACACAAACAAAACAATTACAAAATTGCAGAACTACTCAAAAGTGGAATTCCAATAATTATTTCCTAGAACTACCTGCTCCAAACATCTATGAGTCATTCCTTGTTTACAGGTTGTAATTATTATTCCTTCTATCTTCTATTCTTTTCATTTGGTCATTTGTACACATACGTTACGAACAAAACTAAGTGGGATAGAAGTGTTCTAATCGAATATCAGCTTCCACTTTATTTCTTCCTCCAGAGACCCATGAACTGATTCCAACTGAAAAAGGAATATATATGTACAAGCTCTAAAACATGGCTAGCAAATGGTGATCCCAAACCCTTCAAATTCAATTTAATTCAAATTACTTTGATTCAATTCAGTTTCAGCTTTCATTTCATATCTCCTTGAGGGCTCCATGAATTGATTGCAACTGAAGCAAGAATAAATATATGGCTTCTTCAACATAGCCAGCAAATGGTGCTCCAAAATTCTTCCACTCACTCAACAACAACAACAACACAAATCTTGCTGAGAGCATTTAGATTTAAGTGAGTTACTATCTCTTTGGAAGTTATAAATATTAAATAAATATTCTGTTCTTGTAAAGCGCATATCACATTGTAACATCCCTATGCGCTTCCAAAGAGTTTTGGAAATTATTACCCTAGCTTTAGCTCCGGCAGCCGTTATCAGCGCACAGTGCATTTCAAGGAATAATCCTACCAGGTACCCATTTACCTCACCTGGGTCGAGTGTGGCAAATGTAGATTAATGTCTTGCCAAAGGACATTAGTGCAGCGGCGGGACTCGAACCGCTGACCTTGTGATCCACAGTCCGGTGACATATCCACTCAACCACAACACCTCTACTTTTGATAACAGAAACAAACTTCACAGGTGTATTTTAGTTTATTTACCACTAATCTTGGCTATTGTCTCAGTTGCACTGCAGTTAACTTTCTTGGCTGCCTCTTCATCTTTCTCTACCACGTCAGGCCTTCTTTGTACGGCAGCATGGACTATAGCATCAGGCTGTATAGCATGAAATGAAAACACAGAGTTGTTTACACTTTATACATCAAAAGCAGTATTGCAATTCGATAACTGCATCCAAATTCCTAAAACACAAAAACACTCTTCCAATTTCCAATGACAGAGCATTGGGGCTGCATAGGTCAATATCACACTCAATATCACACTCATGCTAAACTTGAGATCCCAAATGTTTAAATGATTACACTCAACATGGATACAGCCATGGGAATGTTATATAATACATCCAGTTTTATATAATTATATCAGCAACTTTTGTCAGGAATGCTACATCACGATAACATTGATTCATTTAGACTACAAAAAAGTACAAACCAATCATTTCTGGGTACACCAAGAAACATACATATATCCATGATGATAATAATATCAAAGGCCATGTTTTAACACAGCACAATTTCAATCAAACAACTGATCAAAGTGATTTACTGTGTATTGTTATCCAAGTCATTTAATTACAATTCTACACTTGGAGTGCACTTTCTCCACTCCACATGGAGCATTTCAGCCTGGTAGTTATTTTACAGGCACACATAGGTGTATATGCTATTCAAGGCACAAATTATTTGCATCCTACTAGGTACCCATTTAACATCTGGATGGAAAGAAACAAAATAGATGAAATGCCATGCTTCGGACATTGGTACCATGCGTGGGTTTGAATCCCAAGACCTTTGCATCCACAGGCGAGTGAATAAACCACTTGACTACACACCTCTACAGAATATTACCACCTCACCTGGAATTCTTGCATGACCTTTCTGACCTCGCCTTCATCTCTGATGTCAACCTTCCGGAGGGCGCCCTTCGCACGAGAGAATGCCAGGCCTAGGACATCGCACGAGGGTGCACTCTCAAATTCCCTCATGAGAGCTCGACCCATCAGACCAGATGCACCTGTTACTAGGACCTTCATGGCTGGAGTACTAAGATGGAGTACTGATATGAAGACTCAAGTCTCACAATGTAGTCTCTACCTAAACGGTTTAATGGTGAATTAGACAATAGAATGAGAGATAAAAGACATCAGTATAAAAATGAAATCTACATATTACTTCAACATTAAGAGAAAAAAATAACAAAATAAACACTATGAACACTCTCATTATTGGTACTACAAAATCAAATAATAGCAACGAAAACAGACCTACTGACACTTTTCGTCTTGCACTCATCAGATTAGTGCAAAAAGTATGTCTGTTTAGTCTCATTATCAGAAAAAGACAGATCCACCATCCACTTATGAGATCATGAAAATGTGGAAAGGAGCCACTGGCTGTTGGGGGCAGAACTCAAATATGATAGATATGTAGACAAAGTAAACTAGACAATATACGTTTGTATGGTAATGATAGAATACACAGATTGCAAACCATTTTCCAAAGTCCAGACCATCCTTTTTCAATAATATATTGCTATTCACAATCAAGCTGTTACCATATAATTAACATTATATGATTGGGCGGAACATTATGCCTCCTAGCTTAACCAGTGTAATATTTCATGATGTTGACCCTTTACAAGAATAATTACAATCATATTGACACAGAATTCTGATGGAATCAAGGTACTTGTTTGAACAGAAAGATAAGCCTGATTTATAGAATACTGTACATCGGTTAATCTAGTTATAAAATACTTGTGAGTTGACCCATACTGAATAAAATATTCATTTTTTAAATTTCTGACTGAAATTAAATGGTATCCATCCAGCAGGTAGAGGAATGTACAATCAAAAGGCATAAAACCACATAAGGTGAACAAAATATGCATGTAGAGTGGAAACTCGTTAAAACAAGATCGTTGGGACCAAGGAAATCACCTTGTTATATCAGGGTAAAAACACAAGAATATAAAGAGCTGGGACCAGCAAAAATCACCTTGTTATAACAGAAACCTTGTTATATCAGAGCTCTTTAACCCATTAGCAACTAGAGATTTTGTATAAATGGCCTATTTTTCTATGCAGAATCTTACAGTAGACATCGTAAGGATTATGCACGTATAACATTATCACGGTAGACCCTAGTACGGATACTATACTATAGCGCATTGAAAACTGACGAAAACAGACAGGCGGTTTCGGGCATTTCAGTGAGTAAAAGGAGGGGCAGTTTCGAGTGGTAAAATAAGAAAGTTATGAATTTTTAAACACAAATTGGTAACTCTGTGACGTATCTTGCGAGCTCCCCTCCCATTTGCCCTGTGCGAAAAAACTTCAACAATTTATATTTTCATACATTCACCCTAAATTATTACAAATATGTTTTTATACAACCCCTGCAAGAAACAAATCCATTCTGTCATCAATAAATAAGAAAATGATAGTTTATATTTTTTGTACAGAGCAAATTGGAGAGGATCGAGCTTGCAAGGAAGCAAGCTATGTCAAAGTGTTGCCAATTTGTGTTTCACTGATGACAACTTCAAAAATTCATAACTTTCCTAATTTTAATCGAATGTGGCTCAAACTTTCACTAATTTTTCTCTCATTTTTCTGCTTTTATTAAAACCAACTTAATATCAGGGTTTTAAAAGCCTATTGAAAAGGGGCACCTGTCATAATATTAGAAATAGAAAGTGACTTAGTCTAGGTCTATATTCAACAGAATTAATGAGTACCCTAAGCATATTTAAAGATTAGATTAATGTGAGCCTGGCAAGAGTACTGCTTCTTCCGAGGGTACCCGAGGGTACCCAATCTAAGAGGCCACAACATGAGGATCCATAAGGAGCGTGCACATCTCAACATCCGCAACATCCGCAACTACCGATGTCAGTAGTGAATGCACCAACCATTAACAGCTTCAAATCAGAGGTGGATGCCTATCTTTCAACAAAGCTCGACAAGTATAGTTATAGGCCCAGCAGGTGATAATCCCGTTGAGTCGTCCCACAGATCCAACTGTGGACCTATTTTAATATTATTTAAGGAATGAACTCTTTGCAGTTCAATTCAATTCAAAAATGGTTTTTATTATAGCACAAACATGGTTCATACAAATACAATTTTACATGAAAGACAGCCATGGCTGGAGTATTCATGTTTACATGTTAGGCACAATAAATAACACTTTTAGAGATATATACATGTAAAAACTAGCAATATTAAAAATAGGATTCTATAACTAAAAACCAAAAGCACATTGCACAAGTTATCAAAAATACAACAAAAGCATGAGCTGTTATTTTCGTTTACAAATGTCATATTGTGTCATAAAGCCCATTCAAGCATGCTAAAAGGATTACAATAGGTACCTGCATGTAAAACAGCCTACTTGGGAGGAGGAGACAAGCACTCAGTAAACCTGCAATAGCGATAAAAGTATTACTTTTTTTTTAAACAAACTTTTCAACTTTTGTTGAGTATATCGACTAAAAATGACAGTGGGCTATTTTTAAACCTTTTTGTTTTGAATTGAAATTGCTGGTGTATTGATGAGCTATGGGAGGGCATTACAAGACATTGTTTTTAATACTAAGGAGCCCGATAAGACAGGTGAATACAGGTGAATACCCTATTTGAGATTGAGGAGCGTATCTGTAAAACCACTGGAAAAAAAAGTGCAAAGCATACATATATTAGGTCACCCCATCATACATGCACACTGTTTGACAATTATTTTGCTAACAAACTGAAAGCTGAAGAAGCTTGGATGACATACAATAATACAACTTCTCACCACTACAACCAAGTTGAAATAACCATGCTTCCTAGACAAATGAAAAAATGAGAAAAAAATTAAAAAGATTATCATCATCGACTCAGCTCAGCTAAGGCTCACAATCACACGCACAGTCAGCATACGCACGCTCTGGAGTAACGCGGCACCGTCTGGGGAGGCGGGCCGGTGGCGCGGCATAGACCTCGGCTCCTGGCACGGCTAATTAATAACAATACGAGTAGTCAACAACGCTTTATTTTTACCATAAAAATGATAATAGGCTTCATTAAAATACCATGTAATTTCAGAGAGAGGTAAATTATCACTCTCAATTTGATCGATCACTTACCTGTAGTCCTGTACTAGAAAACAGTAGCTTTTATTTGTGAACTTTTTGTGGGCTTCCTGATACACTGTCTGCTTGCAAAGTTTTTTAGCTTCGATCATAACTCGACGCGACGATCTATATCTGTGACGTGACACGTGCGCGCGCGCTTCATATGTCATGCACGATCATAGAGATATATACTTAGTATATATCTCTATGTGCACGATCGATCCGAGCGGTGTCACGATTACGCAATCAGGTTGTTGGATATATATATATGGAGTTATCAGTTCAGATCAACATTTACGCCAACATTGTAGTTGCATAAACCATGTCTTAATTTTGCACATTTAGGGTCAGGATCCCGTCAGGATTGGCTCTATAGGAGTACCATTTAATTGAAAAGTCCAATTGAAAAGGTTTAATAAATCGCTTGCCAGAAATGCCCAAAATCTCATCTCACGTTCAGAAATAACGATATTTTTTGTACACCCAATTTAATATGATAAGTTCCCCTTGTTACTTTTCATAAGTGCCCCTTTTCTTTTTTAATAATTACCCTTTGATAAATGTCCCATTTTACCTATATCATGCCCTTTTGCGGTTACATAAAGAGCAAGCTTTGTGTACAGTAACAGATAATCTTTTTTTACCACTACAATGAAAGGCAGAGCAGCCGAGGGGGCAGGTGGCCCTTTTTAGTTTTCAATGCAATCGAATGCACCGTCTCTATAGATAAGTCATTTTAATGTAAGAAGTATGCCTATTTTTACACTAAAAAGTTTGCCCCTTTAAACTACCATGACATATTTTACTCAACTGCTAAAAAGAGCCACCTTCCAACCTATATCATCCTTTAAACCCGATGCCCTCTAGAACTTCATAGAATGTCAAGGTAATCAATAGCCAAGGCATTTTGTTCAAGAATATACAAGTTTAGACAATGAAGGAGTTTTCAAACTCAAGGCAACTGCACATTTACATTACCAAATGTCATTCATGTTAAAAGGAGACATGTTAATAACTACCATAAACGTAATGATGACAAAACATTTTTTATTGCCCTTCATCTTCCCAGAAACAGATTTCTCATAGCCTCCCTAACAATCATGTGCCCCTAAGTTAAAACGACCGAGAGCAATTTTTTTCTCGAATTTTCCCCCAAACTCGCCACCAAGGCCCTGTCTTATAAAGACTTGTGATTGACTCGGATCAATCGTAAGTCCTCCAATCAATCGCAAGTTTGCAGTCTCCTATCTCTTATGTACATAGTTGCGATTGACATAAATCGAAAATCATGAGTTGCGATTAATATCAACTGTTTATAAAACGGGGCCCAGGAATGGTTCAATCATCTACAATAACATAACAATAACAATAAGATCTAACTGGTCGCAATGCGACCTCATTAATGTTAAACTTATAACTTTCAGACCATCACTCATAAAATAATGTAAAGTATGATGCTGATGCGCAGGGGCGGCGGAGGGTCTTCCAAGGTTGGGGAGGGAGGCACTTTCTGGAAAAAGGGCACCTGCAAAGGGAAACTTCAAAGTGAACATACACCATTTATAGACTTGGTATATACCCCTACATCGTCATGATTGTGATCACACTACCAGGGATGACAATCATGACATCAATATTATTTTGTTCTCTTTTTACGTGGTACAAGATACTGCTTAAGCAACATACTTTGCAGTTGGGTGTGATGGTCTAAATATTAATTTTCGAGCGAGTGAAGCGAGCGAGCAAAAATTTTAAGATTTGTGAGGTCGCATTGCGAAAAACTACATCTTATGAAGTGGACAAAAACAAACCCCTGATGAGTTTCAAGCACAATCTAATGAAGAAAGACTGTAAAGTTCTTTTATAAGTAACATAATTATAAAAACTAGGCCTATAAATGCGAAAATTAGGGAAAATTAAAGAAAAAGGGGCTCTAAGTCCCAATGAATTGGGGGTGCATGTTATGGAGAAAGGATGAGTAGGCACTTATCAGAAGGGAAAAGGACAGTTATAAGAAAAGAAAAGGTGCACGTGTCAAAGCAAAAAGGGCAATTATCAGAGGTGAAAATGGGGCACTTCTTGCACCTGAAAAGGGACACTCAACAGAGATGAAAAAAGGCACTTGCGAGAATGGAAACGGGGCATCTGTTTAAGGAAAAGTGCACCTATCAGATTTTAATAGGGGCGTTTATCAAATGTAAAAAGGGGAATTTTGAATAGGGGAAGGGGCTCATGTAAAAGAAGGAAAAGAGACACTTATCCGATGAAAATATGGTACTTATTAGATAGAAAAAGGGGCACGTGTCAAAATAAATGTGGCACATAATTATCAGAGGTGGAAAGAGATAGTTAAGAGTAAGGGAAAGGGTTCTTATTACAAAGGGAAAAGGGCACTTATCAGAAGGAAAAAGTGCACAGTCTTATTAATCAGGAAAAGGGGCAAAAAATATCAGAGGTGAAAAGTGGAATTTCTCGCACCTAAAAAGAGGCACTCACCAGAGATGAAAAGGGGCACTTATGAGAATGGAAAAGGGGCGCTTATTATGAATGAAAAGGGGCACCTGTCAGATTTTTTATTATTGGGGTGAAAGAGGGGCAGTTGTGAGAAGGAAAAGGGGCACTTTTTAGAAAGAAAAAGGGGCACGTGTCATATTAAAAGGGGCACTTATCAGAGGTGAACAGGGGCACTCATCAAAGAAGAAAAGGAGCAGTTATCAGAAGGGGAAGGGGGCAATTATTACAAAGAAAAAGGGGCACTTGTCAAAGTAATACGTGCACCTGTCAGATTTTAATAGGGGCTATTATCATAAGTAGAGGGGGTAAGGGGTACTTCTCGTACCTGAAAAGGGCCACTTACCAGAGATGAAAAGGGCCACTTATTGCAAAGGACAAGGGGCAGTTGTCGAAGGAAAAGGGGCACTTATCAGATTGTAATAGGGGCATTTATCAGAGGTGAAAAGGGACATTTATGAGAAAGTAAAGGGGATCCTTTGAAAAAAATGGGGGTGCACTTATCACAAGGAAATGGGGGTGCACTTGTCACAAGGAAATGGGGCACTTATTAAAAGGGGAATGGGCAGGTCTTAAAGGAAAAGGGGCACTTGTCCTATGTAAAAAGGGAATTTAGGGGTTCCTGAAAAAGTGGGGGAGGCACTGTGCCCCCTGCCCCCACCCCACCCGGAGCGCCGCCTCTGCTGATGTGGTACATTATCTTGAACCACGGAAAAGTGAACATTGGAAATCATCCAGTCGGCATTATGTATTTTAGCCAGATAAGAGCTACTCTATTCCTTGAAAAAATGTTTTGTATCTGTTGACCGTAACACATATTTAGCTAGTTAATTCGTTAGTTTTGCTACTGTCAGTAGTATTTAGTATTTATAACGTTGAGTACGTTTGTTTTGTATCACTTGAATAATATATTTTAAATGGAATGGTATAGATGTAACAACGTTTCAAGCCTTAGGCTTATATTGCCAAACCCCTGTGCGTTTCTCCATGCAATATTGCTGTAAATGTATTATGATTATAACTGCCTTGTTAAAGTCTGCTGCCATTGTTTGTTTATTCTCATGTTGATTAGTCCATGGAATGTGAGGAACCATGCAGAAATAAATAGTGAATAAATAAATATATTAATTACAATGTAGAGGTATTGTGTCTAAAAGATGTATTTTTTTGCTTTGAGTTTACCCTTTGTAGGTGCCCCCCTTTTTTCCCCACAGAAATTGCCATTTTTGTTGGTGCTCATGCAGGGCCCTCCCCACTTTGAATGACGCTCCGCCGCATTAGATCAGAGATATTTTACTAACGTTTATATTTTATGGGATATCACACAGGCCCGATTCTCCCCTCTCCAATGGGATTGATAAATTATATTGATGACAAACTGTTTGTCTTCTTTTCTGTTTTGAATAAAACTCAATGATTGGACGCCTTTCCCTCATCCCGCCACATACTATAGTATTAATTTTAATTTCAAAGGACGCAATGCTTGCATAATCGCAATTAGAAGTACAGTATTTACCTTGTTTTTCGATAGATTAGTGATACATAACATCATCTGAGCAGCAGCAAAACAACTTGATTGGCCCATTTGGGACTCTCCTTTGCAGGGACTGGTGGTGTGACCGCTTGTCAACGATTATGTTGATAACGGACCTGGGGGGCATTTCATCAACATTTGTCCACCGACAACTGTCAGCGCTGACTAAATTTGACCAATCAGAGGCCTGGAAAATAGTCGGTGACAGTAAAATTGTCGGTGAAAATGATATTAGTCGGTGAAAACCACCGACTAATTGTTTCACGAAACGCCCCCCAGGCTTGTGTTCGCATTTGCACATTATGAATACTAATATCATAAAATAATAATATAATAATAATATTATAATTTAATAAGTTCTATGTGTTGATGTATAAGTTGGTCTTTATTTGCATTGATGGGCACAATAATATACAACATTTCAGGCCCGGATGAATAAAAGAAATGGTAATGAACCTTATTTATCATTCTCATACAGAGAAATCATAATGTCCAATAGCGTATTTACAAATTTTGACCAAGAACCGATTATCATTTGCATTTCAGCAGCTGTTCCCCTCTTTTTCTCCTCAAATTCACATGTTCACAAAACTAATAACATCGCAAAAATGAGAAAGTCAAAATGTTGGAATGGCGTTAGTTCATTTTTTGTTTATATGAGAGAGAGAATGGACTCGTGGTATCACCTGCGTCCTACGTATCTTACATTGCTATATCCATTATTTGTTTTCAACAAGTTTTTTGTTGCGGTTTTGGAGTGGCGCGTGCTGCGGTCTTTTATAAGAGGAAACTTGTGCCTCAACTTCGCGTCGCGTGCGGGCACGCGAGCTTTTTGAAGACACTCTGTAGTCAGACCACAAACACAATGATTATAGTTACTTGTACTTCAATAATAATATAATCAAGAAATCCATGACATGCGTAAGGGATTATCCACTCCGTTTAATATGGAACAGATCCCGAGAGTAGAAACGGATGCCATGAATTTCATAAGCCAATGTGACTCTAATTTTGTGCGAAGAAACTTTCTGAGTTAAAAAAAACATAAACAATTGTGAATGTTTTGTTTGTTTTAATACGCTTTTGGAACGAATACATAGTAAATTTTCTTATAAATTATCAGCTGTTATATAGATAGGCCTGTTTATGTGTAGTACATTTCACAATCGGTCACCCTCCCTTGGCCTTTTAACTTTCATAGCGCCATCTCTAGCCTGAAAATAGCCACGCGCATCCTGAATCAAGAGGCAAGGCATCACTGATAATAATGATCTTTACAACAAAATACAGATCAGTGCAAAGCATATACTCCGTTCATTCAATATTGCGATAGGCCCTATTAAAGAAAGTAAACACCGATTTAATTAGTCTTACTTCACACTTGTTGGTCAATCTAAGGAATCCATTCCTTATGTGACCAAGAACCATTATTTTCATCAAATGAGATTTTGGTTACATTTAATTTAATTTGTCATAGTTTTCTCTGCGTTTAAATAGATAGGCTTTTTTAATGCAGCGTGTAAGTTCCATAATATTATTATTTATGTTCGTGTAGGTCTAGTAGATGGATGCATTTAGATATAATATAGAAGCCTAGAATAGCCTATATTATAGCCCTATATAGATGTCTTATTGTATCTTTAATCTCATTTCGTAGAGAAGGTATATTTCATTATATCAAGCAAATCTTCTTTAACCGACGAAAATAAATCAGAAAAAATAGTAATGATCTGACCGAATTGCAGGACTGCAATGGCAGAAATAATAGGGGAGAATGATGACCGTTTTTTCTCCTTTTTGGCAAGGTCAGTCATACATGGATGCTGATCGTATGATGTAAGTTCATGTCGGAGTCAGTTATTCCACATACAATAACCGAGCATCTGCACCCAAACAAAAATCATGTATCGCCTTTTAAAAGAGGGGAAATGTAAAAGAATGGATTTGCTAGAGATGGGGCAAATGAGAAAGAGAGAGAGAGAGAGAGAGAGAGAGGGATACAGCTATATAGGGCCAGAGATGGAGATCCGCGTCGCTCGCGCTTCTATTTGTGACCAGATGCCCGTGAATAAAGCACGTGCGAAACTCCATGGAAACACAAAAGCCGATTTCCTTCAGCTGATACGAGCCTATTATCCTAAAGCTTTCTCCTTTTTGTCAAAAACAACGCCACCCTAATTTTACCCATTTTATTTGAAAAACGCCACGCCGCTGAAAATGCTCTAAAGCAATCTCTCTTCCATTCTCTCGCTGGGTTAGACCGCGCCAATATACCACTGCTAGCTTTCCAATCGGTCACGGTTGAATGATTTTGGATCCTCATAATTAATTTTGATAGATGCTAATTTCATTTGATGAGAGTACGGCGGTCTGTAGGATGACTGGTTAATGATTATGAATGAGTTTTGTGCCTCCTGGGCATTACAGGGAACCACGTGTTGATATCTTGTTTGTATAAGCCGTCTACAGTAGTGGAATATTTCATTTTTCACCAGACCTCTTTCATAACATATCAATACATTGGCATTCTCTTGTCTATGGCATCCATCCTTCTACGTGCTGTTTGTGAAGTACCCTGAAACTCTGATTATTATACTGCTCTAACGTAAAGACTGGGTCAGTTTAGTAGGAGCTCGAGTCCTTCTCGAGTCCATCGAGACTCGAAGGTGGTAGACTGAACTAAATCAACAGGATTTTGAATACAGCTAAAATTGTTGGAGCCTAGGACATCCTGGAAAATGTGGTGCGTCTCAAGGCAGTCAAGGCGGGAATGAGCTTCCAGGTGAGAAAAGAGGTGCTTCTAGTCCCTCAAATTACAACATTTTCTATTTGTTGAAACTTTCGCTTATCAACCGACTTATGTTACAATATTATCCTTCACTTTTGTTTTCTTCAAAATTTCTGTATTTTGTTTTGTTGTTGTTTTTCTTGTACATTGCTGTTGACATGCGTCATTTACAACCATTAGTACTTATATTTTACCTTTTTATAGAGTCAATGATGGAGAACCGGTCAGATAAATAACTGTTTCCATAATTATTCAACCCGTTCAACAACTGTCGCATTTGCAACATACTTCCCGGGCATGCTGGGCAGCTCTATATACTTATTAGTCGCATTACTTTAATAACTTAAAAGAATAAACTGTAAACATTGGTTGTGTTGTCAGAATAAAAATCTGACAGAATTCTGTTTAAAATGCTTCCAAAAGTCGGAAAGTAGAATTTGTCAAAATAAGTATTATGACGATAATAAATCTTGAATAAAATTCAAGTGTTTTATACGGCGTTTCGTAAGCACACGTGAAGAAAAATAATGATCCGATTGTTGACAAATTTCACGTTTTGAGAAAATATCATTTCATTGTGTGTTTGTTTTTTTATTGGTTACATTTACTTTGGATGAATTATTTTTTTCATCACAAAAAGTAAATTTTCACTTTAAGTAAAATGATATCTAATCATTTTGTCTCTCTCGTATTGGTCCATGGTTTCACGATCCTATTGAATGTCATGATCTTTTCATTTCCCAAATTTCCAATTGCGTATTTTTCATACGAAACCATAAACGTTTCTAATGAGCTATGATACTATTCTGCTTCAGTCGATATGTCGAGTGGCATTCGTTTCTGTGATACTAGTACAAAAATAACCCAATCATACTTCGATATGATCGTTCATTATTTGATCAAATAAGAATACATTGCTTATACAACTGTTATTGAGTATCGACAGTTATTCCAAACTCTGTATTGAACAAGCCAATTAGCTATTCTGTTCATTTCTGAAATATTTGTACGATTCTTCATATACACACAAAAGACCTCGGCCATGCATACAACAATACAATGGTCTATTCAGGCCTATCTCCCTAATTGGTCTTACCATTATAAATGAGTTACAGATAGTTTGTTTTCTTATCTCTCATTTTGACAATGGTAAGTGTTTGTATCAATACAATTTTTTTAGCTGCACGTCCAACTTAAAAAAAGAGACCACGGTTAATAATTGTGACCACTTGTTGAATATTTCATCTATACGTTACTCTTGTGTATCACACTATTGGCCTTTAAAGATATATGATTTTGACATGAATTGGACATACTTAAACTTACCAACAGATTTGCATCGACTGTAAAAATGAATAAATCTATTGAGTGCAGTCACGTATTATGTCCATCACATCAATATTAGGAAAAGCAATTTTTGTTGAAACTCAATTTCTCTGATTGGCTTTGGGAAAACAAGTCGTTAAATGAAAACGAATGAAAATAATGGAAGCAAGTTGAAATTCAACCATAAATATCGTTAATGGAGATATCAGATGATTTTCTTTTGTCAACTGAGTTTATGAGATTACAAATAGTAATATCTATCTTAGAAATTGAATTAGAGGGCACTTTCTTTTTTCCCTTTTTTCATATCGGGGCTCTCCTATGAATTTGCATCCTTGGATACGATACCCCCTCATCCCTCTCTAAAAGGTGCTAAAACGGGAAGTGTATCGTTAAAAAACGACTGATGCTAAACATCCATAAATAATATAGATAGATATAGATAGATAGATAAATGGATTTTATTAACATTTTTGTGTCTGGCAGTTAAAACTGAAATGAACATGAATTACGATAAAAATTTCCAAAGAACATTAACATAACAATATGAGATACCGATAGGCCACTTCCGCAATGCATTCAAATCCAATCAAAAGGAAATACGAACGAGCTTTCACATCCGGACAAGCTATAATGTTCGTCCAGCCCAGCAACGACTAATGCACGCAATCTGCACCCCGACCACCAAGACACAATGACCCTCAGCAGGCGAATGCGATCATTCATCTTCAGGCAATCCACAAAGACATGCATTTAATCTGAATACATTACGAAAATGGTATTTGATTAACACATTAAAAATATAAATCTGTGAGTATTTGAAAAAAGACAAAAAGTTAAAATTTGTATAGCTCATACTAATTAGGGAATACAAATTTAATACATTGTATTCTTCAGTTCAACGTGCTGTATATTGCACAAAATTAATATGTAATTTCTTACTTCCAATAGAGAGTATGAATATTAAGATATAAAAATACAAACTTGTGCCAAGAATTGTCAAATTTGTCACATCGTTAAAAAGTAATGCATTGGAGTGCATTGGAGCAAAGTAACTTAATAATTTCCAATTAATATTATTTACCCAGTTCATAGCCCATATTCATTCAACAGTCTATTACAAAAATGGGATTAATATTCTATATAACCATTAACAAACATATCACATGGTTCAACGTTATGCATCAAAAGAAGTCAATTGATCCTTGATGACCATACCTCTCACCCTCAATGATAAAGAAATAACAGTCATATCACATTAAACCATTATAATTGTCAAGGCTATCGTCCACCCCCGTCCCCGCTCTTCTCCACACACATCCGCCGTCATGTATAAGTGCCATCATCCCTAAATGATAAGAGCATTTTATATCGAACATTGAATATGCACCAATGGTTACACGCTTTCAGCCTAATGTGTTTCAAAATTGATAATATCAAAAGTTTCTATTTTCGATCACTGAAAGTGCATTCACATGCATTATTTAATATTTGACCAGCATCGTTGTTTAGCAGAGTCACTGAGGCTGGGATAAGTGCTTGGGGATTAATAAGATGAAGGCTACGCTCATGAGAGGGTGTTTGTACGGGATGCTAATAGACAGGGGTGGATAGGATGGGGGCGAATGTGCCTCCATCGAAATCTGCCAGTGCTGTTCTGCTCATTGAGTATCGACAATGACTGTGATATACATGTAGCTTCAGACTGGCTTTGGTAGAGGCTATTTTCTGACTGCCTAACTAACTCATCTCAAAAGAAGAAGGAGGAGGAGGAGGAGGAGGAGGAGGAGGAGGAGGAGGAGGCTGAAGGAAGGGAGGAGGAGGATACGAGAATGATGAAGAGGAGGGGAGAGGGGGCAGGAGGAGGGTAGGAAGGAAGATAAAGGGAAGGGGTGGCAAGTTTGGCAATTGTTTCCCCCATCATCGCAGATTTTAGACCAATGAAATATAATTTCCTCATAAATGGGCTATGAACAATAATTATTTTTTTATGGTCAAGGGAAAATATTTTATCACAAAAGCATTACATTTTGTTACAGCACGTTCTGAGTCATTAATTTGAACAAAAACCTGCATCTTTATCTGAATATCCAAAAATCGTGTAACGACTCAATCTAGCTTCCCTGTACAAACTCCACGTAACCATGGACGCTCCTATTCCATAGCAACCATTAGCGGCTCATCAAAGATTAATGTATGGTTAGGTCATCATGTAAAAGCCATGCAGCGGAGTCTCAAGGTCAAGTATGCATTGTATCTGTTTTAATTATCACGATAAGTTTATATTTTCATTCACTAATGTTTAGCCCCGAACCCGCCCCCTCCCCCATCTCCCCCCCTCTCTCTCTCTCTCTCTCTCCCTCTTTGTCTCACCTTCTCTCTGTCTCTCTCACTTTTATCCCTCTCTCTCTCACACTAACGCACATCCATCCTCACGCCACCCACACCCACCCTCACACTCTCCCCCTCTCTCTCTCTCTCCCTCTTCATGTCGCCTTTCACATCTGATCAAGGAACCCAATAATTAATGATTCCATATATTGGAAATCGACCTTGTCTCTGAAAATATTGATCCCTACAGCGTGCATTGTGTTCTGTTGGCGTTTTATATTACTCCTTAATTACTCGCCCTTCACTAATAACGTCTCTATTAAGTGTACCTAGATGTCAATAATGAGATAAAATTATGAGCAAAGGCTTTACAATGGAACGCGGGGTGTTCACGGAATATTGGTCTGTGGTGACACAATAGAAGTACATGTATTGATTTGGATTTTTTTTTTCTCATAATTTTGAGGATGAAATTAAAAAATATGATGTTAGCCTTGAAAATAAACTTCTAGATGAATTGTCTTATTCATTAGGAGTACATGTATGTCGTATCGTGGTAAGACTAATTAGTGATTGAACGCAATTAGTTGCTATGAATAGTAAACAAGTGAAAAGTATAATCAAGGTTATTATAATGCAACATACACTGCATAATATGTATGTAATTAAGTAAGAAGAATTATTCTGGTTCCTTTCTAATTTACTGAGTTATCTATATCTATTTATTCAAGCAAACGGAACTGATGTTACAAATAGGAAAGCTACTAAATGAACAAAGGTAAAAATGGAAAATCTTTAGGGAAAACACTATCAGACAACAACGGCAGGGAGCACAGCTCAGGTGCTCGTGCCCCATTTTGAGCTGCGAACAAAAAGGGGGAAAGGGAAAAAAGGGACTAGGGAAAAGAAACTAAGGTGATAGGGCCCATCCTGCACCCTCCACCTAATCGGTCTAGCTGTATTAATTCGCTTTTCATTCACCGAGTAAGATCGTTGCCCCTCCAAAGATGCAAGTGCCCCCAAAGGATTGACAAACGCTACGCCACTGTCAGTCAATGCCTATCAGAGTATATCCAATGTAACTCCCTCATCTGTACGTGTCATTGAGTTCCTGCATGGTTACACAATATAATTCTGTTCTCATCAACCACGGATATCAGATTATCAAATTTGCAGACAAGACCATAAAAAGATATTGAATTGATGGTGTCAACTGCCTTCCCTCGAATGATGTGCCTGTAAGTAATCGTATGTCAAGACTTCAGAATTACCAGGTCAGTTCTAATTCAAACAAGTTAGTGTACGGCCAAAGATGAGGAGAATGAAACATGGATCAATATCAGATTTTTAAAAATGGAAGTGATGATGATGATGATCATCATCATCATTATCATCATCATTATGAAGATGACAGGGGCGGATCCATCCGGCGGCAAGGGAGGGGGCCTAAAAAGGGGCCCACTTCGTGCGAAAATTTGAAATTTCTTTTCCTCCACCACCCCCCCTTGGGCGCCAGGGGTAGTGAACACAATTTTTTTTTTTGGCACCCGAAAAAAATTTTTCCCTACGGGAAGGGTTATTTTTTCCACCGCCACTCCCCTTGGGCGCCAGGGGTGGGGGCCCAACTTTTTTTTCTTCAAAAAAGGGTGTTTTTACCTGTTTTTTTGCTAGGGGAGGGGGCCCGGGCCCCCCGGCCCCCCTCCTGGATCCGCCACTGGAAGATGATAATGATGATGATGATCATTATGATGATGATAAAGAAGAAGTAGAAGAAGAAGAAAAGAAAGAAGAGAAGAAAAAAATAGAAGAAAAAATAGGAAAGAAAAGAAAAAGAAAAGAAAAAGACAGAGAATAAGAAGAAGGAGGTAAAGAAGAAAGAGATAATGATAATGTTCACTGTGGTAGTCATGATGATGATGATGATGATGATGGCGATGGTGGTATTAGTGCTGGTGGTGATGATGATTGTGATGGTGATTATGATGATTGTGATGGTGATTATGATGATTGTGATAATGATGATGACGATGATGTTAATGGCAGTAATGATAACAGTGATGATGATGATAACGATGCATGGTGCCGATGATGATGACAATTATGATGTTACTAATGACCCTGATGATGTGGCGAAGCCGGTTGTGAAGGTGGAGGCGAGGTAGGAGGAAGGGTTGCAGGGGAATATTACCATAATACAACCACAACTTGCAAAGACATGAACGCGGTCCAGTAGATGGTCAAAATGGAACCACCTTTGGCACCATATCCAGCCTTTCCAAAATTTCGAGAAAAAGATTAGTTTCAATACTAGACAATAGGTTTATTTATTCATCTCGCATTGTGAGCTGCTCATGCAATTTTGTATTTTTCGAGTTGTAAAAGTAAATGAGATCATATTTGCGGAAAATGACAATGTCTTTTAAAAGCGTGTATGCTTATACCCTCTCAACGGGAGATCGACAACTCTGAAGGATCGCACGAACAATAAAACCGTTCGGCCGATTTCTAATGTTTGTTTGCCCCGTGAAGGACACCATCCACACGCCGTTTCAACCAACCATTCAAATCTATTGAAATATTCTTTCTCCTCGTTACCCAAATTGGAAAGATACTCATACATAAATGGACTTCTATTGTATTCATTCATGGACCTTTAACTTAACCTTAGAGCCCAAATGGTCATGTATTTGAGTAGTAGCTGAGACGTCTCTTTGTGGTCTCTGACAGTGAATAAATAAAGATTATTTGAGGCACCATGATGATAGGGATGCATCATATGGATCTTAGTTTGTTTGAACTTTTCATTCTATGGGGTCATCGACAAATTTCATGGATTAATGAATCATTAGCACACGTATAGGTTCCCATCTTTGGAAGCGAGATTTCATGTTAATAATCAATGATGAGAAACGATATGTTCCTTCATTCCCATGCTTCGTGTAAAGAAAAAAAAGAAAAGGAAAGAAAAAAAAAAAGATGTGTCACGTTTGTTTTAAACGACATAGCTGTTAATATAACATTGAATATTATATCGGACCTGGATTTGGAGGAGAAAAAAAAAGAGTTCCTCGAAGGGAAAGCCTCAAGGTCTGGTTTTTCTCAGCCGTAAAATTATCATCTTTTTATTGCCCCGATATGACATGATCAGAAAATATCAAAATCGTAGCCTATAGAACTGATATGCAAACACCTTGCCTGTCTGATAATCTGAAATTTTCCCAGAGATTATTTACCTGACTGCTAAGAGAATAAGTTTTTGTTGTAGATGACTGATGGACCAACAGCTTTGGAACATATTCGAAGGACTTGGTTAGTGAGCATTGATGTCTTTTGCCCGTTCCACACGAGGCGTCATAATTATCTCCTGACGTAGGACTGCGTCAGTATTTGGCGGAGTCTTTGACTCGCACTATGAGAGTAAAATCGTACAAGAAGTAATTACGCAATCGAAATAACGCCTCGTGTGCAATCGTAATACTATAATGTCAACATGACCAAAACACTAGACCGATGCCGATCTTAAAGCCCTATAAACGTGTCAATGAGACTTTGAAACGTTTTTTTTTTCTTCTTGGCTTTCGTTGTTCTAACCCTAGTCCATAATAGCGAGTATAACGAATTAGGTCGAATACAATGGCTTGTTCATATTCAGATGTTATTCATACAGTCTATACCAAAATGTATGCTTTTGTGTGCATGTTTATCAACTTAAGGTATGGATGTGTACAATAATTTTTTGAGTATGGCGCAATTAGATAAACACAATAATGTATAAAAATAGCCTTTCGAATTACGAATTCATCATTCTACAAATTCTCCCTGAAAATAACTACTCGCATTTCCCATGTATAGGTGATATTGTGCTTTATTATATGTAGACCTATACCCATACGTGAGCTGATCCATAACGCTAAATCTATCTCCAGGGATTAAAATAATAATTGAGACCTATGATAGTAGCCGATTGGGTAACCATTATAATGACGCAAAGGTGTTGGAAAATGAACTAACATAATAATTTGGAGTAATTTATTGTCGGATCATTAAATTTGTACCGGGTCAGATAGTTGCCTATTGAAATACCTTATTTGCCTCATATTCAGATAAACACCGCCGAAATCTTGCCAGATGTTATTACGAATAGCATAAATGTGTATGTTGTTTAATATTTTTATCATTATAGCTCATAGTGTATTCGTTATTTAATCCGTGTTTAAGCTACAGTGGCTGCATTTAATGTTCACAGCCATTAATCTCTTCCAATCTGAAATGGTAGAGGTATCGTGGTCGAGTGGATATGTCACCGGACTGTGGATCACAAGGTCCGCGGTTCGAGCCTCACCGCGGCACTAATGTCCTTTGGCAAGACATTAATCTACATTTGCCATACTTGACACAGGTGAGGTAAATGGGTACCTGGTAGGATTATTCCTTGAAATGCACTGTGCGCTGATAACGTCTGCTAAAGCTAGGGTAATAATTTCCAAAGCTCTTTGGAAGCGCATATGGATGTTATGATATGCGCTATACAAGAACTGAATATTATTATTATAATTATGCTGTTGAATCTACTTGTTGCGTCAGAAAGCTTTCAATCATTTACAGTTTGACTTGGGCTTTTAAAGAGGGTTGTCTTATGTTTGTGAGTCATTTCTATACATCTTATGATATTACTTTGCACTCGTGATAAAACCTGAACTTGGTTTTTAAACCCATATATTTTATGTTTACGAAAGTTTCTCTAAATCCTTGAATAAACACAGCTTTAACGCTTGGCGCGCTAAATGGTGGCATTTAAATTCCAATGGTTTGTCGCCTGCTGGTATACGACGTGTTGGCACCCATGGGGTATGGGGGTAATCCAGGGGATTCAAACCAGTCCCACTCCGCATGAATTGGTGAGTTTCAGCGGCTACTTCTATGACGTGGTATGATGCAGGTGAAATGGATATAATTGATACCATCTGCTGTTTGAATAACACTCGAATATATTCAGGGAATGGACTTGTAAACAATATGAAATTTGGAAGAACATTATTGACTAATAACTACATTCTATGCCATATTAATGATACAAGTATAGTCCTTTCGTTCTGTTAGTTTTAGGATGACGCAATGCTTCTATTTTCGTTTTAATCATCATTATTGTGGGGCGCTTGAGGAGGCACTGCACCCCCACCATCGACTTTTAAAGAAGGGGAGAGGGAAAACAGAAAGAATTTGGAAGAAAATGAGAAGGGTAAGATAACATGATACCACCCCTCCCCCACCACTCCCCCACCCTCCCCCACCACTCTTGGTTGCCTTGTTCCCTTGCTTTTCATCCATTTTTGGAATAGACCTTGCCCCCTTAAATGACTGAAGAAAGTGCTGAGGGCAAGCAAACTCCAACTCTCGTCGTTTTGGAGAAATCTCTCTAAATAATTTTTGGCTTTTCTTGGAAGATTCTTGATATCCATTGTATTTGTTCTGTTCAACAATATCTTTGGTTGGCCTATACAGGTCCCAAAATCCTACCGTAACATCAAAGGTTTCTACTATCAGACATTGATACGAGGTTAAACAAATTTCATGGAGAAAAGATATCGCATCAAGTCTCCGTAAGAAACCTCATATTCTGTCAAATTACTTTTCCCTTCATTTGGATTCCATTACTCAGAAATAATCCAATATTTCTGATCAGGTCTCTGGATGTTTTCTCACAATTTCAGCCCTTGATTGCAAAATAAGTGGCTTGTAATTACTATTCCATATTTCCATCCCCAATCCAAACGCAGAGATGACCTCATAATCCAGTAAAATTTCATATTTTAGGATGAAAATGCACCACAAAAGAGACCGTTGTATCTTCCCAGTATATGCCGAGTTCAAGCCAGATGAATTTCGCTGATCCCCTGGGTAGATATAAACATGATGAAAGAAAAATACCGAAACCGTCACACCAGCGAATTGCGTATTTCATCATCGAGATTCCGGGTGGACTATCCCAAGGTTAGTTCAATTCCTAGGAGGGAAAAGCACATATTTTTGTCTCCAATATCATTTTTTCCCTTTAAACTGTGGCAGGGTGACGCAGGATTTTTTCAAGGGGAGTGTTTTAAAATTGGATGTGACCCCGCTAGGTAGCGAAGCAACCGAACAGGAGAGGGTGTGGGAGGGGGCTATTCCATCCAACCAGGGGCGGCGGAGCATCTTCCAAAGTAGGGGGGGCACCAACAAAAAAGGGCACTTTCTGGAAAAAAGGGGCACTTACAAAGGGAAACCTCAAAGTTAACATACATCATTTTTAGACATTGGTATATACCCCTAAACATCGCCACGATTGTGATAACACTACCAGGGATGACATCAATATTTGTTTGTTTCTTTATGTGGTACACGATACTGCTTAAGCATACTTTGCAGTTGGGTGTGATGGTCTGAATATTCATTTTCAAGCGAGCGAAGCGAGCGAGCAAAAATTTTAAGATTTGTCAGGTCGCAGTGCGAAAAATATATACCCCTAAACATCGCCATGATTGTGATAACACTACCAGGGATGACATCAATATTTGTTTATCTCTTTATGTGGTACAAGTTAAGCATACTTTGCAGTTGGGTGTAATGGTCTGAATATTCATTTTCGAGCGATTTGCCAGGTCGCAGTGCGAAAAATTACATCTTATAGGGACAAAAAACAAACCCTGATGAGTTTTAAGCACAATCAAAGGAAGAAAGACCGAAAAGTTCTTTAATAAGTAACATACTTATATCAACTATAAATACGAGCGAGCGTAGCGAGCGATCTCTAGGGAAAATTAAAGAAAAAGGGGCTCTAAGTCGAGGAAAAGTAGGTACTTATCAGAATGGAAAAGGACAGTAAGTTATTAGAAAAGAAAAGGTGCACGTGTCAAAGTAAAAAGGGCAATTATCAGATGTGAAAATGGGGCACTTCTTGCACCTGAAAAGGGACGCTCAACAGAGATATAAATGGGCACTTGTGAGAATGGAAATGGGGCATCGGTTGAAGGAAAAGGGCACCTATCAAATTTTAATAGGAACGTGCATCATTAATATTGAAGCATTGGAGAAAAAAGATAACATGGACTGGGAAAGGCAAACACATGATATTAGACCTATGATTTTAAAAGGAAAACTCGCGTTTAAAGTAATTTCACGATGGTGCTTCCAAACCATTCCAAAAAGAGGTGCTGGTATAAACTATTCTTTTTAGGGGAAAGACCGTCCGAATTGGGGAGAGATGGAAATTGACTCTCTGTATTGTGGGATAGGAGTGGATAACGCTGTTTTTTTTTTTAGCGAACATGGGAGGAAATATATTACGCAAATCAGCTGAATAGCTGATACATGAAAATTCCGAGGAAATAATTGCATAAATCAGATAATTTCAGAATACGTTTTGTAAGAATTAAAACGCTATTGTGTGCCTGAAAATCAGGGGAAAAGGGTAAAAATTTCACAAATAATTTTTGTTTAGAAGAAAATTTGAAATATCGTCATATCCTGCATGTACTCTTTTTTTAAATATCCATATCATTTACTTCTGTTCCATGGATAGGAAGAAATAATACAGATTGAGAATTTCGATTCTTGAAAAACGTATAAAAGGGTTTTGGGGCGTGAGTATATTGTCTGCAAGATTCAGACTAATATTCGCGAAATATGAATTAAACGCTTCTGCACTACCTATAGGGAGCCTTTTACGACATTTCCATTACAAATGGTCCTATCAAATTGTATTTCCTTTTATGAACCTTCCCAAGAACATCATTAATAATTGTTCAAGTATATTTTATATCTTTTATGAGATGAAAACTGGGAAGAATTTTTTGTTTGTTAGCCTTACGTAGCACAGAATCTGATGTCAATACATTACGATATGAGGTGTATTTGAACTTAGCTCCGTTTGTGCATTTCAAGACTTATAGTACATTTTTTCGAGATGTCCACAATATTCCTCCCCGATCGAGTACCCACTACTGGCAACCATAATCTCATCCGTATTGACCTCTATCTCTCGGTGAATGTTAAGCATTGTCAAGCCGTTCAGGCGATCTTGTCCAATGGTATTTCTAAGGTAAGTTTTTAAACTTTTCATAGTCATGAAATTTAATCGTACGTATATATGAATATCATGTTAACCCAACTTGTATTGACCAATTGTCGGGCGCAGTGGATAGCGTCAGCGTCTTGTAATCCCATTCTGGCTCAGCGCACTTCTTATTTTCATTTTTTTTGGGGGGGGGGGCATTTCCATTTGTTCAGCGGAAATTCCGGAAACTTCTTTCACTCTCACTTTCTTTTCTTATTTTGGCCTGTCATTTCCCTCCATACTTCGTTTTTTTTTAGGGACAGAAACATAAAGGGGGTATTTAACCCCCAAAAAAATAAATAAATAAAAACCTGCGTACGCGCATGGGGTGACGTATCGGGGTTTTTTTGGCGTGTAAATGTATACTTGAAATGAAATAGAATAGATTTCAGTGTAATTACAGGTAGTTTTTAAGCGTATATAAATACGGCTTGAGTGTGTGAATAATGGGAGTTTTTCAATCATAACAGTTTGTAAATAACATACTTTTAAAAAATCTCTCTCTCCCTCCCTCCCTCCTTCCCTCTCGTCACGAAAACTCAAAGCTCCTTGGATGCGGTCATTAGAAGACCGTAGTCATGACAGCAGGGCAGTCACGTGATAACGATTACTGGCTGACATCTGTCATCACGATGACTCTAGTTTCATATTACTTGAGATTTTATAGAAAAACAAAATTCCTGAAGCAAAAATTGTTTGGCAAGTATGAAAAGCGACACTAAAACGAAATTATGCGTTTTAGGACCTGTTGATTAAAGAGTGGGGTTGTTTGGCTTGGTAATCTACGATGGTCCAATGTTATTACTGACAATGTTGTACAGCTTATCATGGTCAAAATAGTTTGGGACTTACTCATCTATATTGAGTGATGATATTAGAGGGGGCGGTGTCTGACGAAGGAACATGATTTTTGAACGTTACCAATAGACATGATAGACATTCAGTACAAACATCCACCCCTCCCCCAAAAAATTATGCATACTTTTTTATTTTATTTATTATGATGACTTCATGTACACCGAGCTCCCTCCGTCAACTAATTTGCACTGTTCTCCGTATTGATCATTCTAATGTTCAAATTTCAGTTCTTTTTACAAGACTGATTTGTTGTTGTGGCAACATAGTAAAGAGATTTTAAAATGTGTTTGTGTTTGATGGGAGGAAAAATATTTGGGGCAAAGTAAAGAAAGAAAATCGAACCATTACCAACTTCTGTACAGAAGCTGATCTGGGCGGACACAGGCTTTGACAGGGAAGGGGCGGAGGGGGGACATGCCCTTTCTCCACATCCTTCCTAGTGTTACCAATCACTGACTAGTTATGAATGATTACTAGATAAATATAGGAATATCGACAACATCTTACCATTTTGGATCTAACGATTTCATGTTTTCAGTTTTTTTAAAAGTTTTTTAAGGAAAGATGATATTGGGATGCAAGCATGGTGACGCGATGGAGAAATCAAATTTATCTGGTCGGTTTGCGAATTATTCACCGAGGCTCAAATATGATTCATGGACAATTAGCCGTGGGACTGTAAGAACCGAAAATGGGTGAATTTTCAAGGAGAGTCCATTAAACAAAATTAGTTATCATGTTCGTTAAATGCATCCAAGCAAGAACAGAGATGAACAAAGAAAGAAAATGTGTTAAAGTCCATGTAACTTGAGAACAATTACTGATAGCGTTCTTCTTGGTTTGTAATCCCCTCAACTGAATTAGAAACCAGTACTCCATTGTCACGGACAAAATAGATTCATTCATTCATGTCACAAACATCAAAGTCAAGTCCCTTTTCCCACCCCGTTTTTGGAAGTATTTTCCCACACATCTGAATCCATGTCTTGAATTTTGGGGTGGCTTGGGGCAACAGTCAGCTAAAATGCTCTATGGATTAAGAACCATTAAAGGTTCAGTGGTGGATCCAGGAGGCACAAAGGGCACCCCCACCGGATCCAATGTGGCATATTTCAAGTCCAATTCGTGTGTAACAAGTAAATGTAAAAAGGAAAATGGGCCCTCCTATTTGTGCCCCCATTGGCTTTATATCCCAAAAGGCAGCCCCCCAAAAGATTATGCTTGCTTGTCAGGGAAGAATTTTCAGACTTGTGCCCCCTTCCCCTTGTCCGAGAATCCTGGATCCGCCAATGGGTTTGTGGATTATTGACTTATCATTCTATACATTATTATGTACACTATATCTGATCTACAATGCACCCCACGTTTCAAAACTCATCTAAATCAAAGAGTTGTCATATGCCCCTCGGTAGTCCTTACTAACAAACTTAAACTGTCATTTCAAAAAAAGTTGTTTACATTTGAAATGAAAGCTATTTTTGTCGATGGGAGATAAAAGAACAAATGTCATAAATTCATGCTTGCTTTTTTGCTGCAGGTGGCGTGTGGGTTAGTGCATAGTCACCAAGCAGAACCAAAACCACGGGCCAAATCATTGATTGGTTTTCACGGTTCAAATCTCAATGAGAATAGCTTGTTGGAACAGAGTCAATTCTTTCTGACTTGTTGTACGTTCTATCTTTCCAGAGAGGCCAATATGATAGGAATCAAATTCAGATAATAATTTCTGATTATTTCAGATGAGATTTGCTTCATTAATTTCAATATAGTTTATTAGCGCTTTGTATAACAATATTCAATTTACTTCAATACTGATGAGAAAATATTTTCAATAGATTACAAAGCAATTAACACAACAACACCATGGAGTTTGATAAAACGACGGCGCTATAGATACTGTCTCAACCTGCAATACAAAATATATGAAAAACAAAACGTTGCTAGGAGATCTGCATATCAAATCTAAACATCCTTCACTTATACTGAATTAAAAAAAGAGACCTATTTTTTTATATTCAATAATTGCTTTTAGAATTCATGTCATCATTAACAAGGGGATGAACTTAATTATTCATTGGCCTAACCTTGTGATTAATCATTAAACATAAAGAAAAAGATGAATATTGTCGATCGGTCGTGAAAGAGAAACTATGTCAATGAGCAGGAAACATATTCTCATCGTTCGGCAATCACAATCGATAAAAAGCATTCTATGATTTCGTTCGAGCAGCCTATATTGGATACATTTTTTATAAACTGCGGCGAAATGACAATAAATTTTATTCCAGGTCTCCTCCTCCAAACCCCCATAAGGACGACACGCATTTCCTGTCGAAAATAGGTACAAGGGATGTGAATAAAAAGCAATTTGAATTTCCTTTATTATCCCCCAAGCCCCAACCCAGGTCCTTTTGTCATGTTAGCAGAAGAAAAAAAAATCTTCATCAATTTTTCTTCATTATGAAAAGTCCACGTTCCGCGTCAGTGAATTGTTTTGCCCTGATGACGAACAATAGTGGAGGAATAGTTAGCTCTTTAAAATAAGTGGCCTTTGAATTTGGCATGTCTGCTCGGCACACGACTATCCCGTAGAGCGTGTGTGTTGGAGAGGCATTCTGATTGTTTCATTACTAAGGGATGCATGGATGAGAGACACACGAACGTATTGATGAATTGGTGGAATACTTTGACTTGATTCTCATGTATGGAATGGATGCGTGTAAATTACATTTTTAATGCATACGACCAGACATCAATTGCTATATTTCATGAATCAGTTGGACATGATTTTTTTAAATGCTTATTGGAAGTTTGACAAACCCCGCGGTGGAAAGCATCCCCATCTCACCATGAGAACGAGGAAATGTTAACGTCTGTAGATTCATATGTTGACTGGGGTAAGTTCTCTACCATCGGTTCTCATTTATCCGTTTCACTATTAACATTTTATGAGAGAAAATTTGTATTTTCCGTAAAAGCTGTTATTCATATTACTTGAAGTGCAGACTCTCTCTTGTGCGAGATAATGGTGAGTGTTTATTATAGTTTGAGTAGTTTCCGTTTATCAGCTTTACCGACGTGGCCAAATGTTCTCTGATATTCGTGGATGTACCATTATGCTGCATGATTTTATGTCACCTGGGTAGCAAGCTATAATGCTTACAAGTGAATCTTGAATCCTTTTTCTTAAAGCAAAACAGACAGAGGAATTAAACGTATACGCCGATGGACTAACCAAAGCGGGGCACTGCACGCGCGGTGCGCCGATAAGGTTTCGAACCAGGGACCTCCCGATTCTAAGGCCTATAAGTTACATCCACTAAGCCATCACACCTCTGTTGTGTTTGAATTAAGAACGCTTAAGAGTTTATGTTTTTTCCATTTCGGTATTCGAAAGGTTTTGTTGAATATCGGAAAGTGAATTAATGAGTTACTCCTCGTCACCACCATTAAAACAATATAGGAAAAGGAACACAGTGCAGAGCTAGTATAACTGAACCTTGGACTGACTGCTTCAGTGTCCCAAGATACCTAAAAGCCATGGGCCTATATGTTATGCACTTATGCTAATCTGCTATCATCACTGTAATGGATGAAATTGAAATACTGTTAAATTATTTTCAAAGAGTAGCAAACACGAATAATGCTCTGCAGAACTATTGCCCTGGAGGATGCATTTTCGTCTAGTTTGATAATGAGAATTATAAAGAACAAGGTAGAAATCCAGAACAATTCAATTCAAATCAATTCAAATTAACATTGATTTTTTTTCCCATTCAATTTGACAACATATTTGACATTATTCTGTTCAAACAATACAATTTATACGTAGGAACATACAATTTAAGAACTTGTATTACAAGGAAGAAGGCGCGAATCCCGGTAAGCATAGCTTGTATTGGGTACGCCTGAATACACAAATACATTAATATACATTATAATATAAGAAAGGAAGAAAGAAAGGCAAGGAGGAGAAGAGGATAGAGAGCTTGGAGGAAGAGAAATGAAGAGGATTGCAACATAGTAGCAATGGAGTGTATGGCATACATAAAACAACATAATGGCCAAATATAGTTGAAGGGTATAATGTGGAAATATTTGACTGCATTCTTATAGGATAATAATACTGGATTTATCACCACTACTTCTGTATGGGTATCGATATAACAGTAATAATATTTTTATAAAAGCTTTGATACTATATACATAAAGTTTTTAATAAGGAAGAAGGAAGGAAAATGAGAGTGTCATGAATGTCATAACATGTTTATTGAACGCCACAAAGCTCGTTCTTTTGTTTTGTTTTGTTTGTGTTTGTACTTTGTCTTTCTCTTGAATGTGTTGTTGTTTTGTTTTTAAAGACTAAGTGTATGTCTATTTGTTTGTTTGTTTTTTCTTTTACATAGGTTTCAATTCATGGGTGTTAGATGCTCAAGGTGTTTATTTTCTCATGTATATTCAATATGTCAATTTGAAGTGATATCTTAACATACACTATAGGCTATAATAATGTTGAATTTCTCAAATGAGTCGTATGTTATGTAGCTTTTAATTATATTATGTAATTGTCAATCTTTGTTGAATGTTTATCAAATATTTATTTGTAACACCTGTGAATGATGGAAATAAAATACCACGTAAAAAAAAAAAAAATAACAGTAATAAAAGACATTCTTACTGAAGAGTAACATTCTTATAGTTTTAGAAGATGAAGATGAATTTTTGATATGGTTTAACAAGTGTTTTTGATATTAACAGTATATATGCATATATATATATATATATATATATATATATATATATATATATATATATATATATATATATTATATATATTTCGTTACAAGTACATACATTAATACAATTATATATACACATATTTATATATGTTTAGATAATTATACACATGCATACAACATGTATATATATATATATATATATATATATATATATATACACACACCCATACACAGCCCCTTTTACAATAAACACACAATCGTCACCTAATCGGGTATAGGGCTAATACTTATTCAATTCAATTCATTTATTTCATTCTCCATAAAAAACATTAAAACATACAAACATGATACACATGATATACAGATAAAAGATCGATTACAAGAAAAATACAAAGGGAAGGGGCAAACAAAATTTTATGGGAATGTGGGGTTAACAAAAATGGCAATTAGCCTTATGAACGTCAACCACTTAAAAGGTATACACTGTATTGATTGAGAAAAGAAAAAAAGGAAAAAAAAGAAAACCTGAACCCCAATACAAAAGAAAACAAAAGGGAAGGAGAAAGGAAGGGGAGGGGGAATACATTACAAAGCATTTACTAAAGTCTTACGTCATTTACTTTGAGATTGAGTACAATGATAAAGGATGGGATTTATACAATCGTTTAAGAATATTAATTGAATTTGATTTTTTCATATTAAACGGGATATTTTTCCATAAAACTGGACCTTTGAAAAAAACTGTATTTTTTGAAATATTCGTACGGACTCGTAGGATTCGTAGGATTCGTAGGAAAATGAAAATTACCAGCATTACGAGTTTCATGCGAATGTATGTCATAATTGAATGTTAATTTACATGACATGGACATTGGCAATAAACTGTAATTTAAAATCATACATTTTTTAAGCTTCTAAGCTTAACAGAGATACAGATTTCCTCATAGGTTCAGGCATATCGTTACAAAGCTTAGGACCGGTGAAACGGATATTATTTTGAAAAATACGTTTACGGTATTTTGGAATATAGATTTCTTCGGATATACGTTTAAACAGAAAATGCAGAGGATATTCAATACTTCTATTCAAACTGAATTTTGTGAAGCGTGAGATGAGCATGTTAATGTTATCTTTCTATTGCCCTCTTCTTTTTATGTTCATTATTTTGACTCCTCATCGTGCTAATCAAAGTCTAAAGTTCGATCCTCATATTTCACTGTACTTTGTTCTCATCAGTATTTCACCAACAATTCCTGGTTTAGAGATGGAAATGAAATATGGTGAAAATACACCAAACAATATTCCATTGTTGAAATAGAACTTCTATGAGAACAACACATGTTTGTCTGAATTTCAACTACTGGGTTATCCTCGTAATGCCTCAGTCCGCTTGCCCCCAATTTGCTCCAGTTTTACTGGGTCAGATATCGAACGTTAACACCCCTATAATAAAAACTCATTAATTTTCCTCAAATCACCTCTCTAATATCCCCCTAATCGACCTACCACCAGTCCAACTCGGCGATCAATATGATTGTAAAAGAAAGCACGCTTTAATACTTTATTTGGGTATATAATAAAAGTGATTTTTTTTTTTTTTTTTTTTTTTTTTTGGGGGGTCTAGCTTTGTTGGTAAAACTGAATAACAAAACAGAAAACAATGATACATAATACATAGGGGAATTGTGAGAGGGAGAGAGAGAGAGACTGGGGGAGAAGGAAGGAGGGAGAGAGAGAGAGAGAGAGAGAGAAAGAGAGGGGTGAGGGGCAAAATAAGGCACTTCATTCATTCTTTGTTAATGTTAGAAGGACATTTTACCGTAATTGAGCTACATGAATGGAATGTATTACCCCCGAAGGGTTAATAGACTTATCTATGATAAATGAAGAGAGTCAAGGAAAAATCAATCGTGTAATAAAAATCGTTGCCCCATATCCACAAAAAAAGCCTTTGAAAAGATATATTATGATCTTCCTCTGACTATGGGGTTACATCATATTATACGACTTCTTAACGGCTGATTTTCTTATTGAAATGTCCTATTTAGCATCATTATTATTTCCTAAATGGGTAGTAAATAGAAATATACAATGAATGTTTTCAATAGGTCAAACCAGGAGTATACTCCCTGGTCGCACATAAACAATTATTGTTTTGGACATAATATTAGAGCACACAAACATTCAGAACGATGTATTTGAAAAGAAGAAGGAAATAGAAGAGCGGATGAAATATAATAATAGTTCTGGCTTAAAGTTTATGGAATTTGTCTCATAAATCTATTTGTCTGAAAGTATTTTATGAAAACTACTGAAAGCTGTGAGAGATCAACTATAAGGGATAAAATATTTTGACAATAATCCATGGAAATTGGTTTTAAGCTGATCAGAATACGTATTTCTAGAGACATAATTCTTATGTTCCTGAATTAATTGATCGACAAAGTCAGTTTCGGGTGTGATAACATAAAAATTCTCTATATTTAAGATTTAGTTAAAAAGTGACCAAGCTAACAAACAAAGTTCAAAAACACGTCTGATACGACGATGGATAATATACGAGTTACCCCCAAAATGAGTTGTCACATTATCCTGAAAAACATAGAAAAGCAATATTATAAGATAAAGACAGTATATAAAAGGGAGAAAAAAAGAATGAAAATTACAAATCGGAGAAAGACGTGAATGAGACGTTATTGAGAAGGAGCTCCCATGGTGATTTTCATCTTGATTTCAGCCCGCGATTAGACACTTGCTTCACGCCTGCCAGGCCGTCAGACCAGGCTGACATGACACTGTCCAGTCCCGTAGTGAATTCGACTGATTGCTCTTTGATGAGAATTTTTTCAACAAATATTTATTTATGACCATATGGGGCTTAGTATGAGGGGAGGGGTCATGGATATCTAGGCAAGAAATATATCAAAGAGTGCATTGTGACGCATTGTTTATTTCATTCTCATAACCCTACACAGTACATAACAAATCTGTGAGTCAGAGTTGCTATGATATGGGGCAAATATTAAGTCTGTATTCCTAAATGTTGTGCAGAATGTTCCCCTTAAACTCGTATATAAAATATGAGACGATTCAAATTATTTATGACATTGGAGGAAAGTGCGCATCGTTAGTTCATCCGGGTCTCTAGTCACTAAAAAATTGTGATCGCACAGGACGAGAACCGACTTACCATTTAACAGTTTAACCCTTTAACCTAGGATTTAAAACAAAATGTTTAAAGAGAAGTAACAACCCCAGAACCATGCATTGATATTAAGTCACACTATCAACGTTAAACAAAAACAATAACTACAATTAGCAGCATTTAACATCTATCAATATTTATTTAATGAGATGTGCCTCCCTAATACATTTAGTCCACGTCGATAACTTTATAATAATGGCTATGTACATTATTTTCATCTAACTTCACATCTTAAAATAAATTGTGAACCTTGCATTGTCTGCTATCATGTCTTTGCATTTCCAATTTTGATCATTTCTTTTTATCTCGTTCATCCAATGATTAAACTGAATTCCTTAAAGCATCTTGCAATATCTCATTAGTAGAGAAAGAAGCTTCTTATCAAAACGAAACTTGGAGCGAAGTTTCTCACAAACAGTTGTGCTGTTTAGTATCTCATCATGCGAACCCCCAAGCGAGTTTAGGAGCGGTCTCGAGATCATAACCCAAGAATTCACAGTCTTCTTCTTCTTCTCTCAAAAAGCCAATCAAGCTCTTGAAAATGACATCTCTTAACCTCCACCTATCGGGAATGGTGACGTGATGTGTTATCCAGACTTTAAACGGCTCCTATGATTTTCGTTCTTATCATGATTTTTATTTTAAGAGTTATCATCATGCTGGGAGCAGAACGAGGAGTAGTGCCAACAGAAAAGTTTATAGCAGTCTATAACAAGGAACTGAGAAAGGTAGCATAGCGTCTGTTCTCATTTTTACTGAAAGTTACTAGCTTTAGAAATGATATTCATGATACATCTCTGAGCTTCAGATGTTGTTAATCAATTTCCCCGTGTCTTTTATTCAAATGAATCATAATTTTCGTAGTGGAATGTCATTTATTTGTCAGACAATTTTTTAGATGGCCAGGTACCATAACGAAATGAATTCATGCATTTGACACTGTAGAGATTTTAAAGATAACCCTGTACGTGGTCATTATGTTATGCTCTCAGTGGCATTCGATCTCTAATCTTTGTAGAGTAGAGCCAATCACAGTCGATAATGACACATTATTCTTAATTAGTGATTTTAAACCAATGACTGAATTCTTGATTTTCAACAAACATATTAGAGGTTACCAACTTACCATGCAATAAAGCTTTTTCGTTGTTGTTCTTTTTTTGGTTTTAGTGGAATTTTAAAGACATACTCCAAGTTCAAAAAGTGTTTTACAAATAGAAAAACAATTAAAATATTATACAGAAAAGGGAAGGGGTTTTAAAATAGTTAAGCTCGTAACCCATGTTTATACTATTGTAATCAATATCAGAGATTAGATATCAAGTTATCAACGATTGGTTGGTTATCCAGTTGGCGCAGTGCAAATTATGCTCAGATGCAGATATAAATGATTGTTTAAATTCATGCGGTGTAATTAATTTAGAAAAAGGGTAATGAATGCAGTTTTTGTAAGTTAAATGTAAGGGGTATAGAACGGAGAGATCTGGGGCTGTTGAATGGGGGCATGATAATTTGAAAAAATGGAAGATATGAAGATTAATGCCTTGTTGTGAGCAAGGTACTTTTAAGAAAGAAAAGGCGTTTTGTAAGAAATAAAAGTGGCCTTGGGGTGAAGGATCCCACCTCACCCTCAGTCCACGGGGATGCTGAAGGGTACAATGGAATAAGGTGAAGGACAGAGACAGATGAAGGTTATAATAAACAGGTTCTACGGCTCCAAGTGGATGATGGATTTATGCCCTTTGCTATCCAAATTCATAAACGGTTCGAGGTACAGACGAACTCCTGTCTGATCGTTCGTCGTGTGTAGTCCGTAGAGACTCGGAGAAAAGATAAGTCGAAAATAGGCACAGAAAGGTGAATGAAACGGAGAAATAATGAAAAATGTAGGAGAGAGAGAGACAGAGACAGAGACAGAGACAGAGAGACAGAGAGACAGACTGAGACAGAGAAAGAAGTACGATATAAAGGGCACTTTTGGAAAATTCTTTCCTTTTTCGTCATTCAACACAAACATTCGTCTTGCTTGATTCTGCCACTTGCCAATTTGTGCTCTAATTTACTTTATACTCTTTTTTTTCCTGGTGCCTGGAACGTAATATTATTCTATCTTATTCCTTTTCTGTCGAATTATTTTGTTCTGTCGAGAAAGCGATTTGAATTCTCGAGATTTATATGAATTATTAAAACTCATGATGGTATATTATAACCATGGACCCTAGCAGGGGCGGATCCAGCCGGCGGCAAGGGAGGGGGCCTAAAAAGGGGCCCACTTCGTGCGAAAATTTGAAAATCGTGCCGGTCGATTTTTCGCTCTTTGGGGGAGTGAGCACAATTTTTTTTGCACCCGAAAACTCCGGGAAGGGTTATTTTAAACGCCATGGGCGCTAGGAGGCCCATCTTCTTTTTTCAAAAAAGGCTGTTTTTACCTGTTTTTTCCTAGGGCCCTGGATCCGCCACTGGACCCTAGCTACCACGGTATAACTTTCTCAGTCGCTCATAGCTCAATATCGCATTTTACCCTCGGTATGGGAGCAGGTAAACCTATAAGGAAACCCTTGTTTCAGATATATGCCCCCTGTCTCTATGGGGAAGAGGGAACTTTTGGTGTCGCGCCCCCAGGGAAGGGGACACAGGGGCCTCGTTATCACTCGTTGAGTGAAGGGAGGATTTGGGAGCTCAACTCATTATCGAACCAAAATCACTCAGTTTTCGTGCTATCGTCACAACCGTGGTGTGATGATGTTTTCATTTTCGATGTACCCCGAAATCCATTTATATTCTAGATTTAAAAATTACACTTTTATATTTCCGATATCATTTACTGAACAACTGATACAGGTGGTGATAAGATTAGAAATCATGGTCATTATCTTATGAAACGCCATGAAAATATTGTATTCTTCAAAAATGAATGATCGAATTGGACATTCTTTAAAGATACTATGTCCCTTTTGCAGCCAACATCAAATTCTGTAGAACTTTGCAGGAATTATGAATATGTCATGTATGTCCTATCTGTGAAATTTCAACGTTAGCAGTGTCCTAATATTCAAATTATGCAAGGAAACCCGTTTACTTGCTAGACTTCACTGTCAGACACTATTGAGTGACTGACTGGCCTTTTTCATCTTTGGTAATAACATACATAAAATGAGCTGTAAAGGGTACATGAGCATTTGTCTACATCAATACCCCAATTCTTGTAATGGCCAAAATTCAACTGATTGAATTTTTGCGCAGCATAAAACGTACGACCATTCGGTACATGTCTGAAAAATCAGACTATTACTTACTGGCTCTATAGCTCCTAAGTCGATTCGACAACTAATAGTCGTTATTTTCCCACTTAAAGACATTTTCAAGCCCCCCTTTTTTAAGGGAAGTTCTAAATTAGTATTGTCTTTCAAATGCCGTTGGAATTCAACCTTTTCATTTTTTTAGCCTGCAAATGGGACATAGTACCTTTAAAGTAATAATAATAATAATAATAATAATAAATACTTATAAAGTGCACTTATCTAAAAACTTACTCAAGGCGCTATACAAAACAAAATAAACAAATCTCTCTCCAGAATTTAACAAAATAATATCATTGGTAACTCTGATTAATAAAACCTTTTAAACATGTTTCTGAAAAGTTTCTAGGCATTGACGGGTATTGATTATGCATTCTATGAAAAATGAAAATCCATTAGGCTTTCGCTGTTCATCATTTATGAAGAGGGGTGACAAGTGGTGGATTTAAAGCAGACGAGAGGGAGAGAGGAAGGAGAGAAAAAGCTAGATATAGAAATACATGGGTGGAAGCGTTATAGAACAAGGGACAATAAAGCTAAATAAAAAAGAGAGTGGGGAGGGGGCTATTATGAGAGAGAGAGAGAGAGAGAGAGAGAGAGAGAAAGAGAAAGGTGAGGGCATCAACACCTCTTCGAGTCAGTCGGTCATGCTTGACCGTTATCGCGCTATTTCGGATCGGTTTTGACTTTCGGCGTCCTTTCTATCCTCTCTGTTGATTTACCAATTTTCATCTCCTGGCCGACAACTCTTCTTTCAAAATCAAAGACATCGTCACTCGCAATGAACCTTTCTCTGCTCGCTCTTCCTGCTGGACACTTGTCATTTGGCATTCATTCGTGATACAGCTGTGGTCCTGCTACAAGTGATTCATGATATCACATTTTCCTAAAGGTTCATGTGGACGGTGTGGAAGAGTAATGCCAATCTTGGGAGTTGCAGGAATGCACACATTTCACGCAAATTAACAGATTTTCTTCATCATTTCGGTACATTTTAATTAAGTCATACGTTTCGCTTTCCATTTCCACGCATGTGCTCATCATATCTGCATTTAAACATGATTTGTCATCTGTGAAAATATTGATGATGAAGGTGTAATGTGAACAGCTGGATTGTTTTGCTTCCAAAGGTGTTTAAAGGCTGACATAAGTGCGAAGGAGACAGTAAAGCAATCAACATTTCTTCTAAGATTAGTTTCAACACTTCCATCTTTGGAAGGTTAAGAGTTTTCTCTATTAACCAATCATCGTTTCTCATCCCATATTAGTTTCGAACGCCAACTACCTTGCGGATTTTTTTCTTCTGCAGTGAGTCTACATAACACAGAAAAAAAAAATCGCAATAGTTCATTCAATAATCGAAGTCTTTTGGACGTAGTTGGACGCATTTGGACGATGAGCGTCTTGCCGTGTCTCCAAAGAAAAAAAGTAGGATTATTGTTGGAGAAGACGATCACAGTAAATGTCTGGAGCCGTTTCACTTGAAGTTGGAAGAGGGAGAGCCGTTTGAGTGTTAAAATACCAGTGATGTTGAAGTCAGATGGTTTCTTAGATTTTTTGGTTGCTGTTGCCTTATTCTGTATTTCATTTTTGCCGTTAACGGTTGGCACCATCGCAAAAAGACCACACCACCATCATCTATAGAATCTCACTGACCACCATTTCCACTACTACCACCACCACCATCACGATAATCGTTACCTTGATCACCATGATCACGATCACAACACCAACACCTCCATCATGAGCACCATCTTTATCACTACCTGTCTACCTCTATCGTCACCACCAGCGTCATCACTATATTGTCCATATTCATACATTATCATCTATAAATCGATAAGAAATCAAGGTAATCTCTCATAAGGCAAATGGTTATTTCTAGCTGATCGATGCATTCAGAGGAAAACATAAGTTTAAATTGATTTGAACTTCGATCCATGATTCTCGGCTGTTATTTAAAATCTGATTGTCAGTTTGTTCTTTTGTCTTTTTTTCTTCAAATGCAGGTTCGTGAGATTATTCGATTCATCCATAGCCTTTTGACGCTTGGCGCTTAATGGTTCCAAATTCATTAACCTTTGTTCATCACAAATAGATGGGAACGGCTTCTATTTCAACTGTTTCCATGGATTTGATTGCAACCGTCTCACCTCTCACTGGTAATGACTCCTCGCCTGTCTCCATCTACCAAAGATTTTAATGAAAACTACTCTCATCTCTTTGGTGTCAATTTGGTCTCACTTGGTTGATCTATATGTGCATGAACATCGTTGATGTCATTGCCATGATTGTATGGATTTCGGTTGCTAGGTAAGTCATCAATATCCATATTTCATTATGATTAATTTGATTTCATATTGAACTTCTTTTGTATAATATGTTCCAATCCTACAAGCTAGTAGTAGTATGTCCGTCTATTTTGATTGATCTATGGACGTGATGAGATTTTGCTGTGAATATTTGTCCCAGTAATTCATTGTTTGTTAGGGAACTGAAAGGTTACATGATCATGTTTGACATTGCAGGGGTAATTCATAATGTTGTATTATGTTTTATATCTTACTTTTCATGTGACGTGATTGTATTACTGTCTTTGTTGATAAAACTTCATGTGATGATGTGACCATCATCTAATCACTCTGAGCATGATAATAATAATGATCATGATGACGATGACAATAATAACACTGTGATTGATTTTCATTAATATTGTAAACTGTAAACTAAGAATACACACAGTACTAACACATTTACGTTTGCAAACCGACACCAGACCGACACCAGACCGACACCAGACCGACACCAAACCGACACCAAACCGACACCAGACCGATTAAAAATGATATTACCTAACATGGCCCCAAATCGGTGGGGGTGGAAACGGTTTGGAGTTGGTTTAGCGGTGTGACTGGTATTAGCTGGCAAGGAAGAAATGTAAACGTATTACAAAAAATGTAAATTATTATGAGATCATCATGGTCGTGATGATGCTGATAAAATTGATGATGATATCGGAGGTTTCGTTGGAGAATGACATGATTCAATTACGTCTCGCGGTTCTCACCAACACATGATCAATTCAGTTCATAAAGATGTTTCGTAATCATTCAAACAAAATAATTATGGCATATAATTGATTTTTAAGAAATAATCAATCGTTTACGACGGACGTTGAAACACACTGCATCATTTAAAATATTTCAATTGGGAAAATTGTTAAGTCAAACCCAAAATGTCGTGCTTTTTCAGACTCATGTACAATAGCTGTTAAGTAATTCCTGTAAGTAGGTCAGGCATAAAAAAATATCTTCCATTTTGAAAGAAAGCTAGAGAGAGATTGGAAAAACCCGAAGTAATAGACAAAGAGAAACAAAGAAGAGAATCAGAGAGTCGGTTTGACAGAGGCAGAAAGAAACATACAGATAGACAGATAAAATGTCATACAGAAAACAGACAGAACGACAGAGAGGCAGAAAACAGATGTATAGAGAGCTAAAATAGTGCAATGCTGGAAAGGAGAACAATGAAATTGCCAAAAATATATTTCGGCTCGGAAGAGGGACCAGAACAAATGAAAAACATTGATATTCAACGGAAATGGCTTTGAGCGTATGAAAGCACTTCGAACCTAAATTTCTTTGGTGATGGACGAATTCGTCATTAGAGGATTTTCATTTATTTAGTTTTAGGAGAATCTTAAACTTCCGATGGCAGTCGCTCGCGGCAACTATTTTCTTAACAGTTTTCAGACCAAACATTGACTCAGGTATTCTCAATCTCTGAGGGGTTTTAAGTCGGCTAGACACCTATAGGACGGGGTAATCACCTGGAGTAATGTTAGGGAAAGTGAGCCGGGTAGTGAGAGGAAAAGACCAACAAAGACTTGAGGGGCTTAGTGAAATATGCTGTAATTGGTCCTAATGGTTTTAAATGAGTGTAAAATATACCACTATGCGTCTGTGTGTGGTATTTTATCAAAGATTCCTCGACAAAAGCGCCTGCAGCTCGTGATTAGCAGACGACATACGATGTGCAACCTTGTCCCTTTAGATCATTCAAGCGAAACAAAAATCAACCGCAATGTTGTAGATCTGTTTTTATTTGAATACATTCGTATTTACACAGTTTTTGTGATAAACACATTTGCTGTTCGCGACTGGGCCACTCTCTATTCTAGTCCGTTTGCGAGGCAGATGTTAGTAACCTCGTTTGTTTGTCTCCGCTTCAGGCGCAGATGTTTTTTACGCTACAGCTCCTGCAAGTGTCGTACGCTATGCCTTGATCAATATCACTAGTGTCTTGTCAAATACAATTTTTCCCACGAAATCACACCAACATTTATTATTAAAAGACATGTCTAGCCATTTTTTAATGCCAAATGATGAATTTTTGCAATGATCTAAAGAAAATAACTATTTTTTCATCACTGGGGTGTCTGAAATGGAAAGATATTGAAGTTTGTAGATTAAAATAATGCTCTCTGCCTACCAAACTTTCTAAGCTGTCTTGCATTTTGACACTGAGGACGCTATTCACGTAAGTTAGTTTCAACTTGCTGCAGGCACGTAGTTGGAATGACAAAATGGTTTAGGGCATTTCTAGTTTTTCCTTCGACCCCATATACTTTGTTGAACTAGTTGCTGACTTGGAATATCAAGGAGGTAGAATGAGCGTTTAAGGTGCATCGGTTACCGATAGATTTATAGACACATAATCAGAGTTATTATTGGCAAGATAATATTAGTATAGAAACACAAAAACGGGCAAATATCATGTAAAGACAACATTTATTTAAAACAAAATGTTAGGTCAGAAACACAGCTAATAATAATGATATGAGGTTACTCTCGTCTAATTATTAAAGAAAGAAAAACAGGAATACTTCTGAGTTAGAGAGAAAGGTCGCAGATTTTGATAATCAGTAATACCATCCAAATGTGTGGACTACAGATAAAATGTTTTCATGACATACGGATTTTTGAGAGCTTCTTAAGATTCAAACCATCGCATGTAGCGATTACAAGCCTTTCAATCAGAATTATATTTGTTCATACTGTGGCTATTTTCCATTTATGGAGGAGGTGGGCTTGCCTTCTTAGAGCTGTGGGGGAAAATCCTCCTTGTGGCCTTGTTTTTCACCAAAAGAAATGATTATTTTCAATGTACCGTCAACAACTCGTCTCTATTTCCTAATAATATCAGTGGGCTTCTTGAAAACAGACAGAGGGAGTGTGCAGTCATATATTTTTATTAATATAAAATAAACAGCAGGGAAGATGATACTGATGACAGCGACAGATGGCTAAATGCCGACTGGTTTAACCAACATCTTGGCAAAGAAACCGAACTTGAAGGATCTTCTAATACCATCAAGCATGCCGGATATCCGTCACATACAGGGCGCGTGTCACTTTTAGGATTCCAATCGTTGTTTTGGCGGGAAAGAGGGATGCATGACTTGAAAGGTCTCCAATAAATCTTGTGAGGGGTCAGATCCCTACTGGATTTTGAATCAACCTTGATATTAAGAAAGTATAGAAATGCATCTTTCACATTACATCGCAGATTACGGTTAGCAAAGATTTTTTTTAATTGCATTGAATTGAGATGGCTTATTGATTTAAAAAAATCCTCGTAGTCATAAAAATTGAATTGTGATTTTTGTACAATATCTGAGATCGAAAAAACACATACACGTTTGTTTGTTTCATCAGAAGCAACCTGCTAATGCTTTCTTTTTAAATAACGTTTTAATTTAGAAAAAAAAACAAATATTTTTTTTATACATCAGAAGCTCTTGTCCTTGCATACGCTTGGTGCAGATAGGTTTAGCTATTACCTGAAAGAGGCCTAAGTGCAGTTTAACAAAGTATGCAAAAAAACCTAAAATCATTTAATCCTTATATAAACTTAATAATTTATTTGGCGGCCTGGAAAATTTCCCTGGGTCATATCTTTCTTTACAGTCTCGCTTTCTTACGTAATGTTGTGACAGATTTAGATACTTCCCGTATATTTCCATCCCCTACAAGCTAAAACATGCGTCATTAGCCAGACGATATAAAACATCTTGGTCTGGAAAGTGTTCTGGAAAGTGTTCTAAAGTCCCCATTACTTGTGAAGGATACATTCATCGTAATTATAAAGCATGCACTAATGTCTAATTATGTTGCCTTTCTGTTTGCGACTTCTGCATTAGTATCTAAGTTTGATTTTGTGATACCGTTCTGGTTATGCTTTTATAATTTATCTAAATCAAATAAAAAGAGATCTATTTGTTTTTCTGAAAAAAAGCAACGTTCCATTTTGTTTCTTAGTATCGCACGTAGGGCACTGCGTATTTTATCGATCATTCACAACAAAGAAAATTTGACAAACCGCTTATCGTGCAGTAACATTTTTTTCTTCAGAATATTCCAGAAGATAATTCTATGCTCGTAACATTCCATCCCTGCCATGTTGGAAACTACGCTTCTTTAGATGGTTTATTTTAAAGCGTTCTTATAGATGTGGCATTGCAGAATACACAATTATCACAGAAATAATGAGTTTCTAAATGTAAGCTTCATTCGTGCTGCTTCTTACTGTACCTTTTCGCAGCTGGTTACCATGGTTTCAGTGGCTATACCCTAGGAGCAAGGGATACGTCAGGGCGATGAAAAGGACACGAAATTGTTGTTTTGACGCAGAGTAAAATTAAAACGGATGTCAGGGGACTCTTTGGAATTGGGGGCTCCTCCTCATCAACCTTGTAAATCTCAACAAGATGGACCCAGACTGTATATAATTCTCATCTGTCTTCCTTCTTCTCTCCGGCATCGACCCACAGGTGCTCATTGCTTTGTCTCTGAATTTCATAAGGTTCTTATAATGTAGGCTAATGATATAGTTTCTGAAGAATCATCCGTCGATTAATTTGGTAAATATATTGGCGATAAAAATACAAAATGAACACTGAGAGACCTCAATTAACACACTATATACAATCATTATTGCTTGATTATATTCTTTTAACGTGTGAATAATGTTTGTTAAAGCAATTCAATTGATTAAGAATTTATTCTTGATTCTTAACACTTAATCCTAGACTTTGATGGGGAGGGGTGGACCAAATTTACAGTTGGGACACAAATGAAATGTCTGCAGATTTTAATGTTTGTCGGCTATATTAAAAAAAAGAAATGAACACAAATGTATTTCCAACAGCAATCATAGATTTTCGACGCTCTTGATTAAACGTTCGACAAGAACCCACAATAAATCTTGCAAACTCACATGTTTGGGGCACTTTTTTCCCTCGTTGATTTGCATGTCCTCAAATATGATGTATCATTGAAGAGCATCAGGGTTATTTGATGATTTATGAGATGACCGATAAACACTCCCGGGATGAGATTTATGGTCTGGAATGACAGATAGTCAGGAAAACGGTAATTGAATTTTAAACTTTGTAGAACTCGGCAGGAAAATGCGATTTCGTAAAAGAAAATTTTGCTTTGTCAAAGGAAAGCCATGCAGTTGTATCTTTTTGTGACTGATTTTGTGAGAGTTTTCTTCCTTTAGGAAACAATCATTGAGGAAGAAAATAGAAACTTTGTTATTATAATAATCTAGATTTATATAGCGCTTAATACGGTCATCGGATGCATTCACGTACAATGTGCACCATCTACACTCCCTGTAGATTATTCCTACCATTATGGTCACCGTGAGGGCATTATGACAACCAGGGGCGGCGATCCCGGGGGGGACGGGGGACACGTCCCCTCAATTTTTTTAGGGGGGATCGTCCCCCCCTGAAAATTCGCTCCCTCGCATAATATCCTTCAAAATGTACAAGTAAATATTGTAGAAAAGTGAAGTGTGAAAAAAGTACTGTGCTTGTGTTTTATATTATAGTTTTGCTAAGGAATGTAATGTTTTGATATAATAAAAACTTCAAAACCTGTGAGGGGTAGTCACTTCTGTCACCTTCACCCTCTCGTTCACTATGCTCCTCGCACTGGCGTACTGATGGGGGCTTGGGGCTTGGTTTATTTCTAATTGGATACCAGGGATTCACAGATGTTGCTGAAATGGCATGATTTTCCCTGAGCTTCCGAGGGCTCTGCCCCCTGGACCCCACCAAGAGCCCTAAAGCGGGCCCCTGGTTGCTCATCTGATTGTTGTTAAATGCCTAAAACCCCTGAGCTTCCGGGGCTCCGCCCCCTGGACCCCACAAGGGCCCTAAAGCAGGCCCCTGGATGCGATCATCTGACCATTATTAAATGCCTAAAACCCCTGAGCTTCCGGGGGCTTTGCCCCCTGGACCCCACCAAGGGCCCTAAGGCGGCCCCTAGATGCTCATCTGATCGTAATTTAATGCCTAAAACCCCTGAGCTTCTGGGGACCCCAATCCGATTAGTGACCTGCATGCCAGTGTCACAAATACGGTATCAAAATATGCTCATATGACCGTAGTTAAATGCCTAAACCCCCGTGAGCTTCCGGGGGCTCCGCCCTGACCCCGCAGGGCTTTGCCCCTGACCCCACGCCAATTTACGATCCACTTGCCTCGCTCACTTTGCTCTACTTGATCGTAAATACTTTAGCCCCCCCCCCCTCCCACTTTGAAAAAACGTTCCGCGGGGCCTGCATGTAACATAATTAACAGTGGTGGTGATGCGGATTTTTTTTCTCCCCCCAAAAAACGTTTTTGCTCATTACGCCACTGCTCCCTCGTCCCTCGCATTTCGTCCCCCCTGGTCATGAAAAGAAATCGCCGCCCCTGATGACAACAACAGTATAACACAAGGGGCTTTCATCATCCTACTAGGTCCTCATTTCTCTCCTGAGTATGGAGTGGCAAAGATAGATTAATGCCTTGCCAAAGGACATTATTATTATTCCGTCTATTTCCATGGTCTTACATGGGATCTATGTGCAGGGGGGGGGGCGTCTTTTGGCTTACAAGCCCCCTGGTAATTCTGGATCCTTTCGGGCAACTATCGCTTTATAATCGGGAGGCGAGGTTGTCTATTTTGTAATTCTTTTATCTTATCATGCTTATATAATAATTTATGACTAGTTTACCTTAAAAGGCTACAAACAGTGTCAGTCACCATCATTTTTTTTTAAATTTGCAAGCCACTTTCACTCACTAATCTCAGTGCACCGTTGAAATATGGGCAAGAGACGACACCCCCTCCCCGGCCTCCTCTTAAAAAATTGTGTCTGTGTGCCCGTGTTGGCAAAGACAGTCGACTGAAACGATGGTGCAATACACCAGAAATACATTGGATCAGGTCTGCCTTCTTTAATTAATTCCATTGTCCTTGTCGAAGGGGGTTATACTTGAGTCTAATTACTTAAAACAAGTAACAATCTGAAGACTTGGCCCACACTAATTCTTGTTGCTAACCAGAAATTCGAGAGGCGTGCAGACGTACAGACAGGCAATCATTACTTGTAAGGAAATGCTTATTGCCATATATGGGGCTGGATATACTGACACTATGCCAATATTTTGATTGAAAATTTCCCTTTCGAGATTGTTTAACTGTGCGGTTGATAACCACAACATGTAATTCATTCACTTAAGGGTTTAATTCCAACTAGGGAGAATGGTCATACCATAGGGTCATACTTTACAAAACATCACTTACATGAAATATTACAGAAAACTTTCGAAATATTGGCTCACTTGGCATTGTTCTTTACTTTACAAATTAAAAAAACATAACACGAACGTTTACTTTATATTTCTTCATATCTAAATCAACTACATTATTAGACTACCAAGACGAACAGCCTTTTTTTAAGAAAAAGAAACCGATCAAAGAAACCAACATCATCAACCGAAAGACTAAGTCCCCTTCTCACATTCCGGACCCTAATTTTCTCAAGATAATTTAAATTTGTCTTAAAGTATTTTTTTAGTAAAATAAAAGACAAACAACAGTGAATTAAATGCTAATAACAACTGGTCAAGCTGCCTCTATTCTCCACTCATTGTGTTGTAATTTCTCATTATCATTTCGATATGCTATGTTCTGTAAATTTCATCCTGGTATTATTTCGTGCCATGCGAAGGCAAAATAACAACAACAACAACATAACAGATATTCTATAGATGGAGGATTTTCATAAACTTGTGTTGATAATCTTTCAATCAATTACATCATTAGGCAGAGGGATGGGTCTATTTGCACTAAGGAATTAAATTATCATGATCCTTTTGAAGATGAACTTCGAGGTTATTTTTTCAAGGATGTTTTTTTGGACTGGCACTACGAGTGCTTGAGCTCAGAGCACAGTTTAAGAATGAATTTCGTTGAAAATTACGACATCTCATGACATAAGTTACGTTGTCTTTTCTTCTGTCCCTTCCGTCGGAGGAGCCCCCTCCCAACATAGCCCCACCCCCCCCCCACGCTGCGTCACGGTGACAGTTTCTTAAAAGGGGTCATCAAATTTTGTATTAAGTTTAACTCTGTTATGAGACCTCGATCATCACTCTACAAAGACAAATTTGAATATTGTGTGTAGACCAGGTAGATGATAATAAAACACAGGTTGAGACGATTTATTCGACGACTAGGTCAACGCCTCTATATCCATAGGCCTATTCGGCATTTTCAACCGTGGCCTGTTTCCAATAGGCCTACAGGTTTGACAGCAGTGCATTTGGATCAAGCACCTGTGCTAAAAAGTACCGTTCTAACATTATATCAAGTCATGGTTTCCGATTATTTTTCCGATAAATCATCGTGGCATGCATGCATGTCATCGTCACCAAGCAGTATGTTTAATCCCTACTTCCTTGACCATCGAGGCGACTGAAGAGGGAGCGAGAGGGTGAGATAGAGAGAGAGAGAGAGAGAGAGTGAGAGAGAGTGAGAGAGAGGGAGAGAGAGAGAGAGAGATATATAGAGATAGAGAGAGTGAGAGAGGAGAGAGGGAGAGAGAGAGAGGGGGAGGGGGGGAGGGGAGAATAGAAGAGAGAGGTGAAAGGTGACGGACATTTGATCGTCATACCTTGTTTCTATGACGATATATTCCCAGGGACCTTAAAATCGTACGAGTTTACATTACCATGCAACTTTAAATTTCAATCGTTTCAATAGTTTACACTTTTTTATGGTGATTATCGTGAGTATGCTATGATTAGAGTAAGAATTTTAAACAAAATCAGAGGTGTGTATACATACATATATATATGTATATATATTTAATATATATATATATATATATATATATATATATATATATATATATATATATATAAATAGCTATCAACATATACATGTAGTTATAGACTAGTCTACAGACACAAACTATTTTGATACAAAATTATAGTGCCTTAATTCTTGCCTAAGTGATCATTGGACGAAATGAAAATTAAACAAAATGTTTATTAATGTTAATAGACGAAATGATGTTAGACCGAATGATGTTAGAAATATGACGATTGGACCTAATGGCAATTTATCCCTACTAGTTTGGGGTATTCTATTATACAGAAATTTCAGAACCCATGAGCCCCGTAGTAACTGAAAATGGTTTGTGTCATTAATTATCACCATATATTTATGTTAACCATTGTCTCTAATGTTATTCGTCGAAAAGAAGACGTTATTTATCAGCATTATAAAAACTGAATAACTATCGAAGAACGAACGGGAAAGACGGGCAGGGGATGCATGAGAGAGATGTTTTGAGAGGTAGACTGGGTAAGTGAGAGAGAGGGAGGGAGGGAGAGAGAGAGAGAGAGAGAGAGAGAAGGGTGGGGGTATAGTAGGAATTAAAAGATGGGGTCATCCAAGTTCACAATATACATAATTAACCTCCGTAGGAACATTTCCTAACTGCAGAGGATGAACATTTTAATGGAAGGGATGACACAGAACAAATATAAAGAACCAGTCTACAAAGATGACATTAATTAGTACAAGAACCTCTGTAACCATGGTGACACTCTTGGCTAGCCAGGTTATGTGTCTCATAAAATGAACATCCTTTAGTAGAAGGTACTCTCCTTCCTTCCTCTTGTACTTTAAAGGTCAAAGTGGACCACTCCCTAAAACCCTCTTGGAATACACTCAAATATTTTTAGGAAAGTTTAAATTAATAAGTTCCTGGTGTGGGTGACCTTATACCCTGGCACCATAAAACAAGGTGCGGGCGTTTTCGAGAAAGCAAATAACAAGTAAACGAAAACTGAACAGAATAAGAGAAAGTAATGACAACGTCATCTAAAAAGTTTACATAGGCCTAGGCTGCTATGTATCCCTTTGTTTGTTTCAATAGTTTCATGATCTCGATCATGATAAGACAAAGAGGAAACATTCTCTTTTTAAACAAAGAACAAAGTATAACGCCTAACCCGAGATCGGTGAATGCTCCGACAATTAGCTAGTCTTGCTTATAACCTGTTTCACATGTGTTTCCATGGTAATAATGCGCAAATCATCCGTCTTCCTCTTCACTTTTCATGTATGGATAAATTTCGACGTTAATGTCATAATAATACGGATATTTCTTTTGACAAAGATCCAAAGAGAGTGATAGCAACATTTTAAAATATAGACAGGGGTAAAACTATTTTATATATATATGCATGTATTGTGTACGTCATCGTTTACATTATGATAGGGTTACCAGGCGGGAGGCGGGAGCTATGTGCTGCACCCCCATTCCGAGAATTTTGAAACTTTCCATTTACACCCGCTCATTTTGGGGAAGTGAGGTTGTCATTTGGAATTTGTATTTCTTAAATATGATATTTTAATGACGTAATTACATTTCCACTGCAGTGGCAAAATTTAGAAACGTCAGACGCTAGTCTTCAGGCGCGAAGGTCAGCGAAATGTTGCCTTGCGTTTCTGGTTTATAAGCTTCTGTACAATTATTTCAGAGAAAGTGATTTACCATAGCACCATCATAACTGAACTCAAGTAACAGGCGAAAACAGCAACGTGATCAGCGTCTTTGCTTCACATTTGGAATTGCTTAAAATTGCCTTTTTATACAAAATCATAATTCATGAGTCAGTAAAGATAATGTGATGAAATTATTTAAAATTATAGTGTATTCTCTACTAACACAGGACTGAGTAGAACATGATTGGATTATGAATGCTGTGGTTTTATGTTAATGGTTCTCTTAGAAAACTATGAATAAATAATAATTATGTTATTATTTCACGCGGTCTTGCGGATGGGATGCTGGTTATGAGGAAAATTTCCTTCAATTATTGAATTAGAGTTTTGATTGCTTTTGAGATGGAAAGAATAGCTGTCATGTTGATTTTGTTTTCATTTTAATGTAATGTGGTAAGAGGAATGGAAATTGAGATTGGAATAGAGAGTATTTATCAGTTGATGATGTCACAAGTCTGGTAATAGTAATATCCCAATGAAAAAGACTTTTGATCTGAAATAAAAATGATGTTTGGGATCGATGTTTTGAAAATTAATCAGTGACTATGCTTTTTTGTATACAGTGGCCAACAGGTCCAGTTAAGTGCTCATTATATGAGTATTTTGATATAAATAGGTCTAGTTCTAGCACCACACGAGAAGTTAACGTTCTGTTGTCTTTTTAGAGATAACCATGACAGTATTTAATGGCATTGAATTTTGTTGAATTGAAGAATCCTCAGAATTCTCAATTTTGGCGATCCAAATCATACCCCTTGGATAACTGTTATAGGCCTATTTTTTGTTTGGTGTGGGGATTTGTTTTAAGTATAAAATGCTGCGTTGGCTCCAGATAAACTTAACAAACAAGGAACGAAGAAAGTCATTGGAAAATTTGACATCACGTTCATGGTACGTTGACTTACCGTAGACGCTGCATGATCTTGATTGGTACTTATTAGGCGCCAATTGTTTAATTCATTCAACAGAATGAAATGTGAAGGCTAATTATGCGTTTACTTGTATCAAAGTTAGAATATATACTTTAAGATCCATTAAATGCAATTTAAAAGGAACAGCATGGAACCACTGAGCAGTGTCTACATTTTCTTTCACTGATGTAATTTGTCGTAAGTGAGAGGGCGTGCCGGTATGCTCTTCCAAGTCTCCTTTATCAACAACAAAAAAGAAAGGGAAATATAAATTCATACAATGTTCCAAAAATTTTCAGAATAATCTGGATGAAATGAAAAAGAAATGATGATGATGAAGATGATGATGATGAAGATGATGATGATGATGAAGATGATGATGATGGTGATGATGATTATGATGATGATGATTATGATAATGATAATGATTCAAACTATTTATATGGCGCCATGTTTCTGTTAAATGCTAAGGCGCAGAAAGTAGGTGTCAGGAGTGGGATTAATATTGCAGAAAGCAATGTTGTTTAGGGAAGAAACATAGCAAAGAGGCGCATGTAATCGATAGTCTAAAAGAACAATGTATCACAAGTTCTGCCATCTCCATAGGTGTTCATTGCAGGTATCACAGTTTTTATATTGGCCTTTATGAACAGTCCCTCGTCTGCATGTGATGATGATGGCGATTATTATGAGTGAAGTTGATGACAGTGACGATGGTGGTGGTGGTGGTACACGTATAGGATGATGATGATGACGATGATCAAAACGAAGGTGATGATAGTGGTGATGATGACGAGGGTAATGATGATAATAATGATGGTCATGATGATAATAATGATGGTCATGATGATGGTGATGATGATAAGGATGATGATGATGATGATTAAATGATCAGAAGCTAACTGTGACACTTATAATGGTAGCTAAATGGTTGTTATACAATCACGGATAATTCTGTACATTCGGTATGTGCCATAATGGGCTATGATTCTATCAATTGAATATTTTTTAACCAAATAACGAGAATAGTTTTAAAAATCTCTTTACACTTTGTCATCATGATTATGTAAAATAAAGGAATTTGCGTATAATGTAAACAAAGAAATACTTGTTATATTCCAAGAAATTCTATATCGCCTCTAACCGAAGAGAGTGACGTCGTATATTAAAGATAACCTTCAATGTCTAGAACTTTTGTGTAAAATCGGCATCTATACCTTTCAATTCGTATTTGACATTTCCATGAAATTGAACACACAGATCTTTATCTTACTCCAGTAATTATGATAATGAATTGGTAATTTGCCAGTCGGTGAGATCTAATGGGACAGCCATGTTTTCTATCCAAGCAAGAAGTAATTCACGCTGGCCAATCAGAGCTCGGGATAGAGTGACGCGACGGAAATGTCTATCAGACAGTTGCGATGATTGGTTCAGAAGGGCGTCACTTCCGCGACTTTCCAGAACTTTCCCGCTATTTTGTTTTCTCTCTCTATCCCTTCTTTTCTTCACGGCCTCATCGTCTGCAATTCATGCGCTGAGTGCTACGACCTATACAATATTACCGTGAATTGGAACCTGCAGTGACGTGACTTTGAATAAGTCAATTGATGATTGTTTTAACGACTTGGTGTACTTGAATTGTTTGTAACCAGCTGCATTCGCCAGACCAACCAAAACAAAACAAGTTTGAAGAAAGTGTTCACGTGCTTCATATCAAAGCTGAGCAGAGATTTCAGCTACATATATATCATGGTAGAGTGAATAAGTGAGAAGTGGATTTTAGACGATACAGTGACAAGGGCTCATCAACATGGCTAGGCTGCATTATCTATGGTTAGTGCTCTTAGCACTTTTCACTGCGGAGAATACCAGCGGACAGTACCAGGCATATACCGTACAGGACATTGCCGATTTGCAGAACACGGTATTGTATGAAATGTTCGATTATTTCTACTTTGCTCAGGAGCAGCAGCTAACAACCGTCTTCGAACGCATATCTGACATCGAGAGTCGATTACAGGTGGTGATGGATGCCTTAGGGCTACATGAACAAGAAGTACCGGATGAAGTCGACATCGTTCGACCAACTGAACCACCAACTCGTCCACCCCGCAGGCCAACTGTACCTGAACCTGAAGTTACATATCCACCATTCATTCAACCTTATCCTCAACCCGATCGAGGGAATAGAAAGCCAAAACCTCGACGAACTCCACCGCCTCCACCTCAAAACACGCCTCGACCAAATCGAAGACAGAAACCAACACGACGACCTCGACCGACAACACGACCTACAACGCGTCCTACAACACGCCCGACAACACAACCTACCACAACCCCGACGACAAGGCCAACAACACAACCGACTACCACACCGCCAACCACTCCCCCTCTTGTCCCAAGCACATGTGCTGATATCTACGAACAGGGCCTATATTCTCCAAGCCAATCCATGTACTCTGTAGATCCTTTACAAAAGTCAAAGTTCGTCTATGTCAAATGTGAACTGGCAGACCAACCGGACGGATCAGAGAAGATGGTAACCGTTGTTGAACATTCAAGGATGACAACGAAAAAGGTCACAGGATTTGAAGACCGTGGTGAATTCAGTCTTCAGCCAGTTTACAATGCCACCATCAAGCAACTCCGTGCCCTCTCCGCTGCCTCGGAGTCCTGCTCGCAGTACATCGAGTACCGATGTCGTGGAGCGGCACTGATGGCGGAACCACCACGAGGGAGTGGTGGTACGTACGGATTCTGGGTGGACATCAACGGGGAGGAGGTCGAGTCATGGGGAGGTGCTCCAGCTAATAGCAGAATGTGTGCTTGTGGTGTGGATGGAACCTGCGTGGGAGAGGGATCCTGTAATTGTGATTCCAACTCGAAGACTTTCGTGACAGACGCTGGTCCGATCTCGGACAAAGAAAGGCTACCTGTCACGGATGTCCGGCTGGGGGATACTGGTGGTAAAAAGGAGACGGGATATATCAAGCTAGGACCTTTAAGGTGCTTGTAATTGTCATCATGGAAACTGTCGAAACAGAACATAGTTACAGACCGAATGCGAAGATGTGTTTGAAATTGTTGTCTTGAGACGCTAGATACATGATCATGTATGGACACAACAAACACAACACATTTGTACATGATTGTGTTGGGAGGTCAAGTGATATCATTGATTCGTTGGTTATTTGAATAGTTTGCATCAAACGAGCTAATAACCTAATAACGATGTTTTTTTAAATAAATATTAGTAGTAGAAGTAGTAGTAGTAGGTTAACATATTACGACTAATTTGCTTTTTACTACCCCTTGAATATGTTTTTTAATAATTTGATTTCTTTGATCCTGGATGTGTATTTTTTGGTATCGCAATATGATTAATCATATTTTATTCCTGAGCTATGTCTTTGCAGATGCTTTATACATGTCTATTGAATGTACGAGTTTCGTGCCTAAATAAATTCAACACTCTGATCCCTATATATAACATGAGAAGCAAGGTATGCGAATCTTGCATCGGTACAAAATAACAGTGACTATTTAAGAATAATCATTTGAATAAGAATGTTGCTCGCATGCAGAATCACTAGAAACAAAATTCGAGAATGCTCATTAATGTCTTGTTTGTGGTAACATCATTTTTACATTCTTGACTAATTCTTCAAACAAACAAAATACAATTAGCGACGTCAAGTCATCTTCCAATAATCATCATTTCATTTTGCGTGGAAGAAAAACCGAATGGACTTTGTCAAATGTAGAATCATTTCAACATGTAGAAAGGAAATGATAGCTGACTCACATGGCTGACAAAGTTGGCAGAATTTTAGACAAAGTAAAAACAGCGATCACATGGTGTTATTTTAAGGAGATTGGTTTTAAGCCAAATCATGATAAGAATAAATATTGTATGAAGTGACTTGGAAAATTACAACGAACAATTATCACAGCACCTGTTGTTTGTGTTTTGCTTCGTTCTCTATGGGACGAGTTTCATTCATTAATCAATTTGAGGTGTAATGCAGATACGGTGCAATGTGCAGATGTGACGTTGTCATAGAAACGGAATAAACGAATTCAAAATGACATAGTAGATACAGTCATCCGTTGCTTTTTATCATCTCCCTTTCTTAGTAACTTAACTTTTCCTTCCATTTAGAGGTTGCTAGTTGACTTGTCTCATATAAATTATCCCTCCCTCATGCCCGAGTCAAGTCACTTCGATGCAATTCACTCATTGAAAAAAAATGTTTATTTATTGCTCCCACATAACGACAGTATTCATTGTCATGTCCCATCCACTTTATTTTCGTTACTCTTTTGTTATTTTGATCTTTTAAAAACTGTTTCTTTGCAATATAAGGGAGAGTGTATTGTGCATAGGACCAAAGAGTTGTGATCTTTCTTTGATAGGACACAACCGCTTCACATATTATAATGTTATATTGTTTATCCTTCAATCATTACTTAATTGCCAACGATTTGTCCTTTATGACTGTGTACCCGCATAATCTAGCGGGATTTGCAATAAAAAGATCGCTTGCTATGTATATAAGATGGTTACATCTGACATCTTTCATGTGTCGTGATTTATGTTAAAATGAGTTCGTTGTCTGGTTATGTGCGCTTTTTCGTTTAATCATGTTAATATTTGGTTAATGACTCGATGTTGGTTGTTTCCCTTTTCATTCTTTACGGGATTATTGTTAGTCTATTTCTAGAAGTAAATGATCATAATTACTTTTAAGGTTGTAATCCTTGTCTTTTAGAAGATTAAAGGGTCTAAACACAAATTGACTTGTAATTAGTAGCTGATCCCATACTAACAGGTACCGGATGCTACAGGGCAGGTTCCCATACACTGATAAGCGACGTGTTGTAGCGTGGGTCAAGCCATTGAGTGGGCACTGTTGTCATGAGGGGGAGGGGGCGCCAGATCTTATTTAGTGGATGGCATGCGAGAAAATGAGGCCATCGAATGAGAGGAGGCCCGTATCATCTTCTTTTCTTTTTACTGTGCCTTCCCCCTCTTTATCATGCTCACGTCTCTTCTCTCTCTCTCTCTCTCTTCTTCTTCTTCTTCTTCTTCTTCTTCTTCTTCTTCTTCTTCTTCCCTTTTCACCCTTTGATTCGGGGCATGTGTCCCATGCCCTTCCCGTAGCTACGCCACTGTCGGTCGATCAGCCTATCATGGTTGACAAGGAGGGATATCTGGATGATAGGGGGAGGATGTAAACAGGTACAGGACGGGGGCAAACAGAGGAAGGGGAAGAGGGATGGGTAGGTAGAGATAGGCACCATATCAAGCCGGAGGGTGTGTCTAAGAAAGTAGGGTGAAGAAAGAGGAGTGAGAGACAGGAAGAGAAAGAGCTATAGAGTATTGGCAGAGAGAACACAATTGTAGGGGTGTTTGTGAGACAGAGAGAGAGAGAGAGAGAGAGAGAGAGAGGGAAAGAGAAAGAGAGAGAGATGGAGAGAGAGAGAGAGAGAGAGAGAGAGAGAGCTAATGAGGAGGATAATGATCGTGTCGATAATTGTAAAGAAGATAATGATTATGGCGATAAAGATGGTAATAATGATGACGATGGTAATGATGAAGAAGATGATAAAGATGAGGGCAATGAAGATGGTAATGATGATGATAATTATTATTTGCAAAATGCAGTGGCCAAAGTAACAGTGGCATGTAAAGAAGAAGTAAATATACAGGGGTTGGGACTCCTTTGCATATTGTTCATTTTCAATTAAGGGGCGGGGGACGCATAATGTGTCTGGTGTTTTTTTTTTGGGGTTAAGGCTGTCCAATCTGAAAAGATTATTTCCGATGGCCGGGTCGGGGGTGGTTTTAAAGATCTGTTGTAATTTGTATAGACTGTTCTTCAGATGAGGGGTGGCGTACGGGGGTTGGCGTACACCTGCTTCACTCTACGCTGGATACGCCAGTGACTCTTCGGTATTACCGGGTGAGAAAACTGTCATCAGAACATTAGTCAGAACATAGTGGTGTATTTTGTTTCCACTCTTATTTCATCTGGGAATCGAATTCTACGATTTCTTGTTCCAATATCCCTTTATTAATCATCCCATACCGCAATGTTTTTGACGAATGTACTTTGTTAAAGTACTCTGTTAAAGTTTTCAGGGAGTTAAATAAAACGGGGCACATTATGTCAAGAAGGGCTAGGTCGGCTTAAGATGAAATCTGATACATTTGTAACCTCATGATAAAGAAAGGAGGTTAGTCACAATCCGACATAAGGCGCATTTATACTGTCAAAGAATTCATCCAGGAAATCTTCCCTTCCTCTCCTCTCCTTAGGGTTGTTTCCTTTCTTGAACGTCTTTCAATCTCTCCAAGGTTTCAGTATGATGTATTCAGTCACACAGTAGTGATGTCTACCTGTGATTTGCTGCACCGTCATCCAGCGAATTATTCAAGTCATCTGTAAGATTTAAAGTTTATGGCCAATATATCTTTCAAATTAATTGCAATCATTTTTTGATAGAAAATTCATATTTTCGAATTATTATTAGATATATGAATAAGAAAAAGACAAGAAATTATAAAACATCGTAGTCAAAACTAAATGACAAATAAAAAAATACAAATGATTCTCGCATAATGTCTGAAGTGTCATAAAGCAAGAGAATCTCCTAACGAACGCTTCTCAAGTACGTACTATAGTTGAATAATAACAGCTGAAAAAGTAATAAAATAGTTACACGAGAACTTTCATACTGTTTGTCATTATCCTAAAAATACCTCTCCGAAGAAGTACTGTTTTTAAGAATCATTTGTTCCGGCTCAAATTATTATGATTATAAATAATAGACAGCGCTACTAGAGCCCCCAGAATGATACTGAAAGGAATAAGTTAGATCCAAATAACTAACAACCAATGTGCGTTTATCAGCTGCTTATTTTAAATACTTTATTATTTCTTTTGTAGTATAGTACGTATTTAATTTAGTATTTGACATGAAATTATTTCAAAGCCTTTATAAATAGTCTTTAAGTGTTTGGTATAAAATGCTCCGCATTTTTTGAAATAAATATAATCTATCTTTTAGTATCTTGCCAAACGTTCCTGTCCATCTATATTCCAAGCTGATTTTATAAATCAGTTTAAAACGTCTTGGATTCATTTCGATTTATGGTGGATTGCAATCACAAACCTCAAATGAGAAAATGATGTTAGTGTGGTAGAATCTACAGTAAACATCCTGTCTGTTACGTCGCATTTCTAGTGAATCACCCACTCCTTGTAAACAATTGTACTGATTTCCTCTTCTCTTCTTTATGCGTAGCTGCGTTGCCTAGCAACGTGATCGCCTGAATGTCAACACCACGGTAGACCAAAAAGGTGATGCCGAAAATCCTTGCTGAAATTTAAAGTCGGAACGTTCACTTTTTAGCTTTGGACAGACAAAATTGTAGAAATGTAACCCTGTGAACTTTTCTATCAAATACAACCCCGATAAATATCGTCAATTCATTGCAATTCTCATTTTATGTAGCGCACCATTCCAATCAAATCGTCACGGTTCAATTTCATTTGGTATGTTCGTATACTTGGTAATGCTCTGATTCCAAAGGTCGCGCGAACAAACGAGACATTAAAGAATTAAAGCTAAAATTGAAACAAAAAAGATAGTCATGTTGCCCTCACACCCTCGATCAGTTTATCCTAAATATAAAAAACAAAAATTATGGGGGAAATATGATTCATGATAACAATGTCAAATTTCTTTTGTAATTGAAAAAAATATATATTGTGCCACTTCGCAATATCTTACAAAAATCTTTGTAGATTAATGATGTATCTATGAACCTTTATTTAAACACTGTTTTTATCATTAATCATGTTCTTGAAGATGATATTATTTCTCTTGACCTTTGAAGGTCTTTCCGCCTTTAAATCGTTTTATGATGAAAAGACGAGGAGAACGAAGACGAAAGGAAGGGGTCAATTTGAAAGTTGAAAGACAAGTGATTACGAAATTATTACTCCTCCCCTCTCTCTACTCTCGTCTTCTCTGTCTCTGTTCCACTCTCTCCCCTTGTCTCTCTCTTTCTCTCTCTCTCTCTCTCTCTCTCTCTCTTTCTCTCTTTACTGAGCCTGTCAGGTGAGAAAAATAAGATTGGTACTCCTCATTGTTCCTACGTACCCTCATTTCTCTCTCCCCATCTCTAGCTCCCTCTCCCTGTCTCTCTTTCTTTACATCTCTCTCTCTCTCTCTTTCTAACTATTTATCTATATCATTTATCTATCTATCTATCCATCTAGCTATCTATCTTTCTATATAATTTGTACCCTTCTTCCCTCTTGCTTCGTCACACATGTCTCTCTCTCTCTCTCTCTTTCGACATCGCACGGAGGTAGTCACGGTCATGGTAGTGTCAATCTATTGCAATACAATTTCTTATTCTCATTTCTAGCTTATAAAATTGTATTTGATTAATTTATCTAAATTGCTGATGATTCATTGACAAAGGATACATACATTTAAACAAATAAATTAACAATTTTTGGACAATGGAACCCCTATCAAAAAGTTGATTAACATACTTTTTTAAACATTGGAGGTGTCGGGCTTCCCTTCACCAAAACATGAATACAAACCTTATCATAGGATTGGTCGATCATCAGCTGCCATCTTACTGTACAAACAAGGCCAAAAATCTTGCAATTATGTCACGAAAATAATCACATTTTCATTACTTACAATATGTTTTCCTTTAGCCATTCGCTTGATAATTATAAATTTTGTCTTATCATTAATTTATGATGAACCAATTAACCGGCACTGCTCGACGGGTTTCATCAGATCAGCCTGCCGGATATTATTTGATGGTCGTGGTTTGGGGCAAAAAAGCACGAAATCATGAAACGCACCGCGGCTTCTTATTTAAAATGACACGTCTAAACATTCATTCCAGTTGATATCGCGAAGATCTGGAGGTCCCTCATAAAAAAACAGGAAGGAGTGTGGTGGAGATAGATACCAAGTCATGTCATGCCAGAGTAAGGCTTCTCGGAAGAAGATGCAGTTTGATGATTTAAGAGGTGTGCTCGTGGGACTTGAACTTGCGTGTTTTGGCATACGGGCACAGTATTTTTAAAGGGGACGAACTTATCATGCCCGAATATCACACTCACCTGTTTCCAGACTCTGTATTCAAGGCCATGTTCATGGCCTTACTGAAAAGCAGCTTCTAGTTGATAGCAGGCTTTTTAACCGTGATTAAATAAATAAATACACAAATAATACCAAAAAAAATGTTATAGTCTTATATGAAAATTTCTCACGGCTATGTATCAGATAAGATGTAACAATAATAAAGAAAGACTCAACCTCGCCGCGCAAATAATTATTATGAGGTGACGATTGTCCGAATACTGGTAGTTTTAACATTTTCGAGGGGAGGGGGATCTGAAGGCTGCAGTCCGAATATTGGTAGTTAGCAAAATTCCTGGGGTGGAGGCTGCAGTCTTTTATGTAGGCTTACTCTTCGAAAATATTCAATAGTTCACATAATATTGTGGTTCAGTAGCAGGCCTGATAGGGTGCAAGATCGTCTATCACTTTACGGTAAATCGGAGGGGGGGGGGGGAAACAAGAATAAATTAATTGAAAGTTTCTGATAATCAAATAGTTTAGTAACTTCTAAAATCAAGAATTCAGAGTTTGTGATAACAAACTAGTTTGTAAGTGAAAGGTGTAGATATTTCTCCTTAAGGACGTTTAATACTACCATGAGATGTTGAGAAAATGACCACAATTTAAGAAAAACATCGATTAAAGCATCATCCAAAAGGATATTACTCAATTTGAAATTGTTATCATTTAGTAAGAATCGTCAATTGAATAGCACAATTTCACAGAATCTTATCGTTTTACCCTTGATCTATCAAACTTTAATTCGTGACCTTTTGCTTATCTTCCGAAGCATTGCCAGAAAGATGATACTCCTTCTTCTTTTCTTGTGTTAAATGTTAGAGGATGTTGGCTTGGTATTTTGTCACGTCTCAGCTGAGCTCTCATGAAGCTGACGATCATGAGGTTTTCTTGATGGAAAGTTGTTTTGACGTGAGGTGAGGGTAAGGGTTGCATGCTTCCTCATCATGTTGCCCATTATGACTAATTTTTCCTCAATTATCGGCTCGTTTGCAGACGCTATAATCGCTCTTTGATTGAGCTGAATTGCTGCGTTTAACTTTTGCAACGTAAGCAGTCTAAGCCTTCATCATTAATGTCGGCTAATTTCTTTTGCAAAACGCGAACTTTTAAACAAAACTAAGAAAAACCTGAGCTGGGGGGAGGGGCAGAGAGAAAGAGAGGGGGAAGAAGAAAGAGATACAATCAAGGGGCTGGGCTGGAGAAAGAGTGAGAGTGCATGGGGGAGAGAGAGAGAGAGAGAGAGAGAGGGAGAGAGGGAGAGAGAGGACAAGGCCTTCACACGTTGTACCAATATTATTTGTTACGCCACAGTATGAACATTCAATATTTGTACTTCACACCTTCCAGTGTACATTTGAATATTTTCGTAACTTTGAAAGGCATTTTCTTTAGTGAAGCTTTCTAAATACATAGGGAAAAGGATGAAACCGGCCATCAAACAATAAATGAGATGACTGTTGATAGCAGGTGTAGTCTGCAATACATATTACATACGTTTACGTCAGTTGACTCTAGAGTTTAAGTTCGCTTTGTCTCTGTACCTCCTTTCATCGTCTTTTAACCTTTAGCCGAGGCGGACGATTAATTGCCTTCGACAATGTTCATTAGGCGACGTAATACTCATTTACAGTTAGTAATATACAAGCCCTGAAATGCTATGAATATAATTATGCCGCATACCGTGGTCAGTCCCGACACGGTTTGTGATAATCGAATTCGATTTCAAACAGGGAACGTCCTTTAAAGTCGTTAAGGCCTTCTCGATGTCCCCTCCCTTGGAATGCCAGTCACACGGAGAACATAATTTTGTCTCATTACCCGGTGACGATCTTGCGGATAATTAATTGGGAAATTTGCCAGGGACGCGCGGCATTGAAAGTGGCATGTTTATCAAAGATCAGACTTCTTTCCACCAATCATAGCAAAGGACTCTTGTAACTCGGCGGATGCCTCCATCTATCCCACGCTTTGATTGGTCTAGACGTACTAAGTTTCCGGCGCCTCGATCGAGTTAGCTAGCTGCAGAGAGGGAAAGAGGTCTGTTCACTGCACGCAAAACTTTTCCTGTTGCTTTTTTAAATGGAGATCTCATTTTCGCCTGTGTGAGAAAAACGCTATCACATTCGCACCGGACTTTAAGCTATCATCACTCTGAATATGATATGGTTAACGTGATGGTCAAGGGATTGCAAGGGAGTTGATAGAGAGAAGATCGACGTCGAACTGTAATTCGTTTCTGTCGAAGCCGACTGCGATAGTCAGCATGGCAAAGCCGCAAATGCTTCGTGTACTGCTGTGTGCAGTGGTGTTGAGTATCGTGAAGGGGCAAACATACACAGTACAGGATATAGCAGATATGCAGAATCAGGTAATCTATGAACTGTTCGATTATTTCCATTTCTCTCAAGAGAGACAGCTTACTACCGCCTTTGAAAAACTGAAGCAAATTGAAAATCGTCTGTTGCAAGCAGAAAGAGCCCTAGGAATCGACGGCAGTAACGCCCCTGCCATACCGGGCTTCGTCCGACCAACGTCACTTTATCGCCCTGATCCGCAGCGTCGCCCTGAATACCATCAACGAAAACCGCCGCAGGCGTCACGCGCAACGGCTTTCCCCCGTAACCTTCCGGTTGGACGCGTAACGGCCGCGGCACCGCGTCCACCAACATGGGCACCACCAAGACGACCCCAAACCACCTTAGCCCCTGAACCACCAACGCGTCCACCCTACGCTAAGACATGTGCAGAGATCCATCAAATGGGATATCTTTTACCTGATATACCTATGTATTCCGTTGATCCATTAAATGACAATAATCTGGTGAACGTTGTATGTGAGAAAAGCAGACGTCTTGACGGTACCCAGACAGTCTATACCGTGATAGGTCATTCGGCTTTGAATGAAGCAGACAAGGAGATCTTGGTCAGCGGCCATGAGGATCCGGGGTCGTTTAGTCTCAAACCTGTATACGACGCGAATAAGAAACAACTTAAGGCTATGACCGCTGCTTCAAGGTCATGCGAGCAGTTCATCGCCTACAGGTGCCAAGGGTCGGTTCTTATGCAACGGTCAACCGAGACAGGAACAACCTATGGATGGTGGGAAACCATTGATGGTGATCGCGTGGAGAGTTGGGGAGGTGCACCATTCAATAGCAGTATGTGTGCTTGTGGAGTAAGACGGAGATGTGTAAACCCACAACGGCCGTGTAACTGCGATGCTAACAAGAAGTCTTCAGATGAAGGGTTCATTATGGATAAACAATACCTTCCGGTTAGTGATGTGCGATTGGGTGATACAGGCGGTAAAAAAGAAAAGGGTTTCCTCGAACTTGGTCCCCTCCGTTGTGAAGGATTGGCTTAATGGTTCAATATGAACTGGTCATCGATGACGGAGACGATGAGAGAGGAACCATTACGATTACCGTCATGATATCCCAAACACGCACAGTACACCGCAAGATTTACCAGAAACGATCCTCAAGAACAATCGTCATGACTTTTTACAATCAAATGGATATGAAAATGAACCATAGTTAAAGCGTGTGGATGGGATGCAATTTTCGACTCTTTCGTCGATTTTATGAGCCATTTTGCACTTGCATATCAATCTTTAATCAATCTGCTATTTTCAAATTGTTATGGAGGGTATATAACACAGACCCTGATAATTATAGCATCTTCACGTAATGGGTTATCTGACTTCTATGTTTAAAACAAAAACTGTTTTGATGGATGTCTCTCAAACGTTAATATAGCTGGCAATTGCACTTTTGAAAATTTACACAAGGTACACACAATGTTAGTTTGCCATGTTTGTGCTAGTTTCTTTCCTTCTCCGATCATTCTTCTTTTTTTGTGGGGGTGTTTTAATGAAAATAAGACTAATGAAGTCTCGCCATGTTTGAAGATCTTTGAGGCACCCGTATGACTTGACATTCTTCGAGCTGTGATAATTTTTCATACTTTTTTTTTTTAATCGAAGGATCGACAGAGGAATAGGAAGCTATTTTGGGTCCAATAACACTATTTTGCTGATCTTGAAAATTATATTAATATCAATTTTCACCCCTAAGGTAAATACATATAGATATTTTGTTGTAGAGCATGACGCCGTTTTCTCTAAAGAAATCATGTGAATATTTTGAGCAGAAATGGGCCCCTGTATCAAAACTTGTTGATGAAACATTTGATCCCAAGTGCAAGGCTTACTTTAGGTTAGTCGAATACGAACAATTTCGCAATTCACTTCTTTCAAAGTAAACTGAAAAATCTATGATGGTACTCCGTGCCATCCGAAGACCTTTGGGAATCTTTTTAAATAATTTAGTGAAACTTTCAGATTTCCTTTTTTCTAATTAGATCAACAATTATTGTCAATACAAGCCCTCACAAACAGGGAAATATAAAAATACAGATGAAGCGTTGTCAATACGTCAGAATCATAATGTATGTTTTTTTATACATTTTTTATACGTAATTTATAGAAAAATGTCATGATAGATTTTCACTGTCTATATGATGTAATCAGCAATGGCATTGGGATATGATATGTTTTTTTCGTTATCACAAAACTAGATATTGTAGTTTTTTTATAGATTAAACGAGGTTTACAAGACCTATAATAAAACAAAATGTTTATATTCAAATGTTGGTTTTTTCACGAGATTGTCATTTCGTACCTTTGAATCGAACGTCGGAGAAAACATTTGCAACTAAATATGAAAATGAAATAAAAAATAATACACTCCGAGAAAATAAACTAGCAGGATATGTATACTTTTATTGCATAAAACATCTACATTTTGTAAAATCCTATTCCAACGACTATTAGAAAATGTTTAAAGACGTAAATAAGTGATGAGAAAGTCGCATTTGGAGGTCATTCATTTGTTATGCTTTTGTTATTTGTTGGATAGCAGACAAGAAGAAAAAAGCTTTTGTCATAACAAGGTCATTACTACTTACTTTTTTACATTTTATATTTCATATTCTGATAAATGTAGGATTTACTAAAGGATTGAAAGGTTTTATTGAGACCAAGCAGGTCGTAAGAAAACTGAACAAAAAGTATGATTCTGATGCAAACAGGTGTTGTGATAATGATGATGATGATGGTGATAATACGATAACGGTGACGTTGATGGTGACGATGATGATGACGATGACGGTGACGGTGATGATGGCGATGGTGACGATGACGGTGATGATGACGATGGTAATTTCGATGACGGGGACTATGATGGTCACGACGGTGACGATGATGATGATGATGATGATGATGATGATGATGATTATGCAATGATGGTGGTTATAACAGTGATGATGACGATGAAGAAGAAAAAGAAAAAGTTTGATGATGATGATGATAATGATGATGATGATGATGATGATGAAGATGATAATGATGATGGTAATGCAATTATGATAGTTGTGGTTATGGTGATGATGATGTTTATGATTATAATTATTATTATATTAACAGTAATTTTTTGTACTATGTTGAAGGAGTTAGTTACACGATCGTGATAATGACTGGGATTACAATAAAAGAGAAATGATACTTTGAAATCGAAATGAAATATTCATTAGCAATTCATTAAATCTTTATCGTCAGTAATTCATTAAATCTATGATAGATTCTGATAACCTGAAACATTTCTGAATATCTAATAAGTTTTAGAAATGCTCAAAGCAAACAACAAATAAAAGAATCACACAAAAAAATTGTATTTTTGCGACACTACATGATTTATTTTGTCTTTGTTTTATTTCTTCATTTCTTATATCTTCAGTTGGACAAAATTATTCTCTATTAAACAGATTTACACACAACAATAACTGTTCAGATCTTTCATAGATATTTTCTATACACAGTTTATACTTGGCAAAGACACAACAATCCTAGTTAGATTTTGAAATCACAATCGCGTGCTTCCTCTTGTTTGATTGAGCATGTAGAGGGATGTCCAAAATGACCTTTCATTTCCGTCTTGTTGAATTGATCGTCATTCTTATTGGGATTGACTTGACATTATTTCCATGTACAAACAAAGCTAGACAACCTTTGGGACATGGATTAAAGATAGCATCAATATATTTCAGGTTCAAATCTTTGGCCGTTCTTGCTATTCTTTCTTCTTTCCTGTATTTTGATTTCCTTTTCTCCCCCTCTTCTTCTTCTTCTTCTTCTTCTTCTTCTACTATTTCTTTTTCTTCTTCTTTTCTCCTGTTCTCTTCTTTTTATTTCCTCCTTCTTCCTGTTCTCCTTTTCTACATTATTCTTGTTCCCTATTGTTTTCATTCTTTTACTTATTATGTTTTTGCCTTTCCTCCTCATCAGTGTCTCATCATACCTATTTGTTAAAGTCTATTTCTCTTTTATTTTCCTTCTTCTTCTTGTTTGTCCTTTTCTATTTCTTATATTCTTTTCTCTTCTTCATATTCTTCCCTCGGTTCTTCCCTTATTTATCTATTCCTTTTTTGTTTAAGGGGGGGGGGGCAAGTGCCCACTTTCAGACTTTTGAATGTTATCATCATCATAATGTGTTTTTTTCTTCTTTTGTCAGCTTTCTTTGAATGCTTCATTTTCGTAACATGAGAGCCTTTATCAATTCAAGAAGTCCTGTGCTACTGTTTCATATTGCCCTTACACATCACCACCCCCATTCCAACAGTGTAGTACATTACATAATTAATGACGCCTTCACATCAATAATTGCCTGCGGATCATCGAATTAGTTCGGATAATGAAAGCGCATCTGTTCCATCAGTCAACTCGAGAGGGCCCACTATGCTTTTACGGCAATCCATGTCGAGATCTCAATTGCTAGCAAGCATTGCGGTGCTCCTAAGTTCATGATTTTACCGGCTTGTTTGCGACCTATAGGAGATATACTCTGTTTTATATTACTAATTTTGTCAGTTCAATACAATAATGTTTGATCAATGCAGCAAACTGAATAAAGTGAAGAGTTATTTTGGGAATCAATGAATACTAAAGGGGCTCTTTTTTTTGGGGGGTTGGATGGGGCGCACAATCCGTTATCTATCTTTTTTCTTCCTACCAGATGTCTGAAAGCCAATGATATTTTGTTTTCAATAATATCTCAATCCACCAATACTTAAATTTGTGTATAATTGTTGAGTTATGTAAATTATTTATTTACATGTATGATGAATTTCGTATCACTTGCCATGATGCCTGGCACATGTACAGTAATTTACCCCCCATTTATCTCTCTCTCTCCCTCCCTCTCTTATTGAGTAAAAATCGAGGCAAGCTCCGGAGTTCTCTCTTTGTTTACGCCCTCATCACCAAACCCTGACTCATTATTGAAACTGTCACAGACACCCTACCAACACCTGACATCACTGTGACCTTAGAGGTATAATTATACCCCCTCTCTCTCTCTCTTTCTCTCTCTCTCTCTCTCTCTTCTCTCTGAGTCTCTCTCTCTCTATCACACAAACACACACACACCCTCTCTCTATTGTCTTTCTGTCTCTTCACCCCCTCTCTGTGTTTATCTCCTCTTTATATCTATCATTATGTCTCTCTTTGTCTTGTCTATGTATTTCTCTGTGCCTTTCTATCTACCTCTTTGTTTATGCCCCATCCCTCCCCTCCCCTTCGTATCCCCCTCTCTCTCTTTCTCTCTCTCGATCCCTTTTCCATTTCCGGCCCCCCTACTTTTTGTATACTAGATGCACGGTGTAATATATTAAAATAAATGATGATGATACAACGAATGATACAGGGCCTATTTATTGTAGCTTACAGTAGTTAGGACTGACAAACAAATATTTCGGTGTACCTCCAAACACATTTTATTTTGTGATTGTTGAATCATTATTACATCATAGATAAAAAGATAAGCCAATCCACATTCCTACTTGTGTTCGATGATTTCATATATTTTTTCCCCTCTAATTTGTGTAAAGGTTTCTTTCACCGGGCCAGCAAGCCGTACACATCAATCATTTTAAACATTTTAACAAATACAATTATAGAATGAATCATTTATCTTGTCATAACGACACTCATCATATGTAATTCCTTTCCACCACAAAATGTGAATACAATCGTTTACTGAGAAGATGAGCCAAAATATGGAGGGAAAAAAAGATTATTTTTAATGTATCATGACTTCCCTTGATGCAGTCTGCACCCCTTACGAAGAAAAAAAATCTGGCAACCTCAAAGCTATCGTTTTTCTGTGATGGTTTGAGCTCTGTCGCGTACCTGGTATTAGTTACCTGGGCAACTTAATTGAGTTGAATAAGAGGTTATGAGTTAATTGGTCTGCCGGGGAGGGGAATTCGAAACTTCGATACGTCTCTCGTCTGTTTTTGTTTCCCTAGGAAGGTTTGTTCAAGATACCCCCGGAATGTGACATATTATGAACTGGCCCTATTTTCATGTCCCCTCTTCTTTCTGGAAAACTGTTACAAAACGTCCATACCAAGTTGTTTTAAAGGTAGTAATTAGCGTTTGGCAGCTATGAGGAAATATGATTGGTAGTTTTATTAACGGCAAGATTTCCAAGAAGGATTAACACCGAGTATTGAAGTTTAATAACACCAAATAGATCATTAATAAAATCTCTTGCTTTTGTGCGTTTGCCAAATTGAATTTAATGTATAGTAGAACAATGAAAGTAAATTAAGGGCTATTTTTGCTACAAACTTCTTTTTGTAAAGGTTACATTTAAAGTTACATAATAGGCCTACATCAACCTTTGAAGAACAAGCACTTCCTTTTTTCTGATCAAAATTTTAAAACAGATCTTGTGTACATCTTCATATTTGTTTCCATCGCGTATCGAACCTGAGCTTGGTGCATGTAGTGTCAAATACAATAATGTATAAGCCATTTTTTATGAACAGTAGCCTTCATCATTGTGCAAAATTGAAGCTTTAATTCACGTCACAGTTATATTTGTTATCATTGCTCTAGCGTTTTTCAGACTTATGCACAACCATGATTTTAAGTACATGCATAATGGTTTTCGGTATAATTGACACAATTATAAGTAACACCCCTCACCCCCCTACTCTCAACATTCAAAAGGTATTGTAAATGCGGCTTAGAATGGCACCATTTTGACATATCTATATTGACCAAATCTGAAACCTTAACTTTTAATCTAACCGGAACAAAGAATGAAACGAAACTAGACAATCATAACAACGAAAAATGAAAGCATAACCGACAGGAACCGCAGAAACTAAATCGCTTTCCAGTTCCTTACCATCTTTTCATGTTGCTGCCCCCTACGATGATCATGTTACATGCTAATCCCAAGGTGCGCAATCAAGTCGTCACTTTCCAATCAAGTCGCCTGTCTAAAAGTCACTCATTTTAAAACGATACTGTAAGCTTATATCTGCTGGTTTATTTCGGTGTTTATTGTGAGTAATAATACGGAGAAAGGGCACATTGTATGGCTTACAAGCCACTCAGTATGGGTTAACCTCGATACAGAGGATAAATACGATGACGTTTAAAAAAAAATTAGATTGAATTCCAATGTGCATACGAAGGATTGAAGAATGCTTGCATGTTATAGAAAAAAAATTGTTTTTGATGAAATCGATTTAAAAAAGGGAATTCCTATTTAACATTCGTCGATAATTCACGGTGTTTCCATCTTTTTGGCACTGAATAAATAATTTTATGTTTCCAATCTGCTCACTTTTTTTTCATTCATTCATTCATTTCGTTTCTGCCATTCAGTCAAACTTTTTGAATTTATCCACAGTTAAGATAAGTTAAGTTAAGATAAAGTTCCACCTTTTCCCTCCCCGACTCTCGTCCTCCTATCCAAGCTTACGATTCCTCTTTCCCTTCCTCTCTCCATCATTCTATAATCAAATCCCTGAGAGTATACTCCATCACGATCGTAACAAAAAAATATTTGGATGTGAGAATACGACATTCAACACAACGTAAAAATGAGTTACTGTGCATCTTATTGGTAATGTAAATAATTGATTCCATTGCCATACAATTCGGCGTGTAATTCAACGACATTCTTTCGAATATCAGGGGATGATCGTAAATAAATTATGTCACAATCCTCGATATAAATTATCATCCCTGGGTCGAACTCCTGGCCGCCCTCTCACTTCAATTCACTTATGTTTATTTGACCTCCATACTCTTACAGTCCTCAACTCTAAATGTAATATTGCATTTATTGCCTGCCGCAAACGTTTTCCAATCATTGGAGAATGGCGGACGTTTTCTGAGCTCAATAAAATTGTGCTTCACTTTTCTTGAATTAACGTTTGTGTCTCGATGAAAAACTACTTCAGAAATCCACAGTGCATATTGTTTTCGAATTTTTGTTTTTTTACGTAGGCAAAGAGATTAGGTCGGGTATTGGTTGAAGCAGAATGTGACTGAATTTCTGGGCTGTGAAAACAACAAAAGAAAACGTTCTAATGGTAATAATTTTTATGACAATTGTATTCATTAAAATTATTCATGAGTGTACCACCGTTTTTCAATCGGTGTGTAATCAAGTTGTCAACCTCCAGCTCGTTCGCTCTCTCTCTCAACACACACGCACACGCACGCACACATACGCGCACATCCACACGCACCCTCTCTCTCTCTCTCTCTCTTTCTCTCTCTCTCTCTCTCATTCTTTATCTCCATTTATTTATCTCTCGCTCTCACCATGCTCACACGGAGTATCTAGGCTCATCCTACAAAGCATGTGAAAGATCTACGTGTAAGTACAGAAGTCTTGGATTAAATCATCTCAGTGAGGGTCTATTAAGCCGCTGTGGTATAGCTGTAAATAAATCGGAATGTTCCCGGGTGGACCGTGAATAAGAAAAAAAAAGTAATTTGAAACATGACTATCAAAGCAATAAATCCTTTTTATTTCGATCATGGCCTCTGGTTCTAACTCGTAAGCAGATTGGAAACTGGGCATGGATCTGATATCGGCTTGTGTCAGATTTCATGTGCCCGAAATTCGGTTCTTCAGGGTGTACACACAGCAAAGATGGGTGCATGGGGTGATATATCCTACTTTCTCTCCCTTTTAACATCAACCGTTATTGATAAAGAGATTAATATTATGGCGGAGAGTTGTACGAACATGGAATATCGAACACATCTCCTTTCTTACTTCTGCCTACAAGGCATCATTCTTTTACAGGTCGTGTGTAGATAGTTTATCGACCGAGTTTAGATGAAATTATAATGATGAAAGGATGAGGCACTGTCACCTGTAGTATTTTGTTTTAAGATTCAGATACAATTTTGTATATGAATTATGTTTGACTGATATGGTCGTTTAGCATTACAGGCATACGCTGCATGGTAGATCGAAAGATCGAAGTAAACTTGGTAGCCCAGGGATTTTGTCAATGGTCTTAGCACTGGGAGATCCGAGGTTCGATATCAAGTCCATTCGCTACTATGTGCTTAGTGGTACATTATTTTATTGCCTAGTTTCTCGAATAGGTCTCGAGGTTTAAGGTCTCCTGACTGCTCAATATTTTTGCAGTCCTTTGAACTAAACACATCCACAAAACATGTAATTAGGATAGTTATTCACTCAGAGATCCATACGATTAAGGTTTCTTAATTCGCCAAATTAATAGTACATGACTGTATTTATTGTTTAATCGCAATCATAACAATTTATGGTATGTTGGTTCTTTTTTTAATTGTTGATTTAAAGAAATATACTGGAGCAAAGCCTGTTGACAAATTCGAAATCTCTGACAATTAGTTTATACTTTTGTGAGCACATAAGAATATGTATCTGACATGATTGTGTGAAGACCATTTCAAACATTATTTTTGTACTTGTTAGTCCAACTATGCCTTTTTAGCTCACATGCTGCTCCGTAATCATTCTTGTTGACCCCCCTCTCTCTCTCTCTCTCTCTCTCTCTCTCTCTCATATCCTTAGTTTCATTTTAACTTGCTACGCCAGTGCCAGGTAAAGTTCAAACCAAACCCTAATCAAATTTGAAAATCAGACTTATGAAGTAACATGCCTCCAGCTACATATCTACATGCACCCCAATATTACAGTTGATCATGTCACGTATTCGACACCAAATCGCTCCTTTCTTTCTCATTATTTCATGGATTGATCGCTTCATACAGAACATTGAACTTCATCTCATGTCTTTGCATTCTTTTTCTGAGCTAAATTGACCAATTTGTCATTGTAATTGTGTCATTCCCACCTCAGGCGGAGAATTGGAAGAGAATTTCCCGCTTCCTGGTTTTACTCTTTTTGATTGTCTTGTGTTTCCCGCGTGGAGGGATGTCGTCTGCGAAACATTGGTAAGTTCAAATGAAGACAGTTTTGAAAACATTGTAAATTGTCCAATTTGTCACCAATTTGTCACATCCTAATGAAATATTTCAGATGAATCGTGATGGAATTGTTGAGTAAAAATGATAGCTCAAAATGTAAAATCATATGTGGGTGTAGGTTGTTGTCTCGCAATCTGGATAGGGTATTGAGTGACGTCTAATCTATATTAGACCAGTTAGGTAATGTTTATTAATAGATTTTATTCCATCATCCTTCTGTTTATTAAATGTTACTGACATGAATGATACAAAAGAAAAGGATTTTAGTCTGAAAGTACGTTCATTAAAATATAATAATAGAGTCTCTTAAAGAAATTAAAGCATTGCATCAGGATTTGGTTGTGCTTGATGGTATAAGTATTGTGAGTAGAGAAGTTTTTTATAAGCATAACGTTCATGTTTAGGGCTACATTATCAATTTTTAATATGATTAGAAAAAACATCAACAAAGAAGCAAGAAAGAGAAGAAAAAAATGTTTACTTACTGTCTTATCAATTGAAAATAATTATTCAATTCATTTCCATTTTTAAAATGGTTTAATGTTTTACAGCAATACGCTGCATTGCAAATGTATTTACAAGGCAAAAATTACATTAAAACATTTTTAGAATTGTTGTCTGAAAATAATTATTTCTCTATGCAGATGAAAGGAAATCGTAAAACTATGTAAAAGTGCTAAATATAAGAAAGGGAAACAGATTCCGACATAAAAATCATGATAATGTTTAGATAAAAGCAATGTGATGCAACAATTTAAGATACATCGAAGAAGTGGCAGCTTATATCTTGTCAAAGTAACAGTAATGATAATGATGATATCAACATGCTAATTCCATCTCCATCACAAGAAAATTGAAAATTACTCTGAACCATAGTTTCTAGACCAAACCAACATTGTGACTTTAACTCCACGGGTGTGACTCTTTTTTAAATTGGCCAATCCGTCATGATATTGACTTTCGATCTAAGATTGGTTCATGTTTTTAGGACCTTAACAATGTTTCGTGTGATGTTTTTCTATGATGTTGTCAAGGTGAATTAGTCGATATAAAACTGAGGTTGACATGGAAAAAATACTACCTAAATGTCTCTGAGAGGCTATTTTTTTCAGTTAGATACAATTATTGGTGGTGGGGGTTGTGGGTGGTGGGACAACTTTCTTTAAATGGGTGGTGGTGTTAGTGGTGTGACTTTCCTACATAAGGGGCGTACCTAGAGCGAAGGGGAGAGGGGTGGGGTGGGGGTATCAAATGTTTAGAATCTGACGACCAATTTGTCCACCCTTGTATCGGCGAATTGGAAATCTGAGGACCTTTCTTTGTTTCCACTTGTTGAAAATGGGAAGTATTTTGTCGGCAAAATATTTCCAACACCCGCATTAAAATTGGTCTGTAGTGACGCCCCTAACGAATTCTCAATAATCACGACCATCGTCATCGTGGCTGTCGTCACATGCAATCAAATTATTTAAATTTGTATTTACCGATCCAGACTCGCCTGTTCGTTTAGTATCACAATTACAGTTATTTACAATAAACATGGTGATAGAAAACATCAACAATAAAAGAGACTGGTTCTGGTTGCCCTCTGAGCCCTATTTAACCTTAAAGGTAAAGACCAGTTTTGGAAACGCCCCTCTCTCAAAAAAATGAAATCGAAGCTCTCATTACCAATCATGTGAAAGAATATGTTTTGACTAATACGTGATGATACAAATTTTGCCGGGAAAGTCGGAAACCGCCTACTAATTGATATATTTGGTAAATTATTATATCTATTGGGACCAAATAGATATCGCGCACGTGGTCGCGTAGTCCCATATACATCTTTCTGTGTACAGTGCTTGTAACTTTACGAAGACTGGGCCAAATTTCTTATCATTTTGATGATTCCAGAACCTTGCAGTACATACCAATACTTATATGCTAGATGATCAACCTTTTCTGATCGATTCCACAACGTTTCTTTCACAATGCAATCGCATGACCAGAACTGGTCTTTCTCTTTAATCATCAATAGCGGTGACATCCTCCTCCTCCTCTTCCTCCTCTGTTCTTTCTCATCACCATTATCATCACAATCATCATCATCATCGTCATCATCATCATCATCATCAACATCATCACTTCTATTATATACCACAATATTAATCAACAAAATAGCAAATAACTAGGGAACTTTCTAATACGTATAATCAAAATATTGGGTAAAAAAATACCCAGCACGAGGTTAATTATATATTCAACCAACTTTGGACATTTCCAACTTGAGTAATATATTGTCCAATTAGGGTCAAAATATATAGAATAATTACTTCAAATGGGAAAAATGGGTAAAAAGAAAAATGCCCAAAGTTAGATGAATACTAGTCTTAATCTTCATGGCGGATTTTACCCAGTATTTTTAAGAGTGCATGGTGTTCTAGACAAGCAGAATATAATAACAGTCATTTCAAATAACATAAACAACCATAGCTTATGAGTTAAACCACAAGCCTGCATTCAGTCTAAACAAGAAGATATTAAGCTTGGTCCACGTCAACCTTCAAGTATGAAAATCCTCTTGTCCTCCGAGAGCTTAAATTCGTCTGGTCCGTTCTACATCACACTCATGTCAGTCAGGATTGTATGAGTCAATCGAGGCAGTGTTTTTCTGTTCTTTTTTGTTGGAGGGGGGAGGGGGGGGGGGCTGGTCAACTCAATTATCCCTCGTTTCCTGAATGAAATTGAAGGGATACTTCCGGAAATACATCCCAGCAATGCTATTCAAAACAATAATAATTTCTTAGCTAATTAGTAGTAAAACTTTGCTGATTGTTTGGTTCCCGTATATTGGCTCTTGTAAGTTGTATCAAAGACATGACCAAATAGTAAGAAACTAGTTCAATTATGATTTGATTATTATTATTTAGTTACGATGATAATGAGAGTCGTGGTGATAATGGTGACATTGCTGATAGCGGTTCAGTTTAGGTGGGAAGTTGTGCTGTTTTGCTGTTGTTTTTGTTTTTGGTTTTTTTTGTTGGTTTTTTTCTTCAATTTTCGAATATTTCATATCTCAGTGAATTTGTCTCCATTACTGACCATAGAAAAATGATTGTCTTCTAATCCATGAATTATACAAACTATGACAATATTCTGCTGCTTAAACAGAGGGGAAAATATACACTCGACCATGAGACCTGGCACTGTTTATTTTCATCTGTGTCACGTGCGAGTGGTATATCTTGGTCGTGTTATTTTGTTTGTTGCAACTTTGAAAAACCCCAGAGAGGAATCAGTGATCTCCCTGGACCGGGGCACACACCCTTTGGTAGGTTCGACCCCGCCCTTGCCCCCAACTCCGGTACCACCGAGATGCTCGCTGGTATACTGCTTTGAGGCCGGGATGAAGCGGATAAGCATCGGATTGCAAGAAATAGAAGTATCCAAACCAGACAAAGTCTGTTTTTTATCATTGTGCATGGTGGGGTGCAAATAAAACTGATAGAACAAAGGGAATACAAAGTTAGATGTGTGTTAAATGTTTTATTGTTTCCGTTAGGAGACATTTTTGTCAATAAAGAATAAACTATAAACATATTTGTTATTTATCACTATTATATGGCCTTTGTTTAACAAAGCACACACAAAGATATAGATAAATAGATAGATTCGTAGTTGAATCATGAGATAAGTTTTAAACAATAAATGTAATGAAAGCAGAAATAAATTACAAATGGAAATATAAGAGCGACTTTCATTTAGTGTTAAGGGTTTATAGCCAACCCTATTTGTGAATGAATTAATATCACGAGTGATGATCAGCTCTATGACGTCATCCTTATGGTACCGATGATTAACCTTCGAGTTCATTACCCCACATGTTAATGACCGTCATCTTATCATATTGATTCATCACCTTTCATAAAACCCACTGACATGTTTGATGTTCTATGACTGGACTCCCTATGTTGACATTCTCTGACCATTCCTAGAAGATCGTGGCCATGAGGTCCTAAACATTGCTCTTTGTAACCTTTTTATGGTTTTAATTCAGGCAAACAACGCTAGAAATTCGTTAATCAAACTCCCCATTCAGTTGTTTGATGTTTTTTTTACGATACGCGTCCACTCTGAGGTCGCACGGACGACGCATTTGTCATCATAGCATTTTGTTTGCGCTTCGTGTTTCTGTAAAAAAAAAGTAGGTAGAAACAACGAAGAAAACACATTTATTTCGGTAACGTTCCCAATTTGATATAAGAAGTGACCTTTTTGAACCGTTTTTCTTCAGAGAAAAGACCTCGAGCAAACAGTAAGAGACCCCCTTGTCCACAAGTCTCTCCAAGCGAGACAACTCCATGTGTACTTAGTTCATGAATGGACTTAAAATGCCCGGTTGTGATAGACGTGTTCAGCATTCTGTCAAACCCACATTTAAATGAGTGTGTGGGACTGAAGGTTGCGTTATCACGAAATGCAAACCAAGTTGAGACGGAATATGGGTGTGAGTTTCAACAATGGAATTTCAATTAGGGTCATAGTTTTTATTTTGTCAGGGAGAAATTGGATACAGAATTTCATTTCGGAGGTCAAAGAATAATGAATGATATTATTTAGTGTTTGTTAGCTAGCCCAGCTGACATCTTACTTTTTTCACTGAATTAGAGCTGGGTTAGAGTATAATGAAATTCAATCTATTGTATGATATATTTTAATCAGCTTCGATCACTTTGATAGCCATTACAACATTGATCAATGTAAATTACCCCAAAAAAAAAAAAAAAAAAATGAAATTACAAAAATTAAGAAAAAAGGATACGCAAGAAAACGGTTGCTTAGAATGCACTGTTAAATCGTAAAACAGAAAGGGAAGTGGAGCAATATTAACATTAAATTAATATAAAGCCTAAACGGTATGATTCAACAACATGATTTTTTTCTTTGCTTTGTTAATTTTTGTTATCCTGTCTTGTGTTCACGATAGATGTAGAGTCCCATATGCCTGCATCAATTCATTTTAGACTGCTCTCCGTTGGCAGCATAGCTTTCACCAGTTCATTACCAAGTGTGTCACTGCATAACTCCTGCTTAGGATCTTATTTCCGCTGAGACAGACGGAGAGAGCGGGTAGAGGGTGTGAATAAGGAAGAAAGAGGGAGAGGATGAGAGGGAGTGAGAGAGAGAGAGAGAGAGAGAGAGAGGGAGAGAGAGAGAGAGAGATAGACTATAGGAGATGGAAAGAGAGTAAGAATAAGTTTGAGCGAGACAACAGGAGACACATTGGGAAAGAGAGAGAGAGAGAGAGAGAGGAGAGAGAGAAAGAGAAAGAGAAGTTTTAGGGACTGAAGGGGAGGAGAGTGAAAGAGAGGTTATAGGCCTAGATTGCCGAAGGAAATTATTAGGATGTGGTGGAGAAATGTAAGAAAAAATGTAATATTACAGTGAAGAGAAAGATGAGAGGGAGAGAGGGGTGAGGGGCTGTCAGAAAGAGAAAGGAAGACATAGCAAGAAAGAAAGAGTGTGGTAGACGGAGAGAGAGAGAGAGAGAGAGAGAGAGAGAGAGAGAGAAAGTGAACAGGGTACCAGCGGGCATGCATGCACGATGTGTATTAAATGCACCGATACATCTTATGACGAAAGTTGCATCCTATCTGATGCATCAACATCACCCTACCACCCTACCCCTCTACGAACTGAGACACGAACCCTTACTTTATTCCATGTTTCCCCCCTCACGCGTGCATGCATAATATTCTCTTTTATCTTGAATATTCTAATCTTCCATCTACATCACTAGTCGTTAAGTACTTCTTTGTTCTTGGTATTTTTCTTTCGCCCACTTTCCCTGTCTGTTCCGTCAAGTACAAAAATTTCATATGAAAAGATCCTTATTTTCTCCTTTAAAAAAATGACGGATCCGCTTCTAGTGCTTCAACATCTGCTCCATATTTTACTCACTGCTTTGATATCAGTTGTGATACGTCTGGTATCAACTTTAAATTGCATCTTTTGTGCTTCTAAATTATTTTGAAAATCACGTCTTTTTCTTTTCCTTTTGCATCTTAAAAGATATTGTGATAAATGTTATGACATTTTCCCAAAGTTTTTTTTAATAGACATTCGGAAACCATGCATGCTCAGGTTCTCATTATTTCAAAGACCTTTGCTTTTCCAAAGAGGAACATACATTTCAGAACCACTTGAAGTCATTATTTTAAAAGGTCAATCCCCAACTTTCATATCTCTATATTTGTACAGTACGTATTCCAACAAAGAGTATATCGTATGATTTCCAAGCAATGATATTGATATTATCGTATATGGCATAGTGGACAATACTGCATAATTTGATGAAATAATCTTAGCTTCCAACTTCTAGTGTATTCTTTGAATCAGATAAGACATTATCATGTGAAAGAAAGATCAACATTTCTATATCGTTTTCTGATATACTTGATCAATCGAAGTGCATTTGAAATGACTGCTATTCTATTTTAGGTTGACGTCAATGTCCCATAACAAAATATCCTCTTCGAAATTTTCATATACGTGCACTCTTGGTGGTAAAATTTTCCATATTGTTGATATATCTCTCGTAAAATTTAAAGAGACTATACCGCGACTACTTCCCGCTGAAAATCAAAATATGCTAGAGCCTAAAATTAAACACTTATTATTTAAGCGTTTAAATAAATATCAGAATGAAGAACAAAATGAAACCAAAACATGCTAATGTTAAACATGTTGCGCCATGAAGAAAATGACATAAGCAACTAAACAAGAAGCACATCTTTATAGCGGTGCGTGGCAAAACTCTTCTTCCCGTTTGTATTTTCATCCAGTCATCGTAAATACTCGACATGTTCTTGTAGTTACAGTCTGGTTCACAAGTTATTCATTTCGTCTAACCTTGGACGCATGGATCACTCCAAGACAGTGTAAGATGGATTTCGTTTTTACAAAGCTATCGCATATCAGCCGTTATATACGTAACACATTTAGAAAGAAATAAGAAACATCCCAACAATAACAACAACAAAACAGAAAAATCAAAACACCGGTAAGTCACAGAACGGAAAAAATGCAAAATGGCATTTAAACAGTTTCATTTGTTCAAGATGAACACCTGATATTAGTTTGTGTACAAAAATGCAATACCCCTCACAGGACCATCCCATGCCATGGTCTTTCACAAGCATACATGCATTAGAGTTAGGGGTCACGTGACAAATTGGCGTAAACTAGTTCAACACCTGAACTTTGACATTGACCTTTATCCGCATCTTCATCCTACTTGATGTACCCCTTGTCCTCCATTTTCTATTCCATTTCCTACATGTGGATGCCATTTAATCAGAACAGGATGGAAAATGTGCTTGGAACTCGACTTTGTTGTGTTCTTCAATATGTAACCTTATCCAGTGAATGGATTGTAAACTGTTATTTTTTTTCTTCACTTTTGTCCCCCCCCCCCTCCTCTCTCTCTCTCCCTCTCTCTCTCTCTCTCGCTTACTCTACTTCCTTGTTTACTTCTCTCTCTTCCCCTTTGTTTTCCATTTCTTTCCCCTCTCCCTAATTCGTATTCTATGTATTTGTATATATTCTTCTTTCCGTTATCCGACTACTTCCCTTAAAATTTGTTTGTCTTCATCTCATAATCTATTTCAGTTGTATTCCTTCTTAGCATTAACATTGTGTATCTCTTTGTACTATTCCGAGTAGAATAATGCATGGCATTATACTGGTAAAATATAATTACAGTGTATATGAAATCGCCGTGTATTATAATGATGAGATGGATAGCGAAAGGACAGCGTTAATCCGTTATAATGCAACGAGGATTCGTAGATTGCGTAGGCTGTTTCCAAATAGGCAATTCAGTTTGTAGTTTTATAGTGGGATACCACTCAAAAGCGGTTGCTTGGTTGATACAAGTCGGAAACCAGTCATAAAATGACATAAGAATGAAGCCAGTGGTATCAGTACATGATTTGTTCTGAATATTCGTGTTCCGTATACATGCATTGGTACTTTATTCAAACGACAGTATTGGTCATTGATCATTGTATGGAGAGTGAAAATAATCAGACGATTGCGCAAACACTAAATAAATAATTTTATATTCATGTCTGTCATACTATATTGGTGATAAACTTTACATTAAAATATGAAACAAGAGATAAAAGTCAAAGGGATTATGCATATTCAAAACCTAGATGAAAGTTATAATGTAACTGTATTTCAATAAAAACTAGTGTGAATAAACACATGTACATTTTAAATCAATTAAACATCATCATCACTTTTATTGCGTTAACGTTCATTTGAGAATGAAGAGTCCAATAACTTGCAGCAAGAAAATATAAGCCTACCCAATAATATGACGATGATCATAATTACATATCATTGTTAATACCTGCAATTTTGTCATATTCCGAATATAATCATGAACTGCGATGACCTCACATCGGCAATCGCAATTATAAGTTATATTGATTTTAATTTATGCACTATGGAAGTGCAGTTTACCTCTACACTGTATCTTCTAAGAGTTCATTAACAGGTCCATGGTTTAGCACAATAGCTTTAAGGTTTATAGGACAAAGCTTTGATATAGCCTGTTGAATACAAGCACACAGCCGCCATTTTGGTGCGCTTTGTAAGAAGAAGCTGACTCTATTTTCGGGTCTTTAAACTCCGCTTTAGGGTCACTCTTGCGAAAAATGCAAAAGCAATCTAACCCTGACATCTCTTGACGATTTGACAATTAAATGTTTCCAGCTATAGACGAGGCGGCCATGGGCGTGAAAGGTGGAAATCTTTACCCCGAGGTATCAGCCTTTAATACTTTACCCCTTCCTTTCTTTAGGTAGCGGTACAATAGTTCGGAAACGTTTGCGCTCATTGTGAAAGCGTAAAGATTCAATATTGATAATAGTGTGTTGAGATGAAAAGTATTTTTATAGGAAATCTTGATGGTAATCTAAATAATCAAGACGTGTCGCGAGTCGACCTATACTGAATATATAATCGATTGTGTCCTACTAAATATAATTCCAAAATTTTTAGAGTGATTTTTCATGCAGGCTTTTGTCAATGAGGTATAGAAGCAATAACTAGTTGATCGTTTGAACTATACAATTACTTTGGGGTTAAATATGCACAATTGCAATTAGTTGATCTTGTGGCCTTTTAGTCACATCTTTAATCAGATCTTTACTATTGTGTTGATATTCAGGTGGATTTAAAGCGGAGCTGACGAGTTATTAGTGTTAATAAATCGTGCATTCATCTAGCTTAATTGGAAACTCTAGAATAAAATAAATCAAATTGATTGCACTTTAAATGATATCAGGAATTGTTAGCATTGCAAGCAAGCATGATTTAAACGCATTAAGATTTGAATAGCTACAATCACCAAAGCCTGTTGATGTATTATAGAAGTAAAATCAACCTGAAGGATTGGCAAACGGAGAATACTTTTAAAGACCCATTGTAATAATAAAATGTTTACTTGATCTTAAGACGTGTACGTGCTGGATGCACATCAAATTGAATTCCTGTTTTCAAGAGATAGTTCATCGTCCCCTGCCACTTATTTTCATTGTATACGTAAGAACAATCTTTATGTTTTGGAATGGATTGATATTTCAATCATTCTAGAAGAATATATTCTCAGTGCAGAAATCTTAAATCAATAATGCATTTCAAAAAGGGAAAGTTTCTTTTTTCTTTTCTTATTTTTATCTGCTTACATCCAGAAATTGTCCCATGAAATACGTCACAGAGTATACCGAAATCTCAAGCAAATAAACAATTTGATTCGGATATACTATCTTTCTTTCTTTCTCAAACCAAAAGTAGAAAGCAATTTCGCCAATGAAACCAACTGGGTCAATAATTATAAATCGAAGATGTGTTTTTCCTTAGAGAATAAACAAGCGATGATAGGGATGAACCTAATACGAGTAGGAGTCAGAGTTATAATAACGCTACCGGGATGAAAGAACTGATGTCGGAAGATGGTATTGAGTGGAAACTTGTTTCTTACCTCTGGCGTCGTGAGGATGAGAAAGGCGTAGATGGTGAGGGTGATTACCCCAAGCAAAAAGAATAATAAAGCAAAGAAAAAAGTGTAAGACGACTATAGGCGATATTTTTAGCGAGATAATCCAAATAGTGACCATCCATTGATCTATACTAAATTGATGTTTAAGAAAGAAAGAAGATTTCGAAAAATCCTAGCTGGATGTATTTATTTCATTGGGGGGGGGGGGTGGTTGAAGATGAGGGGGCGAAACTGACATTTTTAACAGAAGTGATCTCTTCTTGATAAACTAGTTATTTTATTAATGTTCATCAAATCAGGTTCTGTTTGTGTTTTAATTAAATCTAGTGTGATATTTAATATATTAACCATTTGCGGAGATGAAAGGAAAAAGATAGTGCCTAGTATAAAGGAGAACGCAGAAACAAAAGATCTACCAGAATTAATCAATCCCTAAAACATCCCTAAAAAGCCTTACTATGCCCTTCGTGAAAGCAAGGAGCTGACAAGGAGCCGTTATGAGCTTGTGTCGAGTGATCAAAGTATAAACTATCCCAAGCCTGTGTTGAGCCATCCAATGATTGGAAACGTATCTATTCAAGGATCGTTGGCATGACAGGATACCTCGTGAAATGAGAACAGGGTCAGGTGAGGTAGGGATGTGCCCCGGATGTGCATGTATGATGTAATTGACACTGTCTTAGGCAACGACTGACTTGATGAATATGACCGACCAGTGACTTCATAGCATGTAGAAACATTTACAAAACCACACACCTGTAACCTGCATGAGCCTGTTCTTCTGCAAGAGAGCTAATACTGAAGAAAAAGAAAAAAACAGTATCGAAATATACTTCGATTGTTTTCGTGATCGCACTGTGTAAAACTTAATGCAGACACTGTGATATACGACAAATTAGATGAAGTAATCACACTTTCCAAAGTACGAACACAGTGTAATCACTTTGTGTTAACATTGTGATGCATTCACACTGTGAACAGAGTGTGGTCATCTGTGTTAACACTGTAATTCATTCGCACTGTTATCATTTCACCGACCACACTGTTTATTACAGTGGGAACACAGTGTGGCCTTAGAATGTGATGCTTTTTTTTACTCATTGTGATTGTTTATTACAGTGTGGAATTGTGTTTAAAAAAACACATCTCGAAACAGTGTTATCACACAGTGTGTTCTAACTTCTATGTCGGTCTTTTTTCAAACATTCCAGGCGATGAATGTACTTTTTGAAAGATGCTTTAAGTTATGTTATAAATGCAGTTTCATTTTAAAGTTTGATATGTTTGAATAGATGTATTCATTATCAGCTATATTACTTGATTTACCTCCTTAGAACAACTCGATAGCAACTACTTTCGAAAGATCAACCTAACGCAATTTTAATAGCCTTGTGTTGTCACCTATTGAAATGTGCGAACATGACAATGATGTATTACGTAATCTGAACATAATTAATATAGAACATACAATAGGGTATTGAAATTGCCTTCGAGTTGATTTTTCGAAAATAGTTGCGATCGTGTTAAATGAAAATATGTTTAATTTGTTAAAAAGCAACAGTTTCCCGACCTTACTCTTTCATGATCATTCAGCCTTTTTTGACTTAGTTTTTGCTCCGATTTAAAAATCCACCCGCCAAATTTGCTCTTTACTTTTAGAGTGATTGATTTGGTGCTTTAAAAGAGAAATTAAATCGTTTGCCAAGTGAGTGGGGGAGATTTTGAGAGATGTATGGAGCAGAGCAGTGGATCATGATTGCTTATTTATAGGAGGTTTGAAGGAAAATCCCCATTCAGCAAGCTACCAACAGACATACAGACCCTATTTACATGCAATCATTCTCGAGCCGTACGAGACTGAATTTTAAGATTACTATTTGATTTCTATAAGTTTACATGATATTATTTGTGTTTAATTGAATAGGTTGCATGCATTTCTTTATTCAAAATATCATTATCGCACGCAATCAAGTTAACAGAATACTTTTGTACTGTATGGAAGGGCCAAATTTGAGTGTTTTCGTATTTGTAAATAATAGACAGAAAGTGACTAGTTCAATAAAACCAGAATTGCGCTTAGAGCATAAATATTTATAGGCCTATGTGGATGTTTTTTAATCTTTATGTAGGTACATAGACCTACTCGTAGGCCTGAATAAGTTTGCAGAGGTCATGTACGAAGACCGTAGGCCTGTTTAAATTCCAAATTTTCAAAAAGGGGCTAAATTGGTTCTTACCATAATTAAAACCGGGTATTAAAGGACGTTTTTTTATACATTCATGTAAAGCAACATGCAATTGCGCAATTACAAAAAAGTAGATCAAGGGTTCAATCTTAGGATATGAAAGGGGCATCAATATTTTCCTTCCAGACAGAAATGTCGGACATTTCTTTATGTAAATCTATTAAGTGACCTCCAGGAGTCCATCCCCTCTCTTCAAATCCTTCGTTTATATCTGCATGATCCCTTTAGCTAGCTGTCTTGTGTCGCCATGACGAGCACTGCCTCCGATCCGCACGCGTCTTATTTTTTCGTACCACGGCGAGCCCAGATTCCTATTATTTCATGAATATTCATTACGCAGGGTCGAGGAAAGTCTCGATTCTCTTGAATATTCATGTATGATCGAGGCGGGAACTATCCTACATACGTAGCATGCGCAGCATCGAATATCGCGTGTAACACGTTGGATTAATGGTGTAAAACGACATAAGAAAAGCAATGTCATGGTCATTTGGATAATACAGTCATAAATGCTGTGTTTAATTATTAAAAAATGCCAAAAAACGAAACAAAATGTCAGTAGACAAGATATATAGCATATATTTCAAGCAAGAGTAAAATGATTGTTCTCTAATTGATAGGCAATTTATGAGTACTTTTCCGAGGTAAAGTTGAATCTAGTTCTTGTTATGAATGGGAAAATAATCAGTTCTAGGTTCGCTTGTTTAAATATTACAAGCAGAGGTTGAATTTTGTTATTGAATATGTGATACAGTATAAACATGAGTTAAGTTCAATTAGCAAAGGTGAATTTGATAAAACTGGATTTGACTGACTTCTGGTGTGTTTTATTCTTTAGAGGTCGTAGTGACAATTCAATCTGTATAAAAAAATAACAAGAATATAATATAGGCCTACATACAGACATCAAGTTAGCAAAAATAAATACCTGTGTATTGCACTTAAATTATTTCTATGATCTATGCTCACTTAACTGCATAATATTACCACTATGATAACTTTAGTGCCTGCATGATGTGTCGTTTCACATATGATGTACCTGTCATAATAAATGACTTATAAAATCCAACTCTATAGCTACGTACTTTATCCTCGTAAAGATACTCTTTCGTATTAAACGAATAAGGATTTATTTGTGACACACAGTGCTATATTTGTTCTCACCAATTTTAACCGGATTAAAATAACTGCTTTCTTTCCTAAGCATCAAATATACACACTTGTTCAATACTTGATAACCAAAGGGACAAAACTAAGTCACTAGTCTATACAAGCAGGGTATCAAATTCACCTTTGCTAATTGAACTTAACTCATGTTTATATGAATGTATCATATATTGAATACTAAAATTCAACATCTGCTTGTAATATTTAAAAAGCAAACCGCGAACTGATTATTTTCCCTTCATGAAAAGAACTAGATTCAACTTGACCTCAGAAAAGTAGGCCTACTCATAAATTGCCTATCAAGACTCTTGCTTGAAATATATGCTATATATCTTCTTCTGACATTTTGGCATTTACTAGTAATTGAACACAGCATTTATGACTGTTTTATCTAAATGACCATGACATTGCTTTTCTATGTCGTTTTATACCATTAATCCAACGTGTTACACACGATATTCGATGCTGCGCATTCTACACGCTTAGGATAGTTCCCGCCTCGATCATACATGAATATTCAAGAGAATCGAGACTTTCCCCGACCCTGCGTAATGAATATTCATGAAATAATAGGAATCTGGGCTCGCCGTGGTACGAAAAAATAAGACGCGATCCGCACTGCGCGCGCTTCTGTGGTATGCCACGATGACAAGGTGGGACTAAGAAGCAATGACGGGCAGGGATTACCGGTCACATGTACCTGGACAGCTTTATTAGATTGAAAGAGACCAGGTTTGCTCAGTGCCAGTGTATGTCTGATTGTCAGCTGTGAGCTAACACCTGACAGGAACAGACTACTATACGAAAGGAGTCCTGTTTTTACGCCCTGTTTTAAACGCACTCATTGTGACTATAATCAACAACAACAAAATCTGCATTAGCATGACTAAAAAGTCTAAATGGACTATTAATGAAATGACTTTATACAGAGCTAAACTAAAATAAACTATTTTTGTGCAACACCAAATCTTTTGTCATAACATCTGAGATTAACTGATATTAGATTAGAAGGGTGAGGCTGCATAATATAAGAGGCGCTAAATTAAAATGATCTTTTTTTTTACCATGACGCCTTTTATCTTTGATAGAAAGTTAAGATATGAATTGTCCTTCTATCATTCTATGGTGTGGAACAATTCATTCTGTATTTATAAACAGTATTTTTCAAATGCTATGATTATTTGTAGTGTGATATTGATAAAAGCATTTACATGTAAGACTCTTGCATAATTCAGCCACTATTTCAGAAAACGATGGATAGTAATACTTTTTAGATGTTTTTAGATGTTTCCCAGGTAGGAAATGATGACCGTTTTCAGAGACTGTCTTCGTAGCAAATTACAATTTAATACTTCATATGAGAATTGGCAGCCTGTTCATAATTATGAAGGCATTTATGTTGATGTAATATATATCCGAAAGGTGATTTGCTTGTTCCTTATAAATTATATACATTTTATTTAACACATACGCATCCCTCACACCCTCTCTATCTCTCTCACTCTCTCTCTCTCTCTCTCTCTTTCTCTCTCACTGGACCCCATCTCTCTGTTTCTTTCTCCCTCCCTCGACCTCCCCCTCTCTCTCTGAGACTGTGTTTTTTTCTCTCTCTATTCTTATGGCATCTCAGTTTTTACTTTGGAATGACTTATATGAATTTGCTTAATAAATCATCTAATATAATTTCTTCCTTACCAGTACATCTTCTCACAACGCCTAATCTTATAAAGACCAAACTGTATTTGGCGCCCATCACAGTCATTGTCAATCCAAAGCTTAATCTAAGTTCCATTTAATCAATCATTTGATTCCTCTAAGATCGTTTAGTACCAGCATCCTTGGCATACAACATGTCAACAGAAATGGATTCTCAAGGTAACAAAGCAATTACCTTTTTAACACACCTTTGTGTTCTCTAACCCAAAAGACACTCCTACCCCTTTTAGAAATAAAAGACCACTTTAAGCTAATTGTTCGTGAAATTGTTCCAACAACAACGCAAAAAGTTTGTAAATCAAAATGTATGGCGTTGTACTTGCTGACAAAGGCTGGACACTAAGACAAGTGCATACTGTTTTGAGACGAATATAATAGTGAACATCTTGTCAGTCAAGGCCAAAGTCGTGTCAAATATAGACACAGTAAAGTATCCTTAGCAAACGAGATGACAAAAAGAGGTAACCTCATTCTGACCTATACGAGGGGAGAAAAATCCTTAATGTATTCCAGCGCAAACATGAGGTTCTTAAGCTGTGCAAATGCCTTTTAGTCCCACGTGTTTGCCTTCTTCGGAACCATCTTGCAGCATTGTCCGTTCAAGTGCGCATGTAAAGAGTTGCATTGAACCAATGTTTTCACACTGCTCACCCACAGCGATTGACTCATGGACTCTGGAAGAAACAAGATCTTAAGAAGAAAGAGGGACAATCTTGACTTAATGACCGATTGTCCGATAACCAGCTGTTTACAAACAAACATAATTTGAAAGACAATACGCACACTTGATTTTGCTTTTAAAAAAGACCATTTTACTTTTCCATAAAAACACTTAAGTTAAATTTGTGCAGAAGTGCTTTTTTTCATGTACACTAAAGGTATGCCATTAGTGTGGTCTCTTCCAAGCTTTTCAAACACTCAACACACGCGAAACCAAGATTGTTTGGCGCCTTGAGTAATTTACGAGTATTTGATTAAGAGATACAATTATTGAATGCATTTCAATTAGAATTCACCTTATGAATCCTATCTATCTTATTTATCCTAGGCTATCTATATATTAAGATCAATGAATCTGTTGTTTGTGTAGGATTCTCTGTTTTGTGTGTGTTATTATCGTAGATGTTCAATTATTGTATGCAAAATATGCCTCTCGTGTTTATAAGTATTAAAGTTATTATTCTATATTTAAGGTTTTACACTATATCGGAAATGAAATGGTGTCTCTCATTCATGATAGTTGCACAGTGTGAAAAAAGAGGTAATTGGTGCGAACACGTTTAGTAAATGATGAAAGTGTTCTAAATTCTGTCTGTGGTTACACTCTGATGCTGACCACTGTGATTCGCATTGTGTCCACAGTGTGTAACACTGTGTCACGAATTGAACAGTGTGGAAACAGTGTTTTTATCATCCCTATTATAGGTTATGACAATGCGTTAAATAATTATTTTAGTTTCTCTAAGTTCGTTCTTTCAGTGTCGCGATAGTGACGATGACAACAATATGTAAGACACCAACATGACTGTGATTACAGTCAAACCTGTCTATAGCGACCGCCCAAGGGAAACACAAAAAGTGGTCTTTGTAGACAGGTGGTCTTTGTAGACAGGTTCCTTTAGTACATGTTTCAATGAGAAACCATTTTCAAGGGAAACCAAAAATGTGGTCTTTGTAGACAGGTGGTCACTAAAGCAGGTTTGACTGTATTTCGTTATTCATTTTTCTTATTCCTCAGACGGAGGCTCAAGTATTAATGACATTGTTGTATTCACTTTGTGCCTTGAATGATTCAAAATCATTTGAATTGATTTCGGCGTATTGATCGCCACAACCGAATTTATTGAAAACGGCCAAGTCGAACTAACATTCGAGTAAACAAAAATCTGAACCATTGAAAGTTTAAAAATCGATTTCAAGCTTTATTCACTTATTGAATTTCTCCGTCAAGTTATTTGTCATTTCGGGAATAAACAAAGTCATCGAAGATTCGACCACATACGACCTTGATCGATTGGTTTGTTGGTTAGATGGCAAGATTGTTTTTTCATCGTCTGCATGACCTCATCCTTTTATTTTAAAGATAATGTTAAGTGCTGATCAAACAGGTGCATGGTCAAAGGAACTGTCTAGTAGTAGTTATTAATAGTTGATTGTGTAAATGATAGAAATAATTGTGAGGTTATAAGAGATTTATAACAAACTGAATCTTGCTGAAAATCACACGCCAAAAAACAACTACAATAAAAGTAGTATACAAAGATATGAGTACACGGAAATAGACAAACGTGCGACATCAGAAATGTGGTCCTTAAAAGAAGTGTTAAATCTTTCTGGTCATATTTTAAACGCGAAAGCATTTTCTTCGAGAGTAATCACTTTATAAATGTGATACAATTGCCATCGTTATATTATTCAACATAGGAATATCAAGAATGAGAAATCTCTATATTTCATTATTTGATTTAACATTTAATGTGTACCAGAAAGTAACATTTACAATTTTATCTATCATCTATCCGTTGATAAGTGATACTCAAGATTTTAGAAGGATACCCCCACCAAAAAAAAAAAAAAAAAAACCGAGGAAAGACCCCAACTTTTATATAAAACTGAGTCATTGTTTGACTAGATTTTGACTCGTGGAGACGGCTATCAGAGTAATCTCATAAACCCACCCATCAAATGAATTTTATGAACATTTAGTCATCGCTGTCGAGAATTTCAGAGAACATCTTGTTCTTGGGTGATGTTTGTTTTGGTCCGGATTGTGTGAGTGTCCGAAATGGATCAATATCAGACTTTGTAAGATGCACCTTTTACCCCTATCGCCAAAAGGGGACTCTTCAACCCGAGCCCAATTTACACCTCAGAGGTGACAATGGGCCTCCAGGAACACAGAGGGACATAAAAAGGCAACAAAAAGGGTTTTCAAGATAGCTGTAAAAATACAGAAGATTTGACGAGCCGACAAAGCTTGTGCGATTTTCTTTGTATAGATGGTGTGGAATTGAACTTGTTTGGGGTTAATTGTTTAGAACGTCATTAATGAAGGATTAAGACCGTTTAATAGTTTTTACTATTTGTCCCGTCCACTCGGGTAAGGTAAATGAGTCACACGCGGCCCCCTGGTTTTGAACAATGGACTCGTCCATTATTCATTGAGAAAGAGAGGGAGCGAGGAGAGAGGTGAGTGAGTGCGATGCATCCATGCATCAATAGCATAAGGACCATCGTCTGATATAAACCCTAAACGAAGTGCTTGCTCTCTTCATCCCGTAACCTGCATCACCATCTACCTTTAGGAATATAAGTTGAACTCATCCTACATCATCTTTACTCTTACGAGATGGAAATAAATCCTAAGGATTAATAAGAATTAACTCTGATCGGTGAAACAAATGGATTGTTTTCTTCGCACTAAGTATCACTAACTATCTCATTTTGTGGATGGATGCGTCTTTATCTCCGAGCATCATTGGATGTAAGTTTCATCTCTTTTGATATGATTTTATTATAGTACAGTTTATACTATTTTCTCATCACCTCTACCTCTCATGGTATAACCTACATTAAAGCCCCATTATCGAGGTGACTGACTTGTTCTTCAAACTTAAACTTGATGTCGGGGTTTGCCCAGCATTTCTCTGTAGGTGCGTTTTTCTTTTCATTACCAAGTAATAGCCTTCCATTTACCTAGTCATTAGCAGTTTGTAGACGAACAAAATTACCAACCTCCCTGGTGTCTCTTGTGATAACAAAGTTTCACTTAAAAGTCGCTGCACTCCGCTCCCCGCTGACCCTAGAATGCCCAGCGTTGGTCCCCGAGTGCGTCGGGTGAGATGAACAGCAGGGTCTCGTATCGAATAGTTGGAAACCACGCGGGGATCTGAATTCATTTTTATACGTTTTTAAGGAGTCGGGTGGTTGTTTCAATTTTGGCGAACAAATTTGGACCATGTTATTCCTCAGATTTCATTGATGTTGTTCTTTGTTGTAACATTTCATTACCCTGTGGTCTAACAACGATGTGACTATTCGTTGACCCCCTAACTTTGATGTATAAGCCTACTTAGCAATCTTTTTATAGACATTAATAATTACATTACACGAAATGCTATAGGGTACGAATCAAAATAACATCTATGAAAATTAATGCATGTATATTCATATTGGAACTCAGATTAAACGTGATTCAGATATTAGTTATTGGTAGAGGGTATTAATGAGTATGATGCTGCATGCTCGTATACAATGCATGCTCGACCTTGATTAATTATGAATTAAAGCTAATAAACAAACATGCTTCATTAATGTGATTTACAATAGCCGACGAAGATGATGATATGGATTTTGATATGTAACCTTGGGTTTTTTTTGTCCACGATCATCAAAGTTATCTGTCAAAAACAGGCACATCTACGTAATATATAAAAGAGTGACTCGTGGCGCCGCGGACACTGGCTTAACTAGGCTATTTTCTATCCTTCTTTCTGTCTCAATCTGATATTAAAAAAAAACTGAGTTTAAAGTTAGTAGACCTTCAATAGTAATCTGTTCATAAATGTATGCACATATTAGAGAGAGAGAGAGTGAATGGGAGAGAAAAAGAGACAGCAAAGAAGGTTATATGAAACATGGTAAATTGTAGTTTCAGACAGACAAGGAGGAAAAGAAACATAAAGAAAAACCATTCAGAGTATGAAAAGCACACTGATAAACATGATATCATTTTCTCTCATTCTTTGAACCCTGGATTCCTGGATGCTAGCCGGCGGGTAAGAGCAGCAGCACCTGCACTCTATCCTCCTACGAGTCAATCCAGAAATCTAAAAAAGAGTCCTTTTCAAAAGGTTGTTTCATCCTTTTTGCCCACGAGTGTTTTCCCCTCTCGCGATCAAGCGAGATGCAGTTATTATTAATAAGTCCAGGATTAATCAAGCTCGTCGAGAAGAGTGCGTGGAATCATTTTTATGGAATGAGATTTCAGCGGTAGATTCTGACAAATTCTTGACCTACAGGCGTAAACTCGGTAGAGGATTATGACATGATAGCTTCGAGCTATCACTATAAAATCAGATAAGCTGTAAACCATATTCCTATTTCTATAACCACTTTTATTCACTCATTCTCCTTGGTATAAATGTCAATATGAATCTAACTTTATGTGTATAAAATGGCACCCAGGCAGTCGTGCCAGCAATTTCTTTTAACATCCTAATCCCGTATAAAAACGCCAATGCATGTTTGAATATTTGATGGTTTAATGCATCAACAGAGAAGGGTGATCTTGGATATCGTGCTTTTTTATCGAGTTATTTCAATTAATTTTGCTTTTTTTCTAGGATACTGGTTTGTAATCACGCTAAAAGAATCTAAATCTAAATCTTTTTAAAAGCAATATTACAGTTTTCATTAATGCTTCGCCGAGTTAAGCTATAATACAATGAATACTGTCTTCAACAAAGTGATCTTTGCTATAGTACCGCGGCTTCATAAGGGTATAGTTGATTCGAATACTTCCATTGAATGTCAAAAGGCAAATCATCTGATGTGAATGAACAATGGTGCTAATAATATGTCGCTATTATTTTGAGGTTTTATCAATGGAAAGAAATTGGCCAATTGTCAAATCGAAGAACATTTTGAAATATTTTGAGTCTATCATGCAGTGAGATTTATCATCGACTCACATTGTTTTTATTGCATAACGTCATCATGTATTTCCACTGCGTTGATACTGCTGTCCGAATAAACCATTAGATTAAGGTTGAAACCTATTATAAGTTAATGGTTTTCCGGCTATTACTTCAACTTAAAGAACACCGGAGTGGTTTTCATGAACGATGTCTGTACATTAATAGAATCTGACATGTTTAAAGAGAGATATAAAGTCGGATGCTGTATGCCAATCAGTGTCCATCTCAAGGTAATAAATTCTCGGTAATAACCCTCATACGTCAGATAATGTTTATCAACTGTCGTTTGAGAGATAGCCTTTTTATAGTTACGAATTGAGGGGATCATCTGCACTTATCTCTCGCTCTGCAAGAATGATTTGTGATGTTTATACGGCCTTATCGTTGAAAATGACTCTGATATATGGCAGTCATTATAACTCTGTATTGTAACATGCGCGGGTCTCGTTTATTAAATCGTGCATGAAATGGTTAATGTGTTTTTCTGGATTTCCATTTTGTTGTTCTTCCACGTTTTGACTAAAGAGGTGTGGAAATCTTTAAATGTTGTTACTTTCAGTGACCGGATAGGGACTGGTTAGAGGGGTAGATTTGCGCCTGTTTTCAAAGCTTAGTCCTTCGCACGTCACAAACATCTTGCCTTGACTGCTTCAAAGACTTAATTCAGACGTGTGTCAATTTTCGCGCGACGTGTGTTTTAGAACAACTTGAACTCCATTTTTCGTTCAGTAAAAAAAAGTGAAGTATTTCTTCAAAATTCTTGTCTGACAAGTCATCCACCTTTTCTCTGATAGAATTTCCTATAAAGGTGTAAAAGTGAATGAAATTTGAAAGGTAACAGAATGCCATGTTTTTCTTGTAAATCGAACCATGCCGCGCGGCCTAGGGCGGACACACATGGAGCGCGCACGGGTTGGTTGGTCTACATCTACGTTCGTTTTGTCTCTCTAAGCATCATCCCTTGCGGTTTGTAAGCTGCTGTAGAGGCTTTCAGACTCAAAATCGATACTTCTACTTGTCAATACGGATTTAAGTATTATGTAGCTTAGCGGGAGCTGTTGTAGTTACATGGGGGTACCATCTGAGTGTTAATGAAGTTCCATCAGCAATACCTTTGTCTTGATCATTATGTACCATGTCCTAACTTAACGGGGATTAATGTTTAAGGAACAGGTGCCGCAAAATACTCACTTTCCCAGTTATTTATCTCTCTTTATATCATTAATGAGCAGCTAATTACCCTAAGAAAGTAAACGCGTTTTTGTATTCATTCAAATCCGGAAAAGGGTGATAATGGTTTACATATTATATCTCCTATAGGATGGGAGATGGACCGCAGTTCCTCCTGTCTTGTTGCCAATTATCTTCTTCGCTCTCTATCTCTCCCCATCTCTCATTCTCTTCTTAACTTCATTAACTACACGAAAGTTTTTCACTGCAGCAATTGCAGTCGTATCGATGTCCTTTGTTTAAACGTTTGTTTTCGTCACAAGTCACATTTCTGTTCGTGTTCACTTGCATTAATTATGAGTCTCTTCATGTTTATAGCTAGTTTTTATCCTACATTGATGATGGATGCACTGGAGCATCACTTAACACATCCTTATTTCAAATATTTTTCATGTCTTTTCAATGATTCCATAACTGTACAGTTAGTCCCCCACATGGGTCATATTAGGGAACTTAACTCATCAGCTCTTCAATTGAATTTATCAGCAAAACAAGCAAAAATTGGCATGGTATATAGGCCTAATGCTCTCTAGGGGGCCACCACCAACCCCCTCCCTCCTCCCTCGAAAATTATTGGACCAGTTATAATTGGCTAGACGAGTGTCGTAAGGATTTAAACCTCTCAGTTACATATCAATTCCATTGTCAACATCTGGTACACAATAATCTTCGACGAAATATTATCCTTCTCTTCGTTTATCATGACTTACAGACCAAAAAAATCATTCTCAAAATACCTTGTCGGACCAGAGAGGTAGACCAGACGCCCCTTTTCTTGCTGGAATGAAATAATCTTATAAAGATATTTACCCCCACCCCCAAAAGAGGAAAGGATAAAAAGTTCATACTTCTTAACCCTTGGTGAACTCGCAGTCAAAGTCAGAGCGCAACCCAATATCAGTTTCAAGCTAAGTTTCTTGGCTAGGGTTTCCATCCTTTTTGCCTTTCTTTTCTCTGGCTGTCGTGAGAGTAATATTCTATTATCCGTGACGTGGTATGTCGTATTGTCACCAAGTTGCATGCATGATCAATCATTCAATCAATCGGTCAAGTTCTCGACTGACAAAACTTAATTTCAATGGGGTGGGACTATTGCGAAGAACGTGATACAACAAAGTCGGAGAAGACATGCCAACATGACTGTGTCAAAATCGACGCTGAAACTTTAGAAGGTATAAATTGACGAACAACAATTTCCATGATAAGTTTAATCTTCCCAGTAGAATAAATAAAATGGGACAATCAAGAGAAAAAACTCGAAAATAAAAATAGTATAATAAGGGTACAATCAAGGACCCTATAGAAATGGGCATACTAAAGTATAGATGTATTTTAAAGTCATGTTGTTTCTGTTCTTGTAAGTCTCCATGTTAAGATATCTTTACAAAGTATTTGTGTGATCCATCAAGTTCATGTGCTAGAAAACAATATTTCATTTTCATCATTTTATATTTTATCAAAGAATGCGTAGGCCTGGAAATCGTTGTTGATGTTGGCTGGAGGGTAAGTTTCGTAAGTTGTAGTCACGCATGGATTTCGGGATAATGTATTTTCTTTCTCTATCATATTTTAAGGATGTGATTTGAGCACAGTTCGGTTTTAATTTGAAAATGCTCTATATCTTCAACAGTGATTTTAATCAAGAAAAATCATTGATTTGAATGTAGGTAGATGTAAAGTTATTTATCAGTTTTAGTAAGATTTCCCATTTTGAACAGCAATCCTAACGACAGGTGCTACTGCTTTTCATTGCAGTCTGTGGTAGATGTAAACATCTTATTTCGCAATTAAACTTCATCTCTCTGGGGAAACTGGATAGCATGTCAGTATAGTAGAAAAGCTTTAATTTTCAGGTTTCAACCTTAAGATGTCCCAACAGTTAGGGCAACATCAAACACAACAGGGTAGATTTTTATATCTCGCGATATTAAACATTTTCAAACTTCGGTTGCAATGTAAAGTATACTATATCGCACAAAAGACTTAGTGCCAGAAATCCAAGATTGCACCTAAAAGGGTGCTGTCATCATGGCTATTAGGTCACTTTTAAACATCAAAGTTTAACTCATTACCTTAGGTTTAAATGAGTAGAAGCCTTTGACCTTCCTTTAGTGGGTATATATTGGAAGCATATCATGCCATAGTAGATGGTTGTAATAGAGAGTGAGAGGGGCTATACAACCCTATGATATTACAGAATGGATTCGGCTTCCCCTGTTTCATTATAGCCGTATTTTGTTACGTATCTGGTAGGAAAATCAATTCAAAACACCCCTCGGCCGACTTGGTCTAGCTGCCCGCGTTAGCCTCTTGTCTGCGGAATAACCGAATCAAAGTTTGTGGTTTGGCTCTCTGTTATACTCAAGCAATGGGCGCAATCATAAGCCTGATTAACTGTACGATATTTTGATAAATGCCCACTTATAAACCCTAAAAGGGCGTTATATCGCTTTGTCAGCATTGACAACCAAATATAGAGCCACTAGGTATTGCAATTTAGTAATTTTGTAATAATCCTTCGCCAACCACTCACTATCTGATTACCATTATGGAATACAAAACATGTTTAGGTCAAGAAAGGTATGAATTCCCCTGGCCCAAACATTGAATCTTGTTAAATTTTGCCAGACAATAAGTGTTTTCCTTCTTACCTCAACTACACATCTTTTGTGAAACATTTACTTATCGCACTACAGGTATTATGTTAATGGCATCAAAGAAGAGTCGATCTGCGTACGTTAAGTGATAAATAGAATTTGAATCACTTTTTAGAAAGGGTATTCATAATCACATCATGGGGCTTCACCTCCCAGGAGGCGTTTAAATGAAGACCCTCAAAAGTTTGCCTTTTCTATACCGTCTTCGCGAGATTGGAGATTATTCCATTGGGGTGAGAGAACACTGGGTGAATCTGTCCCCATCTTGTAATTTCCATTTTATCGCTTTGCACAACATTTTAACATGTTTGATCACTGTTTACCAATGATGAGTTTTAAATTGCTGATCAATGCATCGCGTCATTCTAATCACAAACATCCAATAAGCCGACACTCCAGGACGGTATAGCCTAATTGTGGCGGTCTTCTGAGCACCGGGGACAAAAGAAAGAATAAAATGAGTTGGCAAATAAAATGTTCTAATAAAATACCATGTTCCGTTTGACTTGGTGCAGGCGAAAGTACTATGGCCTTGTCTTCTCTATAACTGATATTACTATCACGAAGGCAATAAGGGCGCGATTTATAATACCCAGGGTAGGGACAGGGAACGCTTGGTATCATGGTATTTCGCTCAGGTCTTTTATAGGCCTATATAGTTCTCCTTCTATTCCTTTTCTTTTATATATTTTATAAGTGAATATCATCACTCGTTGTTATTGTCATTCCACAGTAGCAAATGAGTGAAATGCGTAATACTAGCTGTCTTGTAGACAAAGAATTTGCCATATAAAAAGTGAAATAAGAGCATCACCTTTTATTCCGTGTGATATTTTTTTCCTGCTGGAAAGTAGCCTGACATTCAAATAATCATGACTGTAAGTCAATTCACGAAACATTCATACTTCTATGATTTTCATTATCATGAATTCATGATTATAGTTCATAGTTTTACTCTGTACCTTTTTGAATTATGCCCCTTGTCTATGCGTTACAGGCCATTGCGTTTGTTGATTGTGTATGCGTATTCATGACTCTGCATATTACGTATTGATGTCAGTAGAAGTGGACTAATTAAGTGCGTTCAATAGTAATCAAATAAAAGGTACTATACATGGATTAAGCTATATGGGGATACAAACCTCACCCCTTAATTACCATAGTACAGGTCTGGTCTGTCTGCACTGTGCATAATATTAACCAAGGTGGTGTCGTATTTTAGTCTCCTATCAATCGGATGTGTTGGATTTCTTTGATTTGCTGTTGTTTTGTTTTGTTTTAATTCTTCCATTTTTTAGTGTTGGGGGGGGGGGATGGAGAAAGAATGACTACAATACCACCACATCATCGTCATCTCCATCCATCCACCATGTCCATTGTGAAGCTGTGTTCATCTATGTCTGAAAACAATTGACTCTGATACTATGTAAAGGCCAGGATCTCTTATTTGCCTTTCGAAGCACTTCTCCCTTTCGAAGTACTTCTCCCTTGTGTTAGATGTTCCCATTCGATAATGGTCGTCATTTTCATTCCCCTTACTCTTATTAGTGATTTGAAGTTCAAAATTATATTTCAAATGCACACTGCCAAGTTTTGGAAGAGACACTTTAGCTAAGAAAGTTACCAGAATGTTTCCAGTGCAATATTCATCCTAGGCTGCATATTTGATCAACAAAGGTACATTTGTAGAAGAATTATGAAGATAATTGACCACCATGTGTGCGCAATGAGTTCCCACTCTAAACGAAAATTGAATAAATCGAACCAGGTCATAGCGCCGCAGCTCAGGCTATGAAACAGTGGCTGGGAGCAGCGGGATAGTGTTTAGCTCTGTATCTTATGAAGATCAATAAATTCCCTGGTATTGTACAGGTAATAGGGGTATACAGTGAGGTGTCAGGAGTTTCAAGGGGGGGGGGGGCTGGAATTCATCCACAGTCGTAAAAGTCACAGGATATAAATAAAATTAGTGAAATCAGAATTTACCAAATACATTAATATGGATACTGGTAAGAGGTGCTGAAAATGTGTAGGGCTTATAAATTCTTCCGAGGAAATATTTTGGAATCCGTACCAGCAAGTACTGTATAGGCTAAATTGCCAGGCTCTCCCATGTAACTCCTTCTGGGTTTATCTATCCCCACTTTAATCATGATATTGCTTCTACCGCCCACCATTCCTCTGCTTAACTCTTTATTGACTCCCAGTTAGGGTAATTCTTTACCCCTGGAAACAGCGCTGACGGCGACACGCCGAGCAGGATTCCTCTAGAAGATTTGTCTTTGCACTTGGTAATAAAACTTGATAAATCCTTGACAGTCCGTAGAAAAGGGCATAGTACTAGTCAATGACATTTGAAATTAAGTAGGAGACGTGGAGACGAGGTTGTTATATCACTCAAGCATGATCAGAATGCATACTATATTGAATTCACTTTGCCCTCATCTATGTACCGAGACTATATGTACTGAATGATATGGATATGTAATTTAAGGTACATTGTTGTTGTGTCACTTGCAATTTGGATATTTCATGGTATGGTCATGGTTTTTCAAATGTAGCATGTTTTGAAATTTCTGCTCGAGTTATGAAATGAAAGAATGACCTAAAAACCCAGGAAAACAATATCAATAAGGATTGTTAGGAAGTGAGCTTTGTCGTTATTTTGGAAAAATACGGATTACTAAGTTTGTTAACCTGATGTATTTACACGAAAGCTACGATACATAAGGTCATGGTAGGTTCAAGTTTAGAGCGTGATGTTCTGATAAATACAATGATGTCTGTATTGTTTGATTGATAGTCGTAAATTCAATTAATTACTTCAGACATGATCATAATCCTTATTTGAAGCGTTGACTACAATGTGATATCATAATTATGCCATATACACATTAAAATGACAATAGAGCACAAAATCATAAAAAACAATAAGGCAATGCCTTTATGTGTCATTTTGTGTATTAGAACGCAATCATTGCGTGTTTGAAAAAAACACTCTTTCATGTACATATAGAGTAGCATCTGCTACTGATGAAAAAAAAGCTAGATAAAAGGTTTCTCCGACAAAGACCAACCGCCGTTGATGAATTTTGACTGGAGATGCTTTTCTTCCTCCCATCATGGGCATGAATATTTGATGGAGCCAGCTACATTAGATGGGGGCCCAGAAAATGATAATTATTGTGATGGAAAACGAGAGAGAATAGTCGTTTAGAGATGTGAGAGATTGAGTGTTGAGTGACAAAGAAATTGGCGTCAGTTTAGCTCTTATCGTGTTGATTGCACGATATTGCTGTATAATGTATCAAGTAAAGGCTAATTGCATTAATTCGGTCATATTTCATATACCTGTGGAATAATTGGCTTGCCCTAGAATTCCAAAAGATAAGTTCCAAAGGATCCACCTTTGCCTTTCAAATTCAGAAAGAAAGCTAGTGACAAATTGGTTTTTGAAAATTACCTATCATCTGCCCCTAGGAGGTTCGTGTTTTGAATTTTGAGCAGTTTCATGCATCTCGTATAAACTTGGTCTCGCAACGCAGCAGTATACTTTTATCTCCCACTTTACCCACTTTCTTTGTTCGGTAATTACCGCAGCTTCTCCCTTCGGTAAAGAAATGGTCTTTAACTCCTACTTAACACCTTTTATTGTTCTCTAATCTGGCATTGTTAAAGACCTGTAGGCGGGAAGCCTTTGACAAATAGTCAACAAGTTTCTGCATTTTTCTTCCAAAGCCGAGAGGAATTCGTACCATGAAATCGGATTGGTTTTGATCCCATTCTTGTCTGGTTATCTGGTCATGGTAATTTGGATATTCTGACCGAGTTGCCTGTCATTTTCCCAGGTTGTCTTTGCATCTCTATTTCAGGTGAAGTGTTAAAGAAGAAATATCCGATCTGTAAATAATACAAGAATTCTCAGATCACCGACCATAACATAATAATATGCTTGGTGTCCTTTCTACTTCATCACACAGAAAAGTAATGCACAGTGAGATCACAGAGAATCAATGATAATTAGTGCTGTTATTTATCATAAAGTATATTGAATATTCTCCTCTCTCTCTCTCTCTCTCTCTCTCTCTCTCTCTCTCACACACACTCTCTCTCTCTCTCCCCCTCTCTCTCTCTTTCCTTTCCAATCTCTCTTTTGCCCCATCCTTCTCTCTATCTCATTTTCTCTATGATTGTATTTCTCACTCTCTCTCTCTCTCTCTCTCTTGCTCTGTTTATATAAATCCCCTTCTCTCTTTCTTTATCTCTCTCCTTTCTCTAGGCTACCCGCTCTGCTTTTTTCTCCCTAATTCCTCCTTTATTTTTAAACATTTTTTTTAAATTTCAGCTTTTTACACGGATTGTTGAATTCAACATTATGGTTCGATTAATCAAGTTTTATATAGTTTCTAGACGACCGTTTTCCAATATCTGATGTATGAAATTCGACGCAACCTCACATGACCTCTGTAACAAAGTAAACACGTTGCTTGTTTCAAACAAACTTTGGAAATTACAGAAGTCAATAACAAACGTCATATATCATTTACTTCTATATCTTATTGACTAAATCTCACCAAAAGAACAACAGACATGTATGTAAACAAATGGCATTCTTTGTACTCGAGATAAAGGCTATTTGTTTGAAAGGGTCAAGTATCTCCTTATCTTGTTTAAAGCTGATTACTTTATTAGTGGATATGCATTCCGCAGTTGCTAAGTAAAGGATTGTGGAAGGAATGGAAGAAAATACATGTTACTGACCAAGTCTCGATCTCCGGACAACCCGCTTGTGATGACTCAACTTTTTAAAAACCTCTAATCGTTTAATCGGATCGAAAACTAAACATCTTGTTTGTATGCGGTCATCATTTTAAGAGACGCCTTCATGAAAAAAATGTTGTTGATTTACTGCAAGGAAAACATTGATAAATGAGTCAGAATGGACAGATTTTCTGATTCTGGTGGTGCTTCTGTTGTTCTATTGCACACTGCCTAACATAATTGAATCATTGATTATATAGGTGAATCGGGAGCGCTAGATGTTAATTGATAGGTGTGTATATATTATGATTAGAATTAACAGACTGCAGAACTTCTCCAGATCGATAGTCAGTTATTGTTTTAACACTCGTTGTAATCACGTGCTTATTATATCACTTAAATTTAATTGAAATTCATATTTGTATCCTTGTCACGAATGACACACTGTGTTAAGCAACAATACATATTATATAGCAGGTGAATACTCGAAAATTGAAACCTGGGAATAAAGCAATTAACATGTAAACCTTTCTTTATGTCTTTCAGATGTCAACCTCTGACAGCGTAATAACAACTGGAGGAGGAATAAAAGGTCGATATTATGAACTGATTGTTTGGAACAACGTATCAAATCATACTGTCTTCCGTAGTCTGCTTGTATGCAGTTTTAAGCATTTCTGAGTGTACTCCTACATGAGGGTGTCGTCTGCTAACTTCACATTTCAACATGACGCCACTACGGATCTTCGCGCCTCTTTTGATTGAAACTTTCTTTATTTGGATGTCCGTCGTCTCAGCGAGGGACATATTCTACGACATTGACGAGGGGGTCGGGCCCGGAACCGTCATCGGGAACGTAGCTGACGACCTCGCGATACCTATAGATGATAATACCGATTTCTCCATGTTAGGCGTGCCCAACGAGACTGCATATGTCTCGCTAGACTCGCAAACTGGTAAGTCATTATTTCATTGTGTCAAACAGTTATTGTTTATTTGTTTTTGATATGCTTTACTTTTTGTCTTGTTTATCACATTCAATTATCTATCACTTTTATTGATCGAATCTCCTTTATATTCTTGTGTCTGCAAATCTATGTTCAGTTCTAAAATGTGTATTTTAATGTTTTAGCTTCCAACAAAGTATACCTGTTTATTCATTACTTTATAAATTATATATTTGTTACAATCTTGAGAGGAAAGTGCACGCTACCCATTATTCAAAGTTACATAATGAAGGCTATAAATTTCTAACTTAAAACTACATCATTCTGATATCCATTTACAGGAGAACTGACAACAGTCCTAGACCTGGACCGTGAGGAACTTTGTCCCGGCTCATCAGCTCCCTGTGAGATCGAAGTCAATGCCATCGAACTGGGAACCAGGGAGGTGATAACTGTCAAAGTGACCATCAACGACATCAATGACCACGCACCGGAATTTCGCGATGACCTCATCAACATGCCAATCCCAGAATCCGTCACTTCCGGGACGAGGTTCCCATTGTCTACGGCCAGCGATGAAGACATCGGTGTGAATGCCATTCAGGGATACCGCCTGTCTGATGAATACGCTGACACATTTGGGCTTGTCCAGGACGAGTACCCTGGAGGTCTGATCATCATCCAGTTGGAAGTCATAGGGAGTCTTGATCGGGAGAACAAAGACAACTACCAGATGACCCTCTATGCCGATGACGGTGGCGATCCTGTCTTGTCAGGGGTCACTACTCTAAACGTGACCGTGCTCGATTCAGATGACCATTCCCCTGTTTTTGATAGAGGCTCCTATCAGGTCTCTGTCGCTGAGAACATTGGTGTTGGACAGCATATCATCCAGGTTCGTGCTTCAGACCCGGACACCGGTACGAACGGCCAAATTATCTATGACTTTGGCGGCAGCGTATCGGCCAAGATCATCGAGCTGTTTGAGATTGACTCGGAATCAGGTTGGCTGTCGGTCAAGAGTGATCTCGATTTCGAGGACGAAAGTTCCCATCAAGTATCTGTCCGTGCAACAAATAACGTTCCAAATCCACTTCCTGACTTCACGACCGTGACTGTCAACCTCATAGATGTCAATGACAACAAGCCTCGCTTGACCATATCAGCTCTCGGAGATGGCGGAAGATTCAAACACATTGCAGAAAACTCCCCTGCAGATGTAGATGTTGCGTATATTCGTGTCAATGATGAAGATACCGGAGTCAATGGCCAAGCAATGTTGACATTAGAAGATGACTTTGGACACTTTTATTTAGAGTCATTCAGAGAAGGTCAATATTTCCTCAAGACAGCAGGCGTATTGGATCGCGAAGACATTGACTTTTACAATATCACCATTCTCGCTGAAGATCGAGGATCCCCTGTGCTCACGTCACGGAGACGATTTGAAGTGTTCGTCGATGACGAGAACGACAATTCTCCCATATTCTCGTCGTCCGTTTATCACGCTACGATAAGTGAAAACAACGAGCCGGGTCACCGCGTGGCTACCGTACAGGCGATCGACGAAGACGAGTTAAAGAATGGCGAAGTTGTATACAGCCTCCTAGATGATAAAGATGGCTCATTTGGGATCCATCTAATTAATGGAGTCCTCACTGCTAATGTAAGTCTTGATAGAGAAGACGGGGAGTCCATTGACCTCATGATCAGGGCTTGTGACCGTGGACAACCACAGAGATGTTCAGATGTTCCTTTGACAGTCAGGGTTCTGGATATGAACGACAATGGCCCCACGTTTGGCGGGGACTTAATCGAGCTTAGAATAGATGAAAACCAACCAAGTGGTACTATTGTCGGTCGAGCCGTAGCTACAGATGTTGATGAAGGAGACAATGGTCGACTGAGGTACAGTATCTTGACTGACGCTGTGTTCAGGATTGATGAAGATAGTGGAAGGATCTACTCAACAGCTAAACTTGATCGGGAGATACAAGAGCTTTATCACTTTACAGTACGCGCAGTCGACGACGGGTTGTCCCCCAAAACAGCTACTGCCACAGTGGTCGTGACCGTGAATGATGTGAACGACCATAGTCCAAAATTCACTGTGCCATCGGCAAACAATGACATTCGATTCATTCCAGTCTCTGCAGATCCTGGTCTTCACATTATGACGGTTGAGAGTGAAGATGAAGACAAAGATGAAAATGCTGCCGTATCGTATGCAATTAGTCATGGGAACACTTACGGGGCGTTCGGTATTCAGGCCAATGGACAGGTCGTGACAGCCCAATATCTTGAGCCAATGTGGGAAGGTGTACATGACATTACCATACGCGCTACTGATGGTGGCAACCCTTCTGCTTCGTCCACAGCCGTTCTTCGCGTCGTGATTGCTAATGAAGTTTTCAAGAGATCCCTCCCACCTGCAAATTTTACCGCTTTGTTTAATCTCACGATTGACTATTACCTAAACTTAGGAAACAATGCAGCCAGTAGTCGCGGCATACTAAACGACTGGCCAATGATCGTCATCATATCGCTAGCTGGTAGCGCCGTCATCCTCGTCATTGTCTTTCTCCTCGTCGCTGCACGATGCCGAACGAAGAACCGTGAACAAGGCAAGTATATCGTTCCCTCAGGAGAAGAACTCTTTGCGACACGACAAGCAGCCAAACCCACTGACAACAGCGGCAAGACATCAGACACAGATTCAGGACAAACATCGACGGCATCGAGCTCATCCACCATACCGTCAAAGAACATCCGAAAGTGGCGGGCGCAGCAGGAAAGGGATAGGGACTCGATGGGGTCATCGAATCCCGGATCAACGACGAACCTTGGCACGATGCCACCTGGGATCACAGGAGTAGCTAACGTGGACTTGAGGCTGGGTAACAGGCAGATGACCACGTTTGGAAGTAACTCTGATCTTCATTCAGAAAGCATTGCATCAATCACATCAGCCAGAAGGACACCAGACCCTGATGCAGAGGTAATTTTCAATCCAATCTATATTTTTAAATGATCGAAATATACCATTTATAAAAATGTAATACACGCATTATATCCGAACTCCTTCCCAATTACCAACCATACAGACTCTTTCAAAAATTCGTTCAGTTATTATGATATTTGGGAAGCACTTATTCCATCTTCTGCTTGAATAAGAGTAACTGCTTTAAATACACCTCATGGGTTTTTTATTGTTACTTTGGTGTGCTCAATCTCCAAACATATCGCTAAAAAATAGTGAATTGCTAGAAACGCGATGGTGGCCATGGGTAAAGACAAAGAGATTAGAGTCCTTTTTTTTATACACAATTTAATATTTTACTTTGTTTTTATTAAGCTTACTATATGATAAAAATAATATAATTAGCATGGTTGAAGTGTTTTTGTTAGGTTGAGATAATAGCATCGCTACAAGTGTATTAATCAAAGAAATTGAACATCCCTGGCAATAGACAGGTTGTATCGCTTCCAACGAGTAAATATTTTGAGATTAATATCCAGAAAAAGATAAGTGACCCTAAAGGGCTATTCGGCTTAAATCTCATTTTAACTGGATTATCAAGTACGTTTCGCTTAATATAATTAACCCCTCGGCAAATACAGGCCAATCAATGATCTACGAGATTCCTCAACATTGTGCCTGAATGAATATGACGTTCTATTTAAAAGTACCGGCAGGCAAAAGTAGGAAAATATAGCACAATATGAATATATAAACTCTCCAATTTCATAAATGAGTCAGATACTTTGACGTAAGTTGCCGCTACATTCAATACCATTCATAAAACGTTACCCTATATAATTATGTTCTATTCATCATTACAAAGAGGAACGAGGAGATGTCCCAAGCAATAACGTATTCTTAAATTACATAAACATCCTTTAAACATAAAATACATTCAAGTTTTTAGTGTAATTGTTCTTTAAATATGATAAATTGGAATCTAAGAAAGGAAACAATTAAGTCGATTTTTAAGATTCAAATGTCGCGTGTCAGGCACACGCGCGTTAAATGGTAACCATGATAAACCCCAGAACAAAAAAACAAAAAATCCCCACCAATCCGCTTCGTCTACTGAAATACGCATGAACAAAACAGAATCTCTTTGTCTTGATTTATGTCAGAAGGCAGTCTTAATTCCCTTTTACAATCTGTTAAAACTTGGCAGGGATAAAGAGAACGGGACAACAAACAACTCTTAACGAAGGGGACGAGGAAAATATTGATTTCAAACGAAAAAGACCTTGTTGGACCAATATATGCAAATTACTCTAAGCGGCGGCAGTTCTGTTGGGGTGAAACTGTTGATGCGAGTTGTAGAAATGTGATGGAGCGCTGTTAGATACAGGCGATCGATTGTGATCAATACCAGAGAAGAGATTACGTAATCACATATCGATACGGCACACGATTTGTAATAGTGTTTTTAAGCTATGCGAGCAGATGTAGGGAGAGGATTTGAAGGCCTTCATACAAAGAGCAATTATTAAAGCGAACTGTAGAATATCGTTAATTTAAAATATACATTTTCGATTTGTTTTCACTCGTTGGGTCATCTAATGATCACGTTTTTATATATTCATGAACAGACATGAATAGTATTATCATCTAATTTTAAGATGAATTCAAAATACTTCTTTTTGATGAATGTTTAATTCTTTTTTCTCTGTAAAAGAATATATATTCATGGATAACCATAGATGAAGCTGATAAGGATTTAATTAGGGCTAATTACGTTGATGTTACCAAGTAAATGTTACTTTTTCGGAGATTGTGATGGGAGGAGTGTCATCTTCCATCTAAATAGCCCAAAGCTTTCAACTTTTTATATTTCCAAGAACAATTTCTCCCGCTATGGACGGCCTTTAATATAGTCCGGATACAGTGAGAGGTTGGTGGTGTTATAGCGAGTTATAAGGAGTGTCAATTGTGAGGTGTTCTAATCAATATATGACTCGCGAATAGATGGTGCATGGCTATGTGACGTATAACGCTATGGGTGTGTGGAAACAAAGATATACAAAGAGGAAGCAAGGGCGCCATTTTAGCATGCGTCACATTTCGCTGTAGTATTCGATTTTGCAGTAGTGAAATCGGGATGTCTGTGATTCAGATGATTCATTATGAATTCAAATTTATAGGCAGAAATGTTATACGTCTATTCTTCGCCCACATTTAAATGGTAATGTAAATAAGTCACCTTCAAAATGATAATAAACATCATTATTCAGACGTATACAAAAAAATAAAAAAATACAGTATAAACTTTTGTATTTAAAAAAAGAAACTCGAAAAATATGTAATTAATCTTAAAATACATAATATTTTCTTGACAATTAAAGCCATTTGTGTCCACAGACTTACAGAATAACAGCCGTTTAAGCTGAAGTGAGTTTTACCGTGGGGAAATTATAAACGAATGAATGTAACTCAATGTTTCAAACAAACAAAAATCATGACAGTTGCCGGTTTTTTTTAACATCGATCATGTCCATGATAATGGTGGTGTTCAAATGCAGCCGTTGATCGAGATACAGCGTACTCCTAACATGTTGCCTTTAGATCAATTATTTGGAAACCACAACGTCTGTTGGTCTGGCAGTGGTTTATTATCTACTATTGTTTTATACGATCAATAATAAAACATTTTCACAGTAAATTATTATGCGCCATAGTTTGACTGCAATGGTCTGCCTTGAAAGTTGATTACTTTCTCGGATTTGATTTGCCGCGAGTTTCGAAGTGAAAGGGCAATAAAACAGGTTGAATTTCGATTGTCTGCAAGATCACCACTTGAAATATAGAATTTGAACTGTGGCTTGAAAAAAATGCAACCATACAACCATATATGTTTGAAATCATATTATATTCACACAAGGTGATTCGCACACACCATTGGAAGTATGATTTATTTTCTCTGCAGCGTGATGATCATGTAAATTTGCATAAAATAGGGTCTTTTGTTTAACAAGAGTGATTTCACAGCATACTGGAACATGAATGAATTACGTTGCCTTTTACATCATTGAAAAATATAAAGTATTGTCAAGACTAGAATTCTAATAGAGCTGCCGTCATTCAAATCTGTCCCTGTATAGTATTAAGTTCCAGTACAACGCCATCGGTACACCTCCACTATTTTATGTGAGCAAATATCTCATTCACGACACGTTTTAGGCCACCGGTAATCAAATTAGCAACTACTATCCTCACTAAAGTATGAAATTAGTATGTCATATAAAAATCACTTTTATACCGAGCTAACAAGAGAGAAAGCAGGATAGACGACTGGAAATATCTTTGAGAATTAAGTCAGTGCACTTTAGCTTTTATCGTCTGATATTGAAAATAATCATGTCGTGCCTGGGGATTAACGTCTAATTTGAAGCAGGACTTTCACGACGGAGATTTTTCAACCTTGTCAGAAAATTAGCCTAAATGAACAAGAGCAATTTGTCGTTTATCACGATCCAAGGTTTGTTCATTCTGTAATTTGTGTCCATTTAGGCAAAAGCGCGCCAAACATGCATTTTGATAGTGAGAAGAATATAGTAGTAAGGGGCCCACGCGTGTTTATTAGAAGGGCCTTGAACATCAAATAAACAATACTTTTGGACGTTAGGATTGTAATAGAAAGGTCGAAAATGTGATTTATTGATTAATATCCGTTTTGTGTCGCGTGTAGTTTTGCTTCGTTAGGTAAGGCAGTGGAGAGGCATGCTACCCTGGTAATTAAATCATATATTCGGCATTTTGATGATATTCTTTGGCGTGTAGCTAATTTATACCTCTCGTTCATTGTTACTCTGAAATTATTCTCGACCTATTACTTTTGGTCACCGTGTGAATTTCAGAATGAACGTCTAAACTATTTATTTCTCTTTGGTGACTAACGAAAGATAAGGAGATGGTGAAAAAGCTGTGTATATTTGGAAGGGGTTTCAAATTATTTAACATAACTTTTTAGTCATACGACATTGTTATAATATTGTACAAGGATTTTCTTTAAATTTTAGTGCTTTTTATTAAAGGTATCGTGATTGCAGTTATCTATATCCTTAGGAAAAACCCCGACGTCAAAATATCCCGACCGAACAAGTACATGACTTTGTATTCAACTTTGGATAGTCCTACATTTAGCATGCTTTGAATATTTGGAAGATTTTGTCTCGTCACCTTACATCTCATTCCGAACATTGTAGTCCTTATTTCTATGACGTCATCCACACTTCTACACTGTTTTCGAGTTCATGAGATTTATAACAGTTAATTGAAAATAAAATCTACCCCTGTCTTTGTAACACCTGAATCAATCATCCCCAATTACGAATTTTAAACCTTAAAATAAGTCAATTTGCCATTCTCAATCGGCCTAAATCGTTTGATATTAAAGGAAAGTATTACCTAAAACGTGCAAACGAGACTCCGCGTTGCTTTAGAACCTCACCCTCTCTGTTAGTACATTCATTTATCACACAATCGCTACAGTTAACATGCAAACAAAACAAAATTGTCTTTCTATTGTTCTGCGTCAATTGAACTTCTTTAAAACCCCAACACGGCGGGCTAAACACACTGACAGTTCCGTCAGTTATAGTCAAACCTATGCGGAGAGACAATCCGAACCACAAACAGTTTCTTCTTAGTTAGAGACGTAAGATGGAGAGAGAGAGGAATGGATGATGAGGACGGGGAAAGTTTGGAGAAGAGAATTGGTCTTGGACAAACACTCCAGCTAAAACGTGCAATTAATACGAATAGACCCCGCACCTTTTAATGGTTGAATTGTTCGAAAAGAATTTCGAGATTGATGTTTACTGTCTTCTCTGCCGATACTCAAGTGACGAGTGGGAAGCAATTGAAATAAAATCGAGCCATTTGGCCTTCAGTAAATATAACAGTAACCTTTTTATCTTCATCGCTATGGTCAAAACGATGGTTGAATAATATTCTATAATATATAGCTGATAATCTTTTGAAGGACAATGAATATAACATTTCTTGCAGAAAATTGGTATCTTTGTTGAAATATGTTAGGTGTGTGTTTTTACAAACTTAAGGATTAGGCTCACTACTGTTAATCTTCTTAAAACTTTTTTTCTTCATACAAATGAATTAACTGTATAAAACCCTCATTTGCATGGACATGGTCAAAACAGATATATAAAAACCAAGAGTACTATTTTTTTGTATTCAAAGATCAGTTCAATGTAATAAAATTTCCTTTATCCATCATTCATCCGTAAGTATTTTCAATATCGAGAAAAGTGAATACACAGCATTGCAAGCCCTTCTCAGATATATAAGTATTCTTCATGGAGCAGCATTCGAGATGCGGATTTTGTAATCTTTGCTCGACGGTCTGCGGAGTGATAGGTATCTCAGGGTTTTGTCATGTTCACTCCATACAACCCTCGGGTAGTTCTGTCCATTTTCAACCGAATATCTCGGCATTAATGCAAATTAGGCCCCATATACTCGTCAGGCTTGCTCTCACGAGTAAGGTTTGAGACCCGACAAAGCCATTCACTTCGGTTTCCATGTCCGTCCGTCTTTCTTTCTTTTCTCGTCATTCAGTATCCATGTAGACCTCTCAACTTTGAACGGTTCGCTGTTAAAAGCATAATGCATCACCCTCCGGTACGGTGGCCCCAAAACGTCAGAGATTATAGCGTACTTACATCATTTTCTCTGCAAAAGAAAGACGGTTCAGAAACTTGTGAAACACGACGCTCGACTTCGAATGAATTCTAAACACGGGGTTGAAAAAGCGATGTTTGCTTTTTTTAAATGTGAAATTCTATGAATCATTGAACCAAGAAAAAAAGGGTTTCATCTACCTTTCTGTTCACTCTGCATTGTATTGTACACATGTTATGATACAAATGAAAAGTGACAGACTTGTACGATGTGGAGAGTTACGTTTCAAATTTATTGTTTGGTAGGTTAAATGAGTTTCAGTTGCGGAGATTATGTAGGTTCATGTTCCATGAGTTGAAATAGTCGTTGGTGTTTCGATTGAGTGATATGGAGTGTGATTGAGGAGAGGGAGAAATGTAGAAGGAAGAAAATGGTTTGAAAGGAAGAGTCGTGGTAGTAGATGTGTCTCACACTCGACAAACACCCCTTACTCACAAACTATTATAGTTTGTTCTGTATAGCATATACTCACAAAATATAAATACTCTCAAACTTTTCTGTAGATTGTGGTATACTTAAAAGTATGAATACTCATTATGACTATTGCACAATTTGGAGTATAACACACAAGCAATTATGTAGTGTGTAATACTCAAATTATATACCCACAAGCTATACTACTCAAAAACTATTAAACTCTCAAACTATTACCATGATTGCGAGTTTTCTCTTCATATTTAGTCATGTCTTTATTGCTTCTGACCATCATTGCAGTATACAAATTACGTTTTCATTATAGATAGGCCCTTTACTATTCGATGATTATTCTGTATATTATTAAAATATTGCAAATGTTTTATACAACTTTAGTGTGTATAAGGTATTGATTTGTGCGTTACGATCAACAACCAGTACCGCTCTTCTTAAAAACACCTGTCATAGCTCAACAAAGCAGACAGTTACTCCATTCATCTGTAAAGCAGATGGTCCAAATATTTAAAAACATACAGTCCTATGTGTTACAAAGTAGAACACGATTTGAATTAAAGATGGACGCGACTGTATAGATGCATAAATCGATACAAACAAATAGCCTTTCCCTATCCTCGTATTCAGGCATACTTGTGGTACAAGATTCGAACAATACAGAGGTTGCATCGAGAACAAGCATCGGATTCTTAAAGAAAAACTTAAGTCACAAAGAGAACTTTTGATGTAAGACAGAAGTGGAAGAAGTAACGAAACAAAAGATGATCCGATTAAGCATGTATGAAAGCGATTTTATCGTCTTTGTTCGATTCTTCACGTAAGATACTTCCAGAAGTTGGAGATGTACAAAAGAAAGTCGATTGATTTCTGACTAAGCTCGTGTCACCTTTAACCTGGCATCTCATCTATGTTAATTACAGGCGCGTGGTCAAATCGTGGTTTAACTTTCAATTCAAGAAACAAAAGAAAGTAGTTGCAATTATTTAATTACAAAATGTGCGTATATTATGTCAGAAAGTCATAAGAAACGTATACGTATTTTTTGTCTTTTGTCTTTGCTAATAAACGCCTGTAAGTAACCCTGCCTTCGGCACTTCATAGCATGCACATGCCGCACTAACAATGCTTACTACCCCCCCCCCCTTCACTGACAACACATCGGACATTCGTAAAATCCGGATATAATGTTCTTCTTTATGCCAAAGAGATTTTGGCAACAACAAAAACATTGACATTTACCAGTCTTAAAAATGATTTGACCTACTCTGGATCCCCAAGAGATCAAAGTAGGAGCCCGGAGACACTACCATTTGTCACTTATTGACTAGGTCCAAACTTCGGCAATTGACTTTTGAACATGAGTAAAGGATAATTGTACATGGTATGTTATTGTACTATTGTATGTCGATTCTTTTTAATTCCGTCATTTTATAACATTATTGTTTAATCGTCTCTGATTATTTTCATGTGATTTCAATGCTAGGTCCAGCGTCTCCTTCGTAAGCTGCGTCGAGACAGCGAGGATCATAACTCGGAAGGGGGTAGCGGGAGTAGCTACGACAGTGGACATGGTGGAGAACCAGAGATTGAGCGGGAAAGTGGTTATAGAACCAATCTATCTTCAGCTGACGGTAGCTCACGGCGATCAGCTTCCTACCCGCGTATCGCAGCACTGGCAGCACAAAATATCAACAATAGCCAAAGTAAGAATTGATGCATAAGCCTCTTAGAATTTGCAAGTTTAGATGCTTTATTATTGCACAAGATAACAACGAAAGCCAAAGCAAGAACTTGATATGTCTCGTACAATTAACATTTTAGTAAGGGAGGGGGGGGTATTTCACTGTTCCACAATAAAAAAAATTAGCAACGGCAAATACTACAAGTGGGACTCCGTTTCTTGGTTGCATTGCTAAGGGATTCGTAGAACAAAATGAATATAACAATAATGCTATGGTCCGAAAACCTATGTGCCTCTCGACTTGATAGATTTACTAACAGACCAAGCGACATCCCATCGCAGGATGCTTTATGTTGTTCTGTAAGGTTAATGATTTTGTCCAACCATAAACCATAAAATCAATGATCTGCCATATTTTTCAATGTCATTTTATTACTAATGGTTTTTCATAAGGTTTGCTTTAAAAAATTCAAAATGAATTCAGTGTTGTAAATGAAACTAACAAAATTAATCTTCTTTTTCGTTCTGTCTTTCTTGTTGTAGCTCCATCCGGAGGCCACCGTCATAGCTACATGGCAAGCCCTCACTGTACTCCTGAATGTCGGACATTAGGTCACTCAGACGAGTGCTGGATGCCCAACCCAGCATCTATCAGCAAGTCCAAGACTGTCCATTTCTCCAAGCACGACGATAACCGGTCATCAGGCGGTAGCTACCGCAGCTATCAATCCAACGCGGACCGTCCTCCAGCAACAAGCCCCAAGCCACCCAACCCTGCCATCGCCTTCGGTAACGTATCCAAGGTTACCCCGAATCACAAACCTATCCCCAAAGGTTCGACCAACGCTGGACTGGGGCAGCAACCGCCTGCAACAAGAGACATCAACGGTTATTATGGCAATCACCCTGCAGTCATTGTAGAAGACGAACGAAATGGGAACGCAATGCCATTAACTCCGATCAGAGAACATCCCTTCGAAAGGAGAAGTTCGCAAGATGCTCCTAGCCTCGTCGTTACAAAGCATTCTCCAGACAAATACAAAAATAACAACGACGTCGTTAGAAACGGCGACGTCAGATATCGTAACGACCTCAACAGAGGACATATAAACGGCGTAAACCCATTACATAGAAACAGTATGAACGGCACCACACCGAACGGTACCACACCGAACGGTACCACACCGAACGGTAGTACCCCTAACGGCGGCCAGCTGAATGGTTTACAGAATAGTAGGAGTAATAGTAGGAACTCTAGTGGCGACAGTCATAATTCTAGCTCGGATAGCGTGGGCACGTACTCGGGTTCGTCGGCCGCGAGCAACGAAATGACACCAGTTCGTTACTCGCCTGACGAGGTCGAGGCTGTCCTCGAGAAATGCGGAGGAGATCGATCAGCGGGAGTATCAGCAGACGGAGATAGGATGTACACGGATTGGGTATAACACGCGGTCTGGGTATAAAGCCCAACGTCGTCTTCACTGACTCTGTATAAGAACATCATGTGATCATGATCACGTGACGATATTATCCCTCCATATTATGTGACGTTTCCCATGATTATGTGCAAATATTACTTATTTTCATGCCAACGAGATTGTAAATATCTATTATTTATAAAGTAAATACTGTAAAGAATAATGATGTTGTGAATTTATGATGTTTTGATGATGAAATTGATTTTGTTATTTATGCAAGGGGTTTTGACCGCATTCGTGCCTTTGCTCTGCATAGAACTGTTCTTCATTTTAGGTTTACAAACAAAAGTAGAATCCGCAGTTCTTAGGATTTAGTCAATCGAACAAAATTTTGACTGAAATGCGATTTTATTTGCAAAAGTTAAAACAAAATGAACATAATTATCCCTGTGCTCTAATGTTTGTTGATGAGCCATTTCCAAAACCACTGAAAAAATAATTTAAAAATCAGATTTGTCTCCTGGTTTTCTAGCATGTGACATGCCGCAGAGAACTAAGAAGATTTGAATTTTGAACTAAGAACTTTGAAAATGCCATCACTTTGCATTTGGTCTATCTTAAGACTTAGGCCCACAACAAATTTACCAGTCATGCCATGGCGGAAATTCAGTAAATTAAACACGACGATTTGCTTTCATTCTTCTACTTATATTTGCAAATTTGACATGTAAGTGTTGCATTTTTCATACTGCGCTTTGACAAAAACTGCTGGATTATCACTCTATAAGGGAGCAGTTTGACTGTAGAAGCGTATTTATTGGCTAAGTGTTCTATTCGTAGTTGTGACTTAGTCGCACCGCCCAGTGTGTTATATGTAGAAAATACTATTGTAGTCAGATATTAATTGTAACCGTGCTGTAAATATAAATTGAAAGTCACTTTGTATTCTTAGATAATCAAATTATCTCTCCTATTGGACACTTGGATGCAATGAGTGATTTTTTATAAAAACGTGTTTACAGCAATAACGTTGAGAACAGTCTGGGCTGAAATGTAATATTTCACGCTGTCAAATCGATTCATCATCTTTTACTTTCAATATTCAACTGTAAGATGAGAAATGAAAAATATAGCCTTTCAAGGTTTAATCAGTTGTTTCTATTCTTAATTGTTTGACATTTTATTATCATTTTCGCATCTGAATTCCAAGTGAACATGGCGTAACTATGTATATTTCGAAGACAAAATAGTACAAAACCATTAGTGTATTGAAAGTATAAAAAAAGTGAGTCTGTTGGCTTTCATCACGGCAACACGAGGATTAACACAATACAAAAATGTGAATCTATCGTTTAATTCATATTCCTGATAATTATGATGCTGTGTTCACTGGAAATTATATCATAATGTAAGTTACTATGTCGTATCAACCTGAATGTATTGGTAGCTTTGTTTCAGATTTACTCACTGCCATGCACCATAAACATGTTTCTTGCGACCATTTGATAATTAATTTTAAGATGACAATGAAAATGCTGCTTTTTATATCTTTTCTTCTGCGTAGTTTGACAATCATTGCACTTCTTCTAGTGTTCTTTTAGAATTGTATCCTTGGTGACAGGGAAGCCAATTCAAAATGAATTGCACCTGACAATCTTAAACATGGCGCAAATGATTCGATGATTAAAAATATACAAAGAATCAAATGATGAATGACGATGAGTTTGCACACCAAAGCAATCAATATCAAATACAATTGTTTTAAAGAACAAGAAGACCGCCATTTTGATCAAAAATGCTAAGAGCTTCCACAATGCAACTGGTCTACAATTCGAACAAGAAACATGGTATCAACCTTTTTTCATACCAAGTTCAAGGCCATTGTTCAAAATTGAATTGAGCTGTGATTGTACGTCAGTATGTCTGCCTTATCGTCGTCGACATGTTCTTGCAATTAGTTTATGTTTGATTTCATTCCCCTCAAAATTTTAGCAAAGCCCAACAAAAAAATGTAATCAATTTATTCTCGGTTTTGCATTGGCTTCTCATCGTCGTAGATGGGGTAAATCAATTACAGCCATTGCTCGTCTCTCTTTATGCTATGGATACTGTATTATACAGTGATAAAGGATATAGTCAAGTACTTTTGAGTGTGTATATTATCTCACTCCAGTTGTACATACCAATATTAGCGTTCGAATGAAATCTCACACCTGGAAATATTATTTGTTAATCTGTGCATTCTCATCCGTTCGTCTGGTCGTTTTGTTTTGTTTTTCATCTGAATTGTTCGCCTATGTTATCTTTTATACCTTAGTTTTTTAGGTTGTGTTAGCATTTTTGTTATTTTCATTTAACTACTACTTGTCATTCTTGTCGATATTCTCATCTAACATATTTATATTTACCCTATGAATGACTGCCAATACTGTTGCTTATTCTTTATCTAGCATAATCAGTATTATGATTTATTTTTTCCTTTATGAAACTCGGTATGTCCTTTTTATGTCTGCTAGGCTACTACCAAATACATGTACTTCGCGTTGTTGTTGTTTATTTTCATTACTGTTTCAAATGTACGCATGCAAGAAAGAACAAACTTAATCATGAACGTTAATACTTATATGCGGACCCATCATACAATAGCGTCTTTGGCTGGAAAAAAAGAAAAAATAGTTAATAAGCTTACACAAAGAGTCAGTACGATAGATGCGGGGTTTGTGAGTTAGTTTCGCCCAACCTAAGTGCCTTGTACTGGGGATTATTTTGCTTTCGAACATAAAATATTCATACCAGTATTACTTAACGGATCTATCGGATGGAACATGGACTGAATCGTAGAGTAATATATTTCTATTCGTGCTTGCCGTAGATTTATTGTGACCATGTGCCGAATTGAGTTAGTTATGTATAATTATTATCGTGGTTATGTTGAAATAGTTGTATATAAAAATAAAAAAAGTATAAGTTCAAAACAGCTACGCCTGATCATCATGACATTAAAGACACTATTTGCCTCTATAGTAGAAACTTAGAAAAATACCATTGCAGTTCAAATACTGTCAGCAAAATTAATGTTAGGATAGAGTAATGCCATGGTGTAATGTTTGAATGAGTTTTCAATGCATTTGTATTCAATAATTATTTTCTAATGTATCTTTCTTGAGGAAATTTTTTTGTTCAATGGAGATTAATAAACCTTCGTGGCGTGATTTTAATCGTTTCCAATGTAAATGCAGCTATTTAATTGCTTATTTTGTCATAATGAATATTTGTATATTGTGTACATTGTAATAAAATGATACAGTGATTAATGTTAATCAAGTTGATTTGAGTATATTTTTATTGATGCCTTGTTGCTCCACCACCCCCTTCTCTCCCCCATCTCTCTGACTCTCTCTCCCTCCCTGTCTCTATGTCTCTCCCTCCCCTCTCCCACTCCCCCTCTCCCCTCTCTATCCCCCTCTTCCACCCCTTCTCTCTCTCCCCCTTTTGATCGCCTTTATCTCTCTCTCTTCTGCTACTCTTCTACCACTCCTCTCTCTTAATCTCTATCTCTATATACTTTGACATGTACGTTTTACAAAAAGCATTAATAAGCAGAAACGTACTTAGTCTTTTTCAGCTGCCATTAACATAATTTCATTATTTTACAATTAAATTATATACAATCCAGGAGCATATTCTAAAATATTCATATAGTTATTATATATTAAATCATAAAATCTAATGTAAAATATACTGATGGAGCTTAAGAGCACAATGACGAACCAAAACTCAAACGATAGAATAAAAGAGTAAAACCACGTGAAAATAGCTTGAAATCCCTCTATGAAGCTTTTGTACTACATAGGCATGGAGTCATGGACGCAATGAAAAGGAATAGGAAGCGAAATTTATTTTTATCATTACAAACATCGAGAAACAAAGTATGAATTAGGGAAATGTTATGTGTTATTACACCTTATTCGTTATTTGCTTGTTATCATTGTTTTCTTCATTATTTGGTCACCAATTTTAATTAAAACATATTGCTCTTCAAATTGACTCTTTCTTCAGGTTAAATACAGTTAAGAACACTATATTAAAGAGTACAGAATTAGCATATCAATAGGTTAAGTAATACAAAACAAGAATACAGAAAATGTTTGAATCCTACAAAATAATGTAGAAGAAATTTTTAAAGGCAGAGCAGGTATACGAGTAATACGACATTATCAACAAATTACAATTTTACTTGAAAGGCTTTGTTTTCACTTGCAATAATTTGAAAGACAGTTAGGTAGCATAGAAGAGAGAGAGAGAGAGAGAGAGAGAGAGAGAGAGAGAAAGAGAGAGAGAGAGAGAGAGAGAGAGCCGGGATAGGTACTTTAATGCATTCCCCGTTTCGATTATCTTTCATAATTAGCAGATGAGAACAATTCTTGAATTATTTGCTCACTTGCTTCGCCTTCTCGCAAATGAATTACCCAACCAGGAGGTACAGACAGAAACTATCAACAAGATGACTCTTGATTATGTGAGATTAAAGGTGTATACCAGTATCTCTAAATGATAACTTTCCACTTTGTGTAAACCCTTTGAAGATGCCCTTCCCCATCCCCCAAGTATTCGTTTTGTTGATGCCCCGTCTTGAAAGACGTTCCGCAGCCCCTACATTGTACAATAGATTTTTCACTAGGAATATAAAACGGAATAATGTATTGACCCATTCTACTCGTACCTCCTTATCAAAGGTACTGTCTTAACTATCGACTATAAAGCACCCATCAATACTAGTTTAGCTAACCATATCTTTGAAGTGTCGATAAATGATTGTAACTTTTTTTCTCTTTTTTCGTAACTCTAAACTTTTTGGATATAAATCGATTTGAAATTATAATTTGAATAAAAAAAGAAAAAAGAAAACATCAGCCAACGTCAAATATTTTATCATAACAGCGCTCGGTGACTAATCGAAGTGCGCCATCTTCTGCTAGCTTTTGGAAAAGCGTGAATTCTTTTGGCATCTTGTGAACGCCGATGGTGTGGTTTCCTTTGCTGTAGAACGACCCCTTATCAGGCTCGTAGTAATGGTATCGCAAGGTGCGTCCCCGGGAATCCCGCGGGAACGGGAAAAATCCATACATGGTGACTTCATCACAGTGTAGTAGGGCTGCAGTCATCACAGATAGACCCGTCGAAGGCACTGGCATTTTCCATACTCTACCAACACAAATTTGAAAGAAAGAAAAAACATATTGAGAAGTCATTTTGATCTGATTTGATTTGATTCGACAACAGGATATTGAAACTGCCCTTGAGTTGATTTTTCAAAAGTATTTGTGATTGTGTTCCTAAAACAACCAAGGTATGATCTTTGTTTAAGAGAGCATACTGAAGAGCACCAGAGGCTAATTAAGTATATATAATTATATTCATATTAGTTATGTATTTTTGTATTTTTTTATGGAGCGGGAAAATAGATACTAATTCTACTACTACATACTCTTAAAAACACAAGACATGCAAAATGAGCACTCTTATTCCAGTTGCACACGAGGCGTCAAATCGATTGCGTTATAATCAAACCTTAGACGGGAATTAAGCCCATTCGGCGCTATGTTTGAAAACTACTAGTTTTACACTCAATTTGTGTATGCTATCACTCTCACATGATGCGTCAAAGAGCGCGTCAGGCATTGGCGCAGTACTACGTCAGCAAAATAGTGACGTATGTGCATGTACATTATGCTAAATTGAGAACTGTTTCTTACTTCGATGCGAGGTACATTAATGATTCAGGGCTGTACGCCCAGGCAGGTTGAAGTTGTAGAGTATCTCTGAAGGAAACAGCTATTTTACTCAATTTCTCTGGAAAACCTTTAGGATACCAGACGATACTGCTATTGGTGACAGTACTATTCAATCTATTAATGTACATCAATCCTTGCTCCGTTGTCTTCAAGTCTTTCGAGAGTTTCGCCAGCGCGATAAGCTCCATCCGATTCAAGGTGATGATGTCGACTTTGGTTCCGACATCTCTGGAGAACTCACCGTCCACCGGGGCAAGGTTCAATCTGAAGACGAAGTCGTGGTCATCGACCTCACGCCCACACAGGCTTGATAAAAGGATACCGGAATTGCCTACCACAGCGCATCGGTGACCTACCGGTGAGGGAAGCACGTCCGTCTGGTTGTGCTCCATAATCGTGGACAAGTTGGTGCCGAAATTATAATTTTCGGGGTCGATGTCACGACGAAATATCCTGAATGTTGTACTCGTATTCAGGTATTTCAATATCTTGCGCCTGCATGGTGGAAAACAATATTAAAGTAAATATTAAAGATTAAAGATTTTTTAAATCTGCCTAAGCCCCTCACCCCCCCCCCAATGGAACAGTTCTAACTTGCTTGTCAAACCCAGCTCTCCAATACAAACATGATCTTTAGTAAAACGACGAGTCAAGTTACGTAAAATAACCAACTTATCAAGATCTAATGCAATGTTAGTATAGAAAATTATGGTCCATTAGTGCATTGAATGAAAGAAAAAATAATGTTAAGTTTGGGGTAGGTTGGTTTATATAAATTTTGAAGAAAACTACTACTAAACTATATTAAACAAATAAAAAACATCTAAACATCTTAGGAGTGTTTTTTTATCACTCCCCCTCCGAAAAAAAAATTGTGGGTATGGATACTCTAGAAATATAAAGAGTTAACTTTTCGAATGTATACTGTTGCCCATAAAGCTGGAATAAAATTTTCCTTTGATATAATATCCCTATCCATGAAATGATAGTGATGAATATGATCTATAAAATATATTTAGATGTTTGAATAACAAAATATGATTTATATGCAGCCCTGCACATCAACAGGAATCAACTTATATTTGGATGTCACTCGACCTTTGATAATTATAGTATACAAACATGCAACTTGGCAATGATAGACCTGGTAATTTCAGTCTATGCATGTGCTATGTCCATGGTCCATGTACATGTATGACTATTGGTACATTAAACCCTCCAAAACACCAACATTGATTATCATTTGAGGTGAATGTCAAGATTTTAGTCATTTTAGATGAGAATTAGCAATTTAACTATAAATTATATACCTGCAGTTTTTCCCTTAAGAAAGTGTAGAAATAGACGCAAGAGCCAGAGAGTGATGACCTCTAAGATATTTAATTGTAAGTTTCATCTAATAGATTTCACTGTCGCAAACTATCTATGATTAAGTTGGCTTCATATACCGACTGAGACTTCTGTACACAATACAATTGTAAAGTTAATTGTTTGAACTTTCTATAAAAGAAGAAAAAACTATTTACCCGTTTTGTTTGGTATAATAATTGTACTTGTATCATGATATAAACCAACGACTAAAGAGTGTTCATAATACATTTTTTGGTATAAAGTATACCACTATGTAATCTCATTTGACATCTTGCGAAAATCGATGATTGTGCTCTTTAATACACTTGTTCAGGTTTTTTTTTTTTAACTGTTGAACAATTTGAATTATTTTATGGCTTATCCGTTAAAAAAAGAGGTTTTGAGCTTAATGATACTACATGTGACTCATGCATACCTAGCATCCTCTATGGCTTGAGTGGACAACGGTTTCATTAGCTGTACCCGACGTCGATGATGAGGGGATTGCTGGTCGAGCGTTTCCTCCAAACCTTCCGGGATACCGCTGACGTTGGCCAGTGGAACTACAAGGCGAAAATAACAATGTTGAATATGATGATGATGATGATGATGGTTATACAGTGTACATCAAGATCAAAAGATTTGATGAGATGTTATATACTATATAGTATGCATGTATATACAAAATACGAAGAAAGCATGCATGGGCATGGTGAGAGATTAACAACTATAATGAGGGTCCCATTGAGATTATATTTTAAAGTTGCCGTGTCAAGTACAGGACTTAAACTAACCATTCTATTGTTTGACGTATGGTTAGGGAGACAATAGATTTAAAATGCAATAGACCATTTTTCGTAATTTAATCAAATTGAATTGTTGCTAGGTAGGACAAACATTATTGTCCTACCTAACAACATGTAATGTATTCAACTCGCATTCTAACTATTGGAATACAATTATTCATAACAGGTGAATGAAATAATTTGTAACGAGGCACTTAACAAAGTTTTGTGCATTAAGTTGATTAAATTACGAAATTGCCTATTTCACTCAATCTACTTCCAAGGACGACAGAAAGGCAGACAATATTTACCCCTCCATGAATTGTATGCGTTTTCGATTTTTCGATTTCTTTTTCTTTTTCTATACACACTAAGAAAAAAAGGTGCAATATTATGCTACAATAGCAGAAATTTGGCAGAGGGTGCTGCTATTGTAGCAGAATTGCACCCTTATTTCTATGTGAGATAGACGAGACGGTTTGGGAATCAAAGAAAGTTGAAGGTTTATTGTTTGCATTATTTATGCAGCAACTTCAGCCACAAAAGAAACTTGGTAATGCGTGATATTCTTTTCTTTAAAAAATATATATGAACAAAAATATTATTGACGTCGTGCAGTGTGGTTGATGTATTCTCCTCTGTAGGGAATAGGTATAACAGCTTTTTAATGTTGGGAACTTGTTGAGTAACTCAGTAAAATCCCTAGGTATAAAGATCATTGATACTCAGAGCTGCTCATCAGTAATTGATCATTAATACATTTTTTTTGTGTACAGGTATGGACGTGTGGTGGTAGTATTATTACAGTGCTTATAAAAAAAATCTGTACCCAACTTTGGTAGTTTCTAATTCAAATGTTATAACCTATGTTACCTTGATTCATATTTTATTGTAAATAAGAACTAATACCCTGTCTAATGATACCATTTTCATAATTGTGCTGCCATGGATGACTGAATAGCAGGCTTTTCAAAAACTATTGTCAAAACCCTCTTGTACCAAGTTTGGGCTGAATAAATAAATGTAGGTCAAAAGCCATTATGTGTGTTATCTCATTCCAAAAACAACTGCTCATTTATTTACATTGACTATTAGGCAGTTGAAAAAAATGTGTTATTGGTAATAACTACTCGAACTCAAGGAAATGCTTATTACAAGCAAAAATTATGATCTTCTCTTCGTTATGATGGGTACAATCTTGACTTCATTCGATTCCCTTGTTTAAGTCAACCTTCTCATTGAGTGATACAAAATGGATAAAGTTCATTTGGGATGTTTTTTTAAATGAAAGTCTAATGTCAATTTATTTGATATTGATCATCATATGCGTTCTTTCTTGCATTTGGGTGTAGTAACATTTGAGTTTTCATTCCCTATTCGAGATTAACACCTTAGGCTCCTTACGCGTGTGAAATAGCGCAGTGGACAATTGAGCAGAGATAACTTAGATATCATGAGACAAGAAGTTAGTATAGGTCGTTTAAAATAATTAAAGGTTATCCTGTGGATTGAAACAAGGTTCTGCGAAAGTCTAGATACATTGTATCATTTTTAAACAACAAAGCACTGAAGCACGAAGCATAATTTAACTTTTTAAGAGGATTTACGACCAAAGAAGCACATGCACATGGCCTGACCCACATCATTGGTTCCTTGAGCCCAAACTTGGAACAAGGCGATTTTGACAACACTTTTTAAAGACCCTGATGCTCATTTCACCCGTGGCAATTTTTTTATAAATAGGGAATCATTTGACAGAAAATAAATTACTCTTCATCAGGAATCGATTTAAAAGTCATATTGGTTATGACTTTTTAATTAGGAGCTACCGAAGTTGGATACACATTTTTTTAAATACACACTGTGTGTCAGCATCCAAACGAATATACGTAATGAAGTAGTCAAGTTGTAATATTAAATTTAGAACGCTGTTATCGCCATTGAATGTTTTAATATGCTTAAATAATAGCTTTAATGTATTAAAAATGATATGAATCGCATTTAGATATCATATACAGAATGTCTAGAATGTCATTCACACAGTACATGTAATCCCTTAATTTCTATCGACTGCGTTCATGTGAAAGACAATATGAATATTATACGCCTTGCAGGATGTATTATCAATTAATTTTAGGCGACCAAAAGATGTCACTTAAATTATAAACCATTCCTGTCTTGTAGTAATGATTCTATGATGGAATGATTGAGAATTGCAGTACGTAACAATTAAAGCATTAAAGCACTTACGGTCTTACCATGCTTACCAGTTCGTTTAGATGAGGTGAGCAACTCATCGAACATGGGCTCAAGGGAAAATTCTGATCTGACAGAACGAACGATGCTTTGGAATTTGACCATATTCAGATACCACAACCAAAAGGCGAAGCTGATCTCGGCTACGACGATACACAAACTTCCCAGTTTTCTACGTCTCCATAGATGTCTTATGAAAACCATTATGAGGTGAACACGGGCGTCGTCGATCTGCTAAATGATGTCCTTGTCGATCCGCCTAAAAAAAATCGTCGAGAACGAATTTAAATAATGCCACCTGTTCATAAATGGTGAGTGAGCTGGGGTGGAAAAAAATATATGTTAAGTTTCTGTGGGCAATTGACCTCTAACAAAAAAGGCCCGGCGCACGCTGTAAAATCCTACTATTTCGCGACCGAGGCCCGTATTCTGAAGTCAGGTTTAACTTTAAATCTAGGTTTAAGTCTAGTGTAAGCCTCGCCTAACTCTCAGATTTAAACCTAGGTTTAAAATTGCGTTTCTGAAGTCAGGTTTAACTTAAACCTAGGTTTAAGCCTGGTCTAACTTTGTAGAAATTGTACACATATTTAAACCTGGGGTACACCTAGTTTAAGTCTGGCTTAAGTCAGAGAAGAAGACACCATTACGACGAATTATTGCAAATAATGAGACCGGAGAGACCTCTTGTGGAAAGAAAAAAAACCTTTCACATTTTGGCGACGATGAATTTTTGCATCGCTGTCGTTTTACCAAAAAAAAACAGCGATTTGCAGACCACCTACTTGCTAGCTAGCCGACTCCAACACTGGAGAGAAATGCCCCGTTGACACTTGCCCGCATTTTGGTTTGCGCATAGTTTGCGCATAGACACATACTCTTGCGTGCCAATGCGGGAAGTATTCGTGGTAGGGTGCGGGAGGATGCGGGCGGATGCGGGCCGTGCGTGAAATGCGTGACAGAATTTTCAAAATGTTCAAAATTTTGGCACGACAATTTTGTTTGGCAACGTTCGTGAACACTTCGTGAACTATGCGCACTATATGCGCTACCTAGTCGTGCCAGTGCGGGCCGATGCGTGTCTGTTGGCCTAGTGGCACGCATGTTCACGACTAGTAAACGAATAATTCATTGGCTGCGCATACTTCCCGCGCAGTTTTCGCATGCCATGCGCATAGTTTACGAATGCGTGTCCTGGTGGTTACGCATTGCGTGAACTATTCGTAAATTAGACGTGACCCTACGTGCGACTGAGAGGCTGTTCACACCGGCAGAGATATGATAGCGCGGTCTAGCGCGCGCTAGACCGCGCTATCTCTGCGGTGTGGAAGGTACAGCGTCGTTTCGGTCCGCCCAACAGCGAGCCACGGCGAGCCAAAACGGCGTGCCACTGGACCACCTCGTGGGGGTGGTCCACGAGAGATAGCGCGGTCTAGCGTGCGCTAGACCGCGCTATCTCTGCCGGTGTGAACCCGAGCTACGATAGCACGCCGGAAGTCATCGTTCTACAGGCGGGGAATTTTATACTCATTCTATTTTGTTGCGATCTGAATCTGAATCGGTACAACTCAACACTCTTAATTTTATGGAGTAAGACGCGTCGGAACATCGTGAAAATAGAAATATAGTAAGTAATGTGGGACCTGACTTTACTAAACGTACTTTTTACGCTGTTTTTCGTGGGTTAGCAGATATGGTGTAGAATCTATAGGGGGAAATTATCACCAGAAAGAATAACGAAGGGCTCGGTCCCATACATTGCAAAACATGTTTGCTACAACCCGAGGGCCGCGATTTTTAATTTGAACATTTATCTGTCTGATTAAAATACAAGAGTCTAGTTAAATTAAAGAAATACATGCACAATGTAACTACAACGCCATGAAATAAACGTAGGCCGGCTAGCATATAGGTACAGCGATATCGCACTATAAACATGACGGACAAAGAAAGAGGACAAAATATACAGTTCCTCATTCTACCCTCAAAATTGCTGTGGTCGACAAAGGAACATCCCTTCACTGCTATTATGTAAAAATAAGTAGAACAAGTGAATATGCATGTGACACCTGTTCTACATTTTTACACAATAGCAGTGAAGGATGTTCCTTTGTCGACAGCAATTGTTGAGGGTAGAATGAGGAACTGTATATTTTGTCCTCTTTCTTTGTCCGTCATGTTCATAGTGTCGAGCTCTCAACTACTACGGGTTCGTAATAGCGCGCGAAATCTTTGACCGCTCTGACCTCATGACGTCACGCGTCATGGCAACAGGACCTCTCAAAAAGAGGGTGCTACGATAGACCGCGCTATCTCACTGCGGTGTGAATCCGGCGAATGCCAATGGGCGGACCGTGGGTCGCGCTACGATAGCGCGATCCACGGTCCGCCCACGGTCCCCCCCTGCGGTGTGAACAGCCTCTGAGTGCCACTAATTGGCACGCTTTGGCACGCGCACGCCATAGAGCGGGGCAGTGCGGGACCAAAAGTGTCAACGCAAGTGCAAGTGTCAACGAGGCAACACACACACACACACACACACACACACACATCGGGTGCGGATGAAAGTGCGCCTTGCGATTTTATGCCTTCGGCAAGTTTGAAATTGGATACTTTATTTGCTTATTGAATCTTTATGCCTAAAATTTTCTAAATCTTAAAATTTTATATTTTATATAAGTTTGTGTGATTTGTATAGTACGACAATCCTTGAAACTAAAAAGTTGCCAAAGTAAATCGACACGTATCACTTTGTTGCAGAGAAAAACAAATATAATAGCCCCATACCTTTAGTTTGACGTTATGTTCACGTAGTTTGAAGCTGTGAGTGTGAATGCAATGCACATTTTCGAATTGCGTCCCAACGATGTAAACAAATGCGAGTTAAAATAAAATTGTAAGGTTGGATTTAGAGTTAGGAGTAAATTCATGTAGAACTAGATTTATATATATATAAGGCAATGATGGATTAATTAAGAGCCAACATAACACTAATTGGCGTGGGGTCCAGGGGGCGGAGCCCCAAGAAGTTCAGGGGTTTTGGCATTTAATAACGGTATAAGATGAGTATCCAGGGGCCCGCCTTAGGGCCCTAGGTGGAATCCAAGGGGCAGAGCCCCCGGAAGCTCAGGGGTTTTAGGCATTTAATCACGGTCAGGTGAGCATAATACCTAATTATTTTGTGACACAGGCAGGTCACTATTCTTTCTTTCTTTCTCTCTTTCTTTTTATTTCTCTTTAATATACCTTTTTAAAATGTGTGGGGTCGGGGGGAGCTCGAGCCCCCCTACCCACCGGGCCCCGCCGTTCCGCGGCCCTGACATGTATATGACACACATATAAAAACAATCAATCAAAGAATGAGTTTTAATATGATAGTGTGGATTTTAATTACACAATGCAACTAGGCTGCCATTATACTAGACCAGTGTTCGTTTAAAGATAAAGTTGAGTTCTGGTCACGCGATTGCATTGTGAAAGAAACGTTGTGGAATCGATCAGAAATGGTTGATCATCTAGCATATAGTATTGGTGTGTACTGCAAGGTTTTTGAATCATCATAATGATAAGAAATTTGGCCCAGTCTTGGTAAAGTTAGAAGCACTGTACACAGAAGGATGTATATGGGACTACAAGAACATGTGGCATAAAAATCCGTCCCGATTTTTATGATGTTACATGCCATATTTAGAATATTAAGGCATTTGAAGAGCCATGCTTTTCAGGGAACATTTTTAATCTGATGTTCTATTACACTTGCATAATACAATGATAACGTTCACAAATTATTTTTCACCTCTTCCCAGAACTCAACTTTCTCTTTAAAGGGTAGAGTTAGAGTGCGTGAACATGTCCACCGCGTTAGATGATCGATGAAACATGCAGGACGAGATCGGGGTCGAATGGCTCGATGGCTCGTGATGAGTTGACCATCGCAGAGTAGAAAACAGTCTAAATCAGTCTCTCGTACTTCGTACATTATGGATCAATGGAGTGTGGTTGAAAACCACCCTAAACGACTGTAATACAATTGATAAACAATAATAAACATGGTATCCTATCATATTAGTTTGATACAAAAATACATCAACAAACATTCTTAAAATGTAAGGACTTTCTCACAATATACATATACAATGTTGACTTAACCATCATTAATAAAAATACACGAAATCAGTTAGCTTTAACATATCTAAAGACAGAAAATTCCTTTCCAGTATCTCATACCGGCCTTTGTAAACAATGCTAATAACATTTCAAATTATTTCTGACTTTAGAAATATGTTTATAAAAGAAACAGTTAAAGCATTCTGTTTGCATCAGAATTCAAGATGGCTACCTGCCTTTTACGCCAGTGGGCCCAACCCCCCCCCGATCCACACCTTGTTGGTGGTAAAAATCCCAACTGATCTCCCCTACCTTTCTTCTATTTTTTTTTCCTTTCCCTTTCTCTCCTCTTTCCCTTTCCCTCCCCTTCCTTCTCTCGCTTGTAGGTTTGCTGGGGGGGGGGCAAGGGCCTTTCGCCCCCCCCCCCGATCCATACATTGTTGGCGGGATTAATCGCAACTGATCTCCCCTTCTTTTCACCCTTTTCCTTTCTTCTTCCTCTTTTTTTTCCCTTTTATAGCTCTCCTCTTACCCTTTCCCTTCCTTCTCTCTTTTTTTTTGGCGGGGGTGGGGCAAGGCCCGCTCGCCCCTGGATCCGCGCCTGGGTGCGTGGGCCTTGAGGTACAGAAAAGTTGATTGTTAGTATCAGTCTTTATTCAGTCTTTATTTCATCATTTCGCTCTTTATATTTTTCCGTGGCTGTTTTTTGTTTAATTGTTTGTTCTTTGAGGCGGTTTACTGCTACAAGTAAATTAAAACTAAAAACATAATTTATAGTATAAGTTTAGTATAATATAATCATTTATTATCCATTTTCAGGAAATTTGGTTTCCACTGGTTACAGAGTAATACAATACAAACATATAAATAAGATATTACAGGACAGTGATAAACATACACATATGATGAACATACCTAATGAGTGAGGTAATAAAATAGTAAGCCAAGGTATATAGGGTGGTGATAGAGATAATATCAGATTCCATTTTACAAAATATGAAGCTGAATTATTTGATATGATTATTCCATAGTAAATCTTAAAATAATAATATATACATAAATTATTATTATTGTTATCATTTATTATTATTATTATTATTATTATTATTATTATTATTATTATCAATTACCATTTTCAGTAGTATAATTATTACAGACATCATTATTATTGTTAACTTTATTGATGTCACATAATTACTGGCTTGAGCGGTAATTGATAGTTTAATGCAAGATTCATGGCATATGTTTGACATTTATATCAATACACCTGTACATTGACATGGTAAGTTCATAGAGGTCAAACAACTCTTGCTTTAGAATTAAACAGATTAATGGAGTCGGGGATAAAGGATCTTCGGAAACGTGCACATTGTGTTCGTGGTGTGCACAGGCGTATTCCAGATCTGTTATGATTGAATTAGTGCCCATTAAGTGGGTGCGAGGGGTCATGCATTATTTGTTTTACTTTAGAAAGGGCATTTTTCTGGTACAGATCTTCGATGGATAGTAGATCGGCTCCTGTGATACGTTTTGCTGCCGTTCTGGGACGTTCGAGCTGTTTCTTGGCAGCAATATTGTGGCGTTTGCATAATAGCAAATTAGGTTGAAGGTTAGGACACTCTGAATTAGGGACGTAAAGAACAGTTCTATCAACTTACTATCTACTCTTAAGTTTGTCATTACCCTAACAAAGTATATAGTCTCTGGTTTGGCTTTCTTTTTGGATTTCTACAGTGTTCTTAGTCCAATCAAATGACTTTGAGACAGTAGTAGTAGTACCTAAATACCTATACTCTGTAACTTGTTCTACAGAAGAACCATTTATCAAAATCGGGGTGTGATCGAAGGGGTTTCGACGAAAATCAATTATCATCTCTTTTGTTTTAGTTACGTTTAGTTTCAGGAAGTGGTCATTGCACCATTTTACAAACTCATCTATAGCCTTAACGTATGGGTCTACATCTTCAGAAAGATAACCTGTGATAACAGTATCATCCGCATATTTGATGATGCTACACTCTCTTACATTACATAGACATTCACTACGTCTTTTGTAGAGATACGGTTAACACTGCGTCATTAACTCCCCTCTTACATATGTATGCAAACTGCATGGGGTCAATGTAGGGGGTAGTGTATTTAAGAAGGTACTTCATCATGATCTTTTCGAAACATTTCATGACACTACAAGTGAGTGAGATGGGTCGAAGATCATTAAACTTGTATACACACAAATCCAGTGGTGGTCGCCACTGAGCGGTGCCCTATATTACGTCCTTCTCTGTTAGATACATGAGACTTTAAAAAGAAAGAAAGAAGCTTTCAGATAGGCCTACCACTGATCCCTGCGAAGCATAACAGACTTTATGTGACCAGATGCCAAATTAAAAAAATAAACAAACATATTGTTTAATTATAAGGAAACTGGTTGTGAGCATGAATGGCAATATTCTTTCAACAAAAACAATGTCATATTTGTTGCACACAATCCCCCTCTCCCCCTCTCTCTCTCTGGGTGTGTGTATGTGTGTGTTCTGTCTCTCTTTATATATTTATTTATCAATTTATTCAATTAATCTATTTATTTCTTATTCTTATTTGTTTTAATTATTTATTTATTCAGTTATTTTATTTATTTCTTCTTTATTTTATTTGTTGTTGGGGGATATTTGGACATGTCAGAGTTTGAACTTAAGTATAACACTTTTCCCCACTCACCCCCCCCCCTCTCTCTTTTGTTTTAATTTATTCACAGACATCACATTTCTCATTCCTGTTCCATGCATCAATTTAATTGTGTTGAATAATCTCTCACTCTCCTCCTCTTCCTCCTTCCATCTCTCTTCTATTACATTCTATCGGTCTCTTCTTACATTCATTGCTATCAAATTTCTCATTCCTGTTCCGTTTATCCATATGAATCGGCAACATAATCTCTCTCACTCCCCTCCCCGCCTCTCTATCTTTCTCTAGATTCACAACTTTTCAAAATACCACCCACAAAGTGAATACCGGAAGCACTTTATATTTCACGAATAAATTTACTCTTCAATAATTAATTATCTTTCATTGACAGCGCATGTATATATATGAATTCATAAACTGATAAGTTATGCGTTTCCATATAATTCAATATTCTGCGTACATACTCACACAGTATATTCTCTACAATGGACATTAAGCAAACAAAACTCTGTCACACCTCTTCCCAGTGGTATCACTACATATTCAAAGGTGTAGCACATGATTCTTATTTTAGCGTGTTACTTTAGCATGTTATTTTGCATACTTTCAAGAATATTTTCCACAAAGTGTTTCTGCATAAAACAGGTCAAACATGGGCTCGAAATCAAACCCTATTTGGCTTATTAAGACATCTATTCACAAAAATGTCCTTTATTTTAACAAAAACTGGTACATACTCATTCATATGTTTGCAAACACCAGGAAAATATGACTCTTTTTTTCTTGAATTTCTTGTTATTTCAGAGAACCACATCCTAAAAGTACATTTAAATATTCACGGATGGCCCCCTGAAAATTACCAATTCTATGTGAAATTTGTAACTATCATGCATACACAAAGTCAATATGAAGTGATGCCACCACTGAGATCCCAAATGCAAGCTTGGAGGGCAGCATGTTAAATTGTAAGAACCAGAGGCTTGCACTGACGCCCAGTATTCCCAGTGTATTTCCAATTACATAGTGAAATATGTAAATCTGATAGTGATAGATAGTGAAGTACAACCAATAACATGTCATACGTATTATCCACATGGATGGAGGTCTAAGAAAAGAGTTCTACAATGTCACCAGATAATTACTTCTTTTATAACTCATAAACATGGGTACATGTAAATAGAAGTATATCTACTGTATGCAATGATTGTTAGGTTGGGTAATACACCTTGTTCTATAATAATAATAATGATGATAATAATAATAAATCCACATTTAACCCATGAAACTTTCCTTCCAATATCAATGTTAATTTGTAATAATTAACCATCAGATAGAAATATGATATGTGGTCCAAGAAAGCACCATAGATTAATGGTCTTAGACTACAGACACACTTATTAGCTGAGGGAGTTTCATTTGCTATCTTCTCATGGCAGCGATTGTGGTTGTATTGTATGACATCATAGCATAAATACCACATGTACATAAAAATTAAAAAATGGATATTCAAGTGGACTATTGTTTTGTGAAATTTTGAGTAAAATGAAGTGTTGACATTAAATATGAGCCATAGAGCTTTAAAGAAAAAAATACAGAGTGGTAATCAGAGATAAGCTGTTTAAACAAAACCACACAAATTTATGATGAATATAAGTGTGCCCAGCTGCAATTTCTCTCACTTGTGTCAGTAATTAATGTTTACTGTGCAGTTGGCAATAAAGCTGTACTTGAAAATTTCTGCACAATATCAGAAAACCGATAAATGTTTAAAGGTACTATGTCCCATTTGCAGGCCCAAAAATGAAAGGGTTAGATTCCAACGGCATTTGAAAGACAATACTAATTTAGAACTTCCCTCAAAACGAAAGGGCTTGAAAATGGCTTTTAGTGGGAAAATAACGACCATTAGTTGTCAAATCGACTTAAGTGATTGCAATCACCTAAGTAATAGTCTGATTTTCAGACCCTTTTACCGAATGGTCGTACGTTTTGTGCTGCACAAAGATTCAATCAGTTTAATTTTGGCCATTACAAGTAAGTGGGTTATTGATGTAGACAAATGCTCATGTACCCTTTACAGCTCATTTTATGTATGTTATTACCAAAGAAAAAGATGTCAGTCAGTCACTCAATAGTGTCTGACAGTGAAGTCTAGAAGGTAAACGGGTTTCCTTGCATAATTTGAATACTAGGACACTGCTAATGTTTAAATTTCACAGATAGGACATACATGACATATTCATAATTCCTGCAAAGTTCTACAGAATTTGATGTTGGCTGCAAAAGGGACATAGTATCTTTAAAGGGAAGGTTGAGTTCTGATAAAGGTGAACAATTTATTTGTGAGATTTCTGAATCTGTTAGACTGGAAGATTATAGTAGAAGAAATATCCCTTAAACAAAAATAATTACTCATCAAACGACCTCATATTTTATTATGATGCGAAATAGCTAGTAGGTTTGGATCGAACTTCCATACTACATGTGTGTGTGTAGTCCTACATACACATTTCTGTGTGCAGTGCACAAGACTGGGTCAATCTCTCTTCATTTTGATGATTCCAAAACATCATGGTATACACAACTTCTGATGCACTATACATTCGACCTATCCCAATTGCTTACAGTTTCACTTGACCAGAACTCAACTTAATCATAAGATGTATATGACCAATCGATTTGATAAGATATGAAACTATAATTGCGATAACATTAGCACGGATCTCCTGGCAATGATTATCTTGTGACTGGGATATTCATCTTAAATCTCCAAAGGTTCTCAAGGTTTACTGGATCTTTTCGTATCATCTTCTTTCTCGTCGATGTCATCTGCTACCTTTGTGGCAAAATCTTGAGAATTGGGTGTGTTTAGACCGAGACGAATCCTTCCCACCATGCCTTGGGGGTCGTCTGTCACAATGTTGGCTCCTAAGCATTGTAAATAAATGAAACAAAGATGGACAAATGCTCAGCCAGTTACCTAACACTTGAAGAGAGCTGGGACAAGAACAGTTATGGATATGTGTATTTTGTAGATTTACGGAAAATATATTTATAAGATGGATAATTAATTAGAATTTCAAGGAAATGGGAGAATACTAATTACAGGCAGATCTTTCTGGATAGGATAATAACAAGGTTATGTATGATTGGTAATGCACTTGTCATAATCTTTCTGAACTATAACCCAGACCCTACAAGTTTTACAGCATGATATAAACCACTGCCAAAGAGTGTTTTATTCATAATCATGTATATCATATAATTTTCGTGTTACTTTTGAGCAGTATGTGAAGCAAATGTGAGCAGCTGCCTCATCAAATATTCACAGATCTGTAATACCCTCAATCAACTGTTCATGCAAACATATCAGGGTTTTGAAGGTGTAACTTTTCCAAATTTCAAAAAGAAATGTTGTACATATTCATGTAACATTCTTAAAAAGCCATGGCCAACAAATTAGTTCCCAAAGTTTTTGATGAACCCATCACAACTGACATATCTTTTTTTTTAAATTACAATTTTAACCCCCCAAAAAATGTTATTAAAGAATTGATCTCCCACCCACCTAGAAAGCTCTGCCATGATGTCAAGATTAATTCCCTCTGATTCTGTCTAGCAAGCGCCCAAAGAAGCCTGGTTCTTTCTCTTTCTCCTCCTCACTCTCATCTAAAGGCTCATCATTCTTAGCTTTTTTAGCTGGTGGTGGGAGAGAGCCAAAATAATCAAAGGAATAGATAGGGCAAAATAGAACAACTACATTGTACTTCCTATTTTTCATAATCTTAAACAGGAATAAAAACCACCAAGCTATCGTTAGGAGAGAGCCAAAAGAGGACAAAAATATCACAATTACTCTCTACTCGTTGCAATCTTTCATCAAATACCAACATTTAGGCTACCAGGGCTGGTGGTGAGATTCTTTAATGATACAGAAATGTATAATTGCTGTAAAATAATAATATACAAATTTCTCACAAGTCCTTGCCTATGTACAATAATGATGAAACATTGGTTTGTTTGTATTGTAGCAAAATTTGTTTTATATTTTTCCGCAACGATTAAATACATTTAACAGGTCTAAAAGTAATGTAAAGCACTATATCTTTGCCTGTAAACAGACAAACCCTGTTCAAAATGGAGTCAAGTCTTTCACTTTCTGGTGATGTCAAAGGTCAGTCCGGAAACAATCGCATCTGAGGGATGCCCACAGGTTTTTGTGTGAAGCCTAGAGTGTGGAGTCTTATTGCTTCTTGATATAAGGCAGATTCTTCGATACTCCCTTAAATCCTAACTTCACCCTGATTCTATCTCTATTACCCCCTTGAATGCTAACGTCACCCCTGATTCTTTCTCTATTACCCCCTTGAATGCTAACGTCACCCCTGATTCTTTCTCTATTACCCCCTTGAATCCTAACTTCACCCCCGATTCTATTTCTATTACCCCCTTGAATCTTAACTTCACCGCTGATTCTTTCTCTATCACCCCCTTGAATCCTAACTTCACCCCTGATTCTTTCTTTATCACCCCCTTGAATCCTAACTTCACCCCCGATTCTTTCTCTATTACCCCTTTGAATGCTAACTTCACCCCTGACTCTTTCTCTATTACCCCCTTGAATCCTAATTTCACCCCCGATTCTTTCTCTATTACCCCCATCAATCTTAACTTCACCCCTGATTCTTTCTCTATTACCCCTTGAATTCTAACTTCACCCCTGATTCTTTCTCTATTACCCTCTGATCTGAATCCTAACTTCACCCCTGATTCTTTCTCTATTACCCCCTTGAATTCTAACTTCACCCCTGATGCTTTCTCTATTACCCTCTAAATCCTAACTTCAACCCTGGTTCTTTCTCTATTACCCTCTGAATCGTAACTTCAAGTTCACCCCTGATTCTTTCTCTATCACCCCCTCGAATCCTAACTTCACCCCCCGATTCTTTCTCTATTACCCTCTGAATCCTATCTTCACCCCTGATTCTTTCTCTATTACCCTCTGAATCCTAACTTCACCCCTGATTCTTTCTCTATTACCCTCTAAATCCTAACTTCACCCCTGATTCTTTCTCTATTACCCCCTTGAATTCTAACTTCACCCCTGATGCTTTCTCTATTACCCTCTAAATCCTAACTTCAACCCTGGTTCTTTCTCTATTACCCTCTGAATCGTAACTTCAAGTTCACCCCTGATTCTTTCTCTATCACCCCCTCTGAATCCTAACTTCACCCCTGATTCTTTCTCTATTACCCCCATGAATGCTTCCTTACCATCCTGTGTTTTACTGAGTCCATTGACAGTTCCTGTCACTCCTGCTTCTTCCTCAGCAAATGCCATCAGTAGAGCCTTTGATTTCTCTCCTAAAGACCTAAAAAGACATACAAAAACATTTATGGAGATATTCCATGATCCAAGCAACAAAGAAGTATAAGAGAGAACACGACTGAAATGACATTCTAGAATTAGAAATCAACTCAAGGGCAGGGTCGATACCCTATAATTCATGCCTGGATTATGTGGCATACTCATTTCAGGTGACACACAAGGCTACTGAGACTGCATTATGTTGATTTTTTTTTTTAAGTCCTTTCTATCATGTTAAAGATACTATGTCCTTTTGCAGCCTACATCAAATTCTGTAGAACTTTGCAGGAATTATGAATATGTCATGTATGTCCTATCTGTGAAATTTAAACGTTAGCAGTGTCCTAATATTCAAATTATGCAAGGAAACCCATTTACTTGCTAGACTTCACTGTCAGACACTATTGAGTGACTGACTGGCTTTTTTTTCTTCTTTGGTAATAACATACCGGTACATAAAATGAGCTGTTAAGGGTACATGAGCATTTGTCTACATCAATAACCCACTTCTTGTAATGGCCAAAATTAAACTGATTGAATCTTTGCGCAGCATAAAACGTATGACCATTCGGTACAATGGTCTGAAAAATCAGACTATTACTTACTGGCTCTATAGCTCCTAAGTCGATTCGACAACTAATAGTCGTTATTTTCCCACTTAAAGACATTTTCAAGCCCCCTTTTTTAGGGAAGTTCTAAATTAGTATTGTCTTTCAATTGCCGTTGGAATTTAACCTTTCATTTTTTTGGCCTGCAAATGGGACATAGTACCTTTAAAGAAACCATGGTTATCATTAAGGCTGTGCATAAGCGTGTAATGAGGTACTCAAGTACACTCCCAGGCTTACAGGCGAATACTCGGACGCCATGTTTTTTAAATTTTGTTTATAATTTTTTTGTTTTTTGCCAACGCCATAATACGGTGGAGTCCGTCTCCGAAAACCCACGCGATTTTACTTCGAGTTGCAGTTGAAGGCGCCGATTTGTGCTTTTGAACTTTTCAGAAATAATAGTAACAATGTTGTTTTTAAAACTAAAGATGACAGACAAATTTTCCTCCGAGTCCAAACAGAAATCCGGAGATTTGGTCCCAGTTTCTGAGGGGTGAGTTGACAGTGACACCCTGTGTATGATTGAGCTGGGAAACATTTTTACCCACGGTACCATGCCGGTGCTCTTCGGGCACGGGAGAGCGTTGGCCTGGACAGTCCCAGGTAAACGGGCAAAAAAAAAGAAGAAAAAAAGCCGAGTATTCGAGTACGAAAAATCGTACTCGTCGCAGCCTTAGTTATCATAACACCTACATCTTAACCCATATAGTGTTACAAATTTAACAAACATACACCATGAATGAGATTTAAAGTGACAAATTTTCATTCATGGTATCAAACGATTTACGTGTCTGTTCAAATTTCAAGAAGAAATCTCTCTTTTCTTAGACCAAAATGTACACAGTATAAGAATCAGTATGGTTAACACTGCTTTACAGCTCTGACAGGGTTAAACAAAATTTTGTTTAAATATCACTCTAGAAGCAACAGAAACTGATACCTGCAATGCTTTTTTAATAGATAAATCACATTGTAGAGAGACTGAGCCTGGTACATGAAACTATTGGGTCCGAACTCATGAAAAATAAACTTTATAATGAAAACTGACCTTTACATTGGGAAACCATATAATACTAACTTTGCTGATCAGGAGGAAGTAAGAATGACGATTCTACATGAATTATTAATATTATGTGTTTGTTCATAACCTTGTGTTAAAAGAGTACTACTCACGTAGGGACTTTGATCTTGATGTGGACATGATGGTCTCCGAACCCGTAACCATTGACGCGACTAATGCCTTTCCCTGGTAGACGTATCCTTGCATGGGACTGGGTACCTGCTGGAATCTGGGATAATGCAATAAAAGAATCCTTGACAGCTCCATCTTAGAAATTACACTAAAATGCTATCATAGCTAACCATTTAAAAGAGTGCAGTTTCTCCTTAATAATAATCTAATGCAAAATGTATTGCAAACAAGAACTTCACTGAATGGGATCTTAATTTTCCAAGGTTTCCAAGGTTTACTGGATCTCTCTGTATCATCTCTTTTTTTGTTGATGTCATCTGTGGAGTACTCAACTAAAATTCAGCCATATGAGCTCAAAGAAAAATATCAACAAAACCTGATACATCAAGGACACGACTACAGATGTTAAAGACTTACATTGAGTGTAATAGTATCATAGATTCCTTTGATCTTGCATGTACCACCGAGAGCAGCCTGAGTAAAACTGATGATAGCATCTGAATGAATGTCTGTTCTATCTCGTCTGAACTGATTACTCCTAGCAACACGGAACGTGATGAACAACTCCTGGCTACCTACAGGCATCCGGACTGTTTGGCCATCTTCAACACCTACAGCAAAATAGACAACATAAATAATAATCTGGGTTTATACTTTGACCATGTCTCCAAGTGCTGATATTGATACACCTGCCATCGGATTCAGGCTTGCTCGCACACAATGTATGTACATTCCCCACTCCCTGAGGAGCATTCAGGCCAGGCACCGTTTTACAGACACTTACAATGTTGAGCGAAGTACAATAACTTTTGCATCCTACTGGGTACCCATTAAACACCTGGGTGGAGAGTGGCCAATGGGGATTAATGTCTTGCCAAAATACCTTTTTGCTGGGCTGGGATTTAAACCCTCAACCCTTTGATTGAGAGTCAAGTAAATGAACCACTGTACCACGACACCTCCAAACTCCTAACTCTCTGGACAGTACTATTTTAGAGGTAGAGGTGTCGTGGACGAGTGGATATGTCACCTGACTGTGGATCACAAGGTCCGCAGTTCAAGTCCCACTGCGGCACTAATGTCCTTTGGCAAGACATTGATCTACATTTGCCACTCTCCACCCAGGTGTTAAATGGGTACCCGGTAGGATGCGAAAGCAAATGTGCTTAGATTAGCAAGTGTGCGCTTGTAAAAATAATGCCTGGCTGGAATGCTCCCAGGGAGTGGAGAATGTGCATACATTGTGTGCGGGTAAGCCTGAATCCGATGACCGGGGTAATAATATATATATATATATCTGTAAAGCGCTTTGAGAGGGCCTTCGGTCCTGAAAAGCGCTATATAAGAACTAGCTATTATTATTTTAAACATGATAGGACAGGTATATAACTCATAAATGTTGAATAGAAATGAGGATATACCAATTGATCCTACATATATTTAATAGGTAAAATCTTTCAAAAAGGTTTTTGAAGTCTGCCTTACAATTTGAAGTCTGTTTCATAGACATTTGACAGTTATCAATTATCCATTTTGATAAAAACAAGACATTTATTAGCAGTTACAGCTATCTTGCGGAAAGGTTTCTACAGAAATGAGCCCGGAAAAAAAAATCTCGTAAGACGTTACGCTATTCCATTAGCATTAGCATTATAATCGGATTATGGTGTGTTTCTACAGAAGTGCATACCCGAAAACAAATATTTAGACACAGAAAATAATGGTACTTAGAAATCCTGTAAATAATGGCAAATGTTGTAAGAATTTAGGACATACCTGCTGGAACTGGTACAACTACTTTCTTTCTTTGCATCGTCTGCCCCGCCCCTCTACACACTATACATGGAACATTGATGATGACTCGGGTACCACGGCAACGACGACATGTTGTTCTCATCACAAATGGTCCTGTGTTCACAGTTTCCTAGGAAATTTAAAATGGAATGAAAAAAATATATATTAGTGCAAGAAAAGTTCATTAAAAAGTTTGAAAATTACTATTCCCTGAGATAGAATCATTGATGCCTATGATCTTAAATTCTGCAATGTGACAAGACAACTGTGTAAGATTGAAGATTGTATATATTAAAGTTCTCATTTTGTTTTTCGGGTAATAATAACTCAGCAGAGCAATGAGCTCAAGTTTCAATGACAGGCATCTACTTCATCCCAAAGTCCAATACTTTCTCTTAAGGTCCACTAGATAATAATGATGATATGTCCATTTATATAGTGCAGCTAATAAACAAATATACTCTACAGTACTTAATACAAGGTATCATATTATTACCCCTGCTTTAGCTGAGCCGCCATGATAAAGCACTAAAGACATGCACTGAATTTCTTCCTACTAGGTACCCATTTACTTCACCTGGGTGGAGAGTGGCAAAAATAGATTAATGTCTTCCCAAAGGATATTAATGCAATGGCAGTATTTGAACCGTGAACTTACTGGAAAATGAAATTCCAATTACTAACCTGGCCTGTTCCATTGCACTGATGACACTTTGACGTTTTGGTTCCAGGTTCAGCTCGGGATCCCTTGCACCGTTCACACGTGTCCTCCATCTTCACGTTTATCTCCTTGTTCACACCCTAGCGGCTTCACTGAATGTTAAATCCATGGCCACCTACAATACAAGCAATCAGGGTAGAAAAATAGATACATTCAAACTCTGATATCAAAGCTAACTGCACTTGTATCCTATTCAGTGAAACATTAATACAGTATTATATCTCATTTATACAACAGGTTTCACAGGAGCCCTTGTTTTAAGTTTTAAAGGCGCACTACCCTAAGACACATTTTTTTTCTACAGGTGATATTTCATCACTTACTGATAACAACTTTTATTTTGTTCATAATGAGACAATAAACTGTGTAACACTGAGAGTGAACAAATGTTTCTAGATTAATAATATTTCAAAATGTGATAATGAAACTTGCCTTCCTATTCAAGACTTATATTCCTACAAGGAAAAATTACTGAACAGTATGCGTTCATTACCACTACAGTATCGTAGGCCTTCAATTTTAGGGGCAGGCCATTTTGGCCAGTCAAAGGGGCACAGTGGCTTCATAGTAATTCAAGGAATGGCATTACTTCAGTTAGTATGAAACAAATATATTTTATGTGACAGTGTAAGCCATTTTGCATTAAGATTACCTTGTAATTACCTAATTTCTCCATTATATATCCATCCTATAGTAACTAATTTACTTACCTCATGAGCTGTGTTGAATCCTCCAAACATTGACTCATCAAACATGCCACCTCGGTCAAAGGCCTGATTACCAAAGATCTTGCGGAAGAGTTCCTCAGGGTCCATGGTTGATTGCTGCCATTGACCCTGGAATCCACCTGCCCCGCCGCCCATTCCACCTGCTCCAAAGCCAGCTTGACCTAATGTGTCATATTCTTTCCTTCGTCCTTCGTCTCCTAGTACCTGAAACACAGAAATATCCACCAAATGCTCAACATCTCATCATTATTTTGCATTTCTTTATAAATCATTCTAATCTTCTATAATGATCACTGTTAAGGTGTTTGAAATTTAGCAGGGTGAAAAGGGAAGGAACAAACTCCAAATATACATTATACCACGAAATCTTGCTTTAAAATTCATGAATCAATTTCTATACAGTATCAAAGAAAGATAACCTGTTCTATATCAAACACCATTTGGGTGGCTTAAATCAATTGTGGCATTGAAAGTGTTAACTAACCTCATATGCCTCTGCAACCTCAGCAAACTTCTTGGAAGCATCAGGATTCTCTTTGTTCCTATCAGGGTGGTATTTCTTTGCCATCTATTCAGTAAAAGAAAATACAATTACCAGTATGCAAATTAGAAAATGATTTCTGTTTTTAATTAAATATCTTGTTGGTACAGTAACATATGATTCTAATGAAAGCTGAAGAAATATGAAGACGAAATCAAAGGTAATTTCTAATGAAGATAAAGATTTCTCAGAAATAAAAGGCTTTCTACAGCATTTTCCAGGGGTTTAATATAGCCTCATATATGTATCCAAAACTTGACAAATTAAGGATATCAATTTTTGTTCTCATTGTGTGTGTGCTTTTATCAACCCTAATCTATTATCTATCAAGGTATGCCTAAAGGCAGCTCATATGCAGATTTAATCTATTGAAAATTGTTTCAAAGGAATTTTTTTTTTTAAACCAGAAAAAAAAAGCATTTGAACAGCACTAATTTATCATTCCTCACATCTAATCTTTAAATATAAAGGTCTGGGTGGTTTAGGAGTACCATAACTGATAAAAACTAATTATTTGGTATACTAACCTCATAATATGCCTTCTTGATATCTTTTTGAGTTGCTGTTTTAGGAACCCCTAGCACTTGATAGAAATCTCTCTTTGCCGCAAATGCTGTTGTGCTTGTGTGTATATTTCTGCTGAAACCATGGACAACCAGATGTTGCTGTAAACCTGTAACAAAACAAAAAAAGAAAGTCTTTGTAATGTAAATTGCACCTGAAGTTAACTAATTGTCATCAGGAACACTTGGAAGGCAAGCAATTCACTATCATTCTGGTATCAAAATCTCATATTTTTGTTTAAATTCTTGCCCGATTTCAAAGTGCTTTATATAAGAAAGAAGAGTCCACTAGCGAATTCCGAAGCCAGTGTGCAATGTTTGTTGGGTGCGAGAAGGGGTGATTACGAACGCATTTTAGGTTTTGTTTACCTCCCTCTAGTCTTCAGTCTTCACCCAGGGGTATGGTGCCAATTAAGGCTAGGTGATATCGATATCATATTTCACATTATCACCTACATGTAGCCCTAGTTATGGCTAAACCCCATGAGTTGTCCTTTCGTCTTGGGAGGCGGAGGAGCGTCAAAAGACAAAATATGAATAAAATTCCTCCAAGCAGACACATTTTTCCATCTAATTATCACCAAACACTTACTTAATTCAATCTGGATTACGGCCTGGGGGAATCTAGATCTAGTCAATACGCATTAGCATCGACTCTATCCTTTGCTGGAGTGGCAAAAGGCTAGGATCGTAACTTGTTGATTCCTAATCCTATAGTAGGCATATAGGCTACGCGCTACTATACCATTACTATACTATAGTCTAGATCTAGTACTATTATTACTAGTAGTATACTATACAATAATTATGGTAACAGGAGAAATGAAAGAGGCGAAATAAAATTTTTTTTAAAAAGATGAGAAATTGAGATCATGACACTTGACAAATGACAGGAGGAGCAAAAATAGGTTTCCCTAACTGCCCAACTCCCTAAGGCTAAGCTAAGGAATAAATGCACTAGTCTACAACAAAAATAGTACAAGGTGAGAACACATAGTGCATCGCTTTTGATTCCCCTACCCTCGAAATTCAACATATTAGAACAGTTTGACACGATCACATCAAACGCATTAGCATTGAATTGACTTCTAACTAAGTTCTATGCCGTGATCAAACCTAAACTAAAGACATTCTACAGACAATAATTTACACAACATCGATTTATACACGTGGGCCAGAACTAAAGCTACACTGACAGAGTTTACTTAATCTTACCTCCTCCAAGTTTGTCTTGAAAAGTACAGCTTTTTGGTTGTGAAAATACTGAAAAACTAGAAATATTGCTTGCTGGAACACTTCTGCATGTTTTACATCGGTTAGAACGAGTAATCTCCCCTTTTAAGAGATAATTAGAAGACGATTTGTGGCATGCTCTGATACTTCGCAGAATGGTGGCGGTCGCCATTTTGAACAACATGTGCACACGTAATAGCTAAATGACGATATTGCTAGAGCTAGAGCAATATATCGCGACGACGGGAAAAAATTAGAGATCAATTGCAGCGCTAGCGGCGCGCGGCGATCCCCAGATTTTGTTTAAAACTCCCCCCCCCCCAAAAAAAAATGGAGAGAGAGAGAGAAATCATAGCAAATAATGAGTATACTATATAGGCTCCCACTACCCAGGGGGCGTCGCTAGACCTTTTTCAGTAGGGGGGGGGGGTGTAGAGGTCACCGATTACCGACAAAACTAGCCACCAATTACCGACAACTATATTAATTCCAATGTCCCATTGTCTACAAATTTAACCGTATAAACCCGGGGCCGGGGGCTAAATTATTTTTCCTACGAACTAACTATCAGGCGCGTTGCTAGGATTTTATTTCAGGTGGTAGTGAGCACGCGAAACGTGCAAATCACTTACATAGCGCGCTCCCTAGGGGATGGGTGCAGGGAGGGCGTTGTTTCCCCCGTGGCGGATCCAGGGAGGGCCCGGACCCCCTCCCCTAGCAAAAAAAACAGGTAAAAACACCCTTTTTTGAAGAAAAAAGAAGATGGGCCCCCTCCCCTGGCGCCCTAGGGGGGGTGGCGGTGGAAAAAAAATCACCCTTCCCGTAGGGAAATTTTTTTTTCGGGTACCAAAAAAAAATAATTCTGCTCAATTTGTTAGGCCCCCTCCCTTGCCGCCGGCTGGATCCGCCCCTGGCAGTGGCGGATCCAGGAGGGCCCCTCTAGCAAAAAACCAGGTAAAAACACCCTTTTTTGAAAAAAAAAGAAGTTGGGCCCCCTCCCTGGCGTCCAAGGGGGGAAGTGGCGGTGGGAAAAAAAAAACTAACCCTTTCCGTAGGGAAAAAAAAATTTCGGGTGCCAAAAAAAAAATTGAGGTCATTACCCCTGGCGCCCAAGGGGGGGGGGTGGCGGGGGAAAAAATTAATTACCTCCCCTCCCACTGAGCGAAAAATCGACCGGCGCGATTTTCAAATTTTTCGCACGAAGTGGGCCCCTTTTTAGGCCCCCTCCCTTGCCGCCGGATGGATCCGCCCCTGGCCCATTTAATCGTGAGAGGGAAACATCTGGCCCTAGCTTTGAGTGCTAATTTGGAAGAGTGGATTTCTATAACACACACAAAACAAAAAAAGACAATAAATATAAAAATGCGCGAAAGAGTTAGAACTGAAAATCTGATCTATGGTTATACTGCAAAATAATTGATGTCATAAGCTTTTGTTTTGCGAAGATGACGGGAAAAATCACGGACTGCCTCTATCATAGAGAGATATAGTCTTGTGAAGGTAGGGACAATTATCCCCTGTTTTGCTCTTATTCAATGTTTATTTGACTATGCTAACCCTGCATGGTATAGTAACATAAAGAAGTCAGATCAAAAGAAGTTGAAAATTATACAGAACAAAATGGTGAGATTCATCAACTGTTCTGGTCCAAGAACTCATGTTAGCTACAGCGAACTTTCTAAAGCTGGTTTTCTTGAAGTCAAATAAAGATCAAAACAACTCGTATTGCATCGCGTGCATAAGATATATCATACTAGGTCGAATCATTATATTCGATCCAATTTCGATCTTGTTACTGACTTACATGATTATATTATACAAGAAGAGTAGGTAGTATTGGAAATTCGTTTTATTACATTGCCATAACACATTGGAATTTCCTTCCTAATGATATAAAGGAAATAGAAAACTTTGCTCATTTTAAGAGGAAATTAAAGGAATACCTAACACTTGAGAGTCAGAGGAGAGAAGCGAATGACATGTTATATGATTGAAATACATTTTTTTTTCTTCTGCCGGTTCATAATTTTTAATTTTGTATATACTTGTTTTTTTGTACGTTATAGAAATTCCACATATTCATCATTATTTTCCTCTTCTTCCTCCTCCTCCTCCTCCTCCTCCTCCTCCTCCTCCTCCTCCTTCTCTTTTTCTTCTTCTCCTTCTTCTTCTTCTTCTTGTACAGTTGTACATTTCTATCATCAGTTTAACGTTGTTATTATTATCATCATCATTATTATCTTTAATAAGTTTTTTTTTCTTATCTGTCTGTAAATATTACTATTTTAACTTAATAATTTTGAACATGACTTGTATGTCGGGGTCCCCACTGGAAATAAGATCTCGAGCTTTCGTGGGTTATCCTGTTCAAGCTGACTTAATTTTGATCTGTTATTCTTGTATATTGTTGTATGTTGGAAGCTTGGCGAATAAAAATCAATCAATCAATCAATTACCCCGGAAAACTACCTCCCGAGGACAACCACCCCGAGGTACCCTCGGAAAATTATCCCCGTGGACAATTACCCCCGTGGACAATTACCCCCGAGGACAATTACCCCACCCCTGAATATGAGCCCTATAGGACAACCCCCCCCCAGGACAACCAAGGATAGCCACCCTCGAGGACAATTCCACCCCAAAAAAATTACCCTCCCCCCCGACTGTTCATAGAGCTAGGGAAGTCCACCCTGATAATAAGTTGGTTTTTATAAATGCATAATTTGTTTCCGGGGGGCTAATTGTCCTCGGGGTAATTGTCCACGGGGGTGATTGTCCTCGGGGATAATTTTCCGGGCCGAGTATAATTTTCCGGGGGGGGGGTAATTGTCCCGCTGGTACATGTAATTGGCCAGGGGCAATTGCCCAGGGGGTAATGTCCTAGAACCCGCTTTTTGGATCCTCTGGGAGGGAGGGGGCTGCCCCCTCCCTCCCAGAGCGGCTCGGCTGGCACCTATGTTAATTCCCCATTTTTAAATAGTTCTTTATATGTCAGTTAATTGATATGTGACGTATTTTAATTGATGTTGTGCGGCTTAATTCATTTAGTGTTGTTGTTTTCTTCAAAAGATTACCCTGTTTCCATGTTTTTATTTCTTGTTGTAAAATAAATTCGTTTCTTCTGTGACCCAGAATGAAGATCAAAGTTATTAATAATGTATCATTAATTATACACGCGAGACGAACGACAATACTCTGTATGAGGGATGCACTCCAATGGAAGAAGAAGAAGAAGAAGAACGCCATGCTAGCCAGTGGCGTATCTGGGGTACTCCGTCAGGGGGGCAAGCGACCGAAACAAAACAAAAAAGGCGATGCAAATTTTCACTATTCTGGTATATAAACTGGTATTGGTGCAAGTCGGGGTGGGCACATTCATTTGTAAGCGACGTTAATTTCATTTTTGCAAGCGAGCGTAGCGAGCAAGAAAAAAATCACTTCTTTTTTAATAATCGCCACTTAAACTTGGTTCAATTGTCCCATACCGGGTGCGGGAACAATATTGTGTTTAGGGTGATTTTACACCCATTTTAGCTAGCGAGCGAAAATACACCTTTCTCTCAATGAATTGCTATATAAAATTTGTTTCATTGTTGCAGGTCGGGGGCGGGCACAATCGTGTTTAAGGCAATGTCAATCCCATTTTGGCGGGCAGGCAACGTACCCCCTACATTTCTCTTTTTAATGATATTGTAGCAGGTCAGTGGTGGGCACATAATTCCACGAGCTAGCTAGTGAGTAGTGAGCGTAGCGAGCGAGCGAAAAAACACTTCTCTTTTTATTGAGAACATGGTACATAAACTTGGTTTCATTGTTCCATGACAGGGACGTGATTATTAAAAGCGATGTTATTTCTATTTAGGCGAGCGAGCGTAGCGAGCGAGCAAAATTTTGTAATGATAATTGGTTCATAAATTTCAGGTTTTTTTGTTGCAGGTCAGGGCTTACACAATCAAGTCTAAGGTGATGTCAATTCCATTTTGGCGAGCGAGCACACCAAAACTTCTTTGAATGACGTTTGGTACATAATATAACTGGTTGTTGCAGGTTGGGGCGGGCACGTTAGCGATGTTAATTTCATTTTGGCGAGCGAGCGTAGCGAGCAAGAAACAAAATCGCTTCTTGTTTTAATAATTGCCAATTTAACTTGGTTCAATTGTCCTCAATGAATTGGTGCAGGTCGGGGTGGGTACAATCATGTTTAAGCCAATGTCAATCCCATTTTGGCGGGCAGGCAAAAAAAAACCCACATCTCTCTTTTTAATGATATTGTAGCAGGTCAGTGGCGGGCACATTTGTTAGTAATGTAAGCATAATTCCACTTCGGCGGGCGAGCGAAAAAAATCACTTCTCTTTTACTTTTAGTGAGAACATGGTACTGGTACATAAACTTGGTTTCATTGTTCTATGTTGGGGGCGGGCACAAGCGTGATTTATAGTAAAAGCGATGTTACTTCTATTTTGGCGAGCGAGCGTAATTTTTTTTAAATGATGATTGGTACATAATTTTCAGGTTTTTTGTTGCAGGTCGGGGCTTACACAATCATGTTTAAGGTGATGTTAATTCCATTTTGGCGAGGGGCGTAGCTAGCGAGCAAACCAAATATTCTTTGAATAACGTTTGGTACATAATTATTAACTGGTAATTTGTTGTAGGTTTGTTGGCGATGTTAATTGTAAAGACAGCGTAGCAAGAGATGGTAAAAAAAAAATTAATTTTCTTTTAATGTTGATTAGTACATGAACTTGGTTTATTGTTGCAGGTCAGTAAATAAGTACCTGTCTATTTGTTTACTCCAGCTGACGACTTGGTTAACAAGCTGGGTATCTCATTGTACACGGTCTGCAAAGTAATATAGTACATATGATCATGGGTAAGTCCAATATCCTCTATCTCCCCCCAAGTCTTTGGCACAAAGTCGAAGATCCTTTGTAGATGAAGACTGAAAATTAGAAACACAAACGCAACACCAACAGTCCAGCTGAAGTAACAAGCTAGGTCAACAATGAAAACAGTCGAACTGAAGTAACAAGTCTAACACCGAAAAACAGGAACGCAAAAGTGAAAGATGTCCAAAAGGCAAACGTCACATATCATAATCAGCGTGCCAGGCAGGCCTGCCGGAACGTCGAGCAGATCGTCTGGGAGAGGCAGAAGAGGTGGCCACAGGCGGGGCCACAGGTAGCGGGGTAGCAGGGCCAGGGCCATCAAGCTGGGGAGGCAATATTGTGGGCTCACTTGCCGGAGACGGATCATCCGGAGAGAGGGGTGATGCACCAACAGGGGATGGACGGTGACGACGTGGAGTGCCATGGATCATGCTGGATGACATTACGGGAGCGGCAGGAGGAACCTCATGTGCAGCAGGCAATGAGGGATGCTGCGGGCCAGCGACGGGGCCAGTGGAGGGCGTCGAAGGATGGGGTGGTGTCGCAATCAGCGGAGGAAGTCCAGGTATCTCGTTGTGACCGAGGGAACGAGTAGCAGACCCAAAATGTGAGCACGGAACGGGCGGATAAAGTGAGTTGCGGCACAAAGCAACGTCAGCATCGATTGTCAACCTTGGGGCTGGGAGCTGTACAGGAATGTACTTCCTCAGGAACTTCCTATTACGAAGGGTGACACGCCCGGAGCCATCAACCCGCACAACGTATTGGTCAAATTGCCGGACTTCTACCACAACACCGGTCTTATCCCATTTCAAGGGATGCAGCCCGGTCTGGTTCTGGATACGTACATGATCGCCTACAACAAGTGGCAGAAGCCGTTTAGTGTGTTCAGACCAGCGTTCTGCACCTCTCATGTGGCGGTTCCTGAGGGCCTCCTCCCGAGCTGCGAGGGTCTCACGCCAAGTGTCATGAGGCTTGTATCTGCCAGGAGCTATGGGAATGAAGTCTCGAATCGGGCGACCAAAGATGCACCTCGCCGGGGAGAGCTTGGTATCCCTGTCTGGAGTGTTCCTGTACTGAAGCATGGCGCGTTGGAAGGAGTCAGTGTCGAGGGCACCTGTGGGGCTTGTGTTGTCCATGATGAGGCGCTTCACCGTCTTCACACCAACTTCAGCACGACAGTTGCTGTGGGGATAAGCAACAGAGGAAATGCGATGGTGTACACCCCAGTTCTTTAGAAAGTGGCGCGTAGCGAGAGCTGTGAATTCAGGGCCACCATCGGAAGCCAGTTCGTCAGGGATACCAAAGGTGACAAAGATGCGTCGAGACAAGTGATGAGGCCATCGGCACCATGGGAAGACCTCTCAACAATCGGCCAGTTAGAATAACGGTCGACCACTACCAAGTAGTTGCAACCTTTGTAGTGGAAAAAATCAGCACACATGCACTGGAATGGGTAATCTGGAGATGTCAAGGGGCTGGGTGGTGCCCTCGGGTTGGAGGGCAATCCGATTGCAGTGGTTGCACCGGGCATGAAGGGCTGCGATGGCAGGAGTGATGCCAGGCCAAAAAATAGATGCTTCAGCCCTTGCTGTCATGGAGGTGACCCTTGGTGGGCTGCATGAAGATGGTTTAACACCTCCTCCCTGAGAGATGGGGTATGACAACACGGTCCTTGTAAAGCACCACACCATCAGCCGTGTGCAGGCCATCCCGAAACTGGAAGTAGTCGCGGAGGGGTTCCGGGAGTTCATGCCGGGAGTCAGGCATGCCAGATTCGATGTTGTCAACAAGGCCCTGCATGGTGCTGTCACTGGCCATAGCAGTACGGACTCTGTCCCACGTAACAGACTGTAGGCTGAGGGAGTCCAAGGAAGACACAGCAGAAGATAAGACGCCGTCCTCAAGGGCATCCACACGTGAGGCTGGGGTGCGCAAGCCGGCCATGAGAGTTGGGGAGTGTGTCAAGAGGACAGGGTTGGAGTCAACGGCTGCCACGTCATCAGGGAGGACCAGTTGCACAGGATCTCCAGTAGGGTGGCGGGAGAGGCAGTCTGTGGCATGATGCTTGACGCCCGGCACATGGACCATCCGAACCTGTATCTGAGGGTCTTTTCCTTCAAGTTCCTCAAGCGTGGGTTAGGAATGTCTTCCAGGTTGCGGTCACCAAAGATCTTCAAGAGGGGCTTGTGATCGACAGCAATGATGAGGTCATCACAGCCCAGAACAAAGTATCTGGCTTTATCCAGAGCGTCAACAACTGCAAGGGCCTCGCCTTCCACTGGAGCATAGCGTGATTCAGCAGGATGTGTGAATCTGCTTCCAACAAGCGTAATCCTCCACCCTGAGTGGCAGCAGAAGGGTTCGATCTTGACACAGGTACAGTGCTTCTGTAGGAGCCAAAAACCGATGCCGCTTTTGGACCAATCTGTCGCCAGGCATGTGGGCTTTTGTGGGTCGAAGATTTTGACGCCTTCTGCAATCTCACTGGCAATGACAGTTTTGGATTCCTGAAAGGCACTCTCGAGAGTCTCGTCCCATATGTAGGATGTGCCTGGCTTCAAGAGCTGTCGAAAGGGTAGCATTTGTCCTGCCACGCTGAACGCGTAGGATACCTGGTTAACAAATCCGAACCACGAGCGAATGTCTGTGATGTCCTTGGGGGTTGGAAAGTCCAGGATTGCCTGCAAGTATTTCCTACAAGGGCGAACATTGTCAGGGGTGATTTCGAACCCAGCAAACTCGACGGTGTCCGCTCCAAACACAAACTTGTCAGGATGTGTCAAGCCACTGGACGGCCTGAAAGAAGCTGTCTGCCAATGTGTCTGCCCACAGCAGGACGTCATCCACGCACTTGGTCTTATTGGGGATGTCTGACACAATCTCGTCATACCGCCTCGTGTAGCCGTCACCTGAGGCAATGTATCCTTGAGGGGCAGTTTTGTAACGGTATCTACCCCAGGGTGTAATGAAGGTCGTCAAATGTCGGTCCTCCTTGCAGAGGGGTACGCTGTGGTAGCCATTCCATGCATCAAAGACAGTCTTCTTCTAGCCATGCGGGACTGATCTGGCTTGGTGGAAGGGTGATGGCATGTGATGTGTCTCCCTTGTGGCATGAGCATTGAGGGCCTGGAAGTCAACGGTTCGCCGTGGTTTGCCATTTTTCTTTGCACAGATAACCATCCTATGGCACCAGGTAACAGGTTCACCGACAGGGACTGGTTCGATGACACCCAACTGGACATCGTGGTCCAATCCAGCCTTCACAGCGTCACGCCAGTGGATCGGGACTGGTACTGGGGTGTGATGTGCGACCGGCTCAGCGTCGGGATCCACTATCAGTTTCATTGGTGGGCTGTCCATGAGAGGCAGGGTTTGATGCTCACATGTGTTGAATGTACCCGCCTTATAGTAGTCAAGCAGATATTGCTGCAGCTTCTGGCGATTAGCTTCTGTGGCCGGGAAGGGTAGCTTTGTCGGGGGCGGTGGAGGCCGTTGGCGACGGGGGCAACAACAAGTGACAGTTGGGTCCTCCTGTAGAGCTGCCGTTGTGTCCAGATTGCGTGATGCCTGTGTAGCACCAATCGTGGGAAAGCTGTCGGAGATGAGTCCGAGGTCAATGCAGGCTTCTTTACTGAGGAAGATCTTGTCAGAGCCGTCAGTGATATATGTCATTTGCCTTGTGTCAAAGACCCGGCCCCGACTATCTCTGCCCGAAAAACAAGGATCTTGATGCCTCCTGTGGTAGCAGTGTGCATCCTCATGGTGACTGGGATGAGGTCCAAAAGACGTAACCCAAGGCGACGGGTGACCTTTATTCCAGCAAGGCAGCTCTGGCATCCTGTATCAGCCATGGCGGACGCTGGGCAAGGCGTTGTAGGGGTGGAGACCTTAAAACCCAAAGCTTCGTAGTCATCAGACATAATTGTGACGGTCACGCTAACGAATGGTTGAGGCGCCGATCTCCTTCTGAGCCATGTATCAGAGAGATTGTCATATATATGGTGGTCAAGGGGAATGGTCAGTCCACCTCGTGGCCGCTGCAAAGTGTGAATGGCACACAGGACATCAAAGACAGCACCCTCGTGGTCAACGGGAGCTGCAGGTTTGACATGTCGTGGTCTGTCCTTGCTGCGGCATACGCTTTCCAAATGGTGCTGTTTATCACAATGCCCACACCTTTGGTCATATGCTGTGCATTGTACCTGACGGACACGGGCCGGGGCATTCCTCCCATGTCCTCTTTTGCCACAGTAAGAACATGATTCTTGTCTCTCCTTGAAGCTCCCTTGCTTGGTTTTCCTGTATGTGCTGCTAGCAGCATCTGTCGAGTGTGAATCCAGGAGCGAGGATGCTGACCGTTTGCCAGCCTCTTTGGCTTCAATGAACTGGAAGACCTCTTCCAGTGTCATGTCCTGGTTCTTATCACCAAGGAGGTCGAGTTGGATTTCAGGGTCGGCGATACCACGGGTGAGTACATCCCGCATCATGGCTTCAGTGTAGTTGACATCAGCGTCACAGCTAGGGCACTTGATGAGGAATTTACATATGCCTGCTTGACCACGCAGGCGGGCCCCAAAGCTACGTACTGTTTCCTCACGGTCCTGACGCATATTGTGCAGTGTGACTCTGGCAACCATAGTGTTCTCCTCACGAACAGCAAGCTTCTTGATAGCTGCCAGGACCTCTTTCTCCGATTGGCCAGTGAGGCTATGACCTGCAGATCTGGTAAGGTCCTTGCGCAGAGGTTCATCACAACATACTAGGAGTTGCACCACGTACCCTGTCCTTGCCGGTTATCCTGGTCGCCTGAACGTAGTCTGACCATCGTGACTCAAAGTAATTAGCCCATTCCTCACTAGACCCAGCAGCAGCTATAGTGGGCCTTTTGACCTTCTCGACCTTGGCAGCTTGTCTAGAGGTGTGTATATATAGCACTGTGGGTGTTGAGGAGAGCGATCGTTCCTTCCGGGAACCTGCTATACCAGGTTCCCGTGGAGCGCACTCACAGACGGGAACCTGGTATACCAGGTTCCCATAATAGGCAGGTAAATGACGTCTTTACAAGCCTAAAATTGCCTTTCCCTGCCACTAATTCACTAAAATAGTTGATTTGAGTGTATTTCCAAAGTATATACTATCATTATCCATTGCTCCCGTTTTGTGCACTTTCATATTATTCACTATATTTGTACTTTTTCATAAACATGTCAAGTTTTCTCTCACAAGAAATTCGTATAGCAGCGTATACAGCTCCGTGGTGTCTGTCCCATAGATATTGACTTTCGCTGAGACCTTTTCATACACAAATACTGATACTGCTGGTACCCGCTCTGGATTCCTCTTTAGTTTCCATTTATCATGATTTACGTTCAAAGGTTTTACTTTTTATAATTATTGTACAGTAATATTCTTCTTATTTCGATATCATCAGGCGCTCGTTCTATGTTTTTCTTCTTCATATCGAGGTTATGGTATAATAATTTATCTCGAGATCGAATGGAATACTTTCGGAATAAAAGCAAATAGCGGAACGGAAAACAGTGCCAGAGATGAAGATGGAAAATGGCACTGATAAAGCGTGCGAGAAGAGAGAGAAACAATAATTTCTCACAATCATCTGTTTGTTTGTGACATTTTGCTTCATCACATCTTCTTGTTCATTCCTTTATCTTGCATGATTGTATATCTTTGAATGATTATTCCAAATAGGGTAAACTTTGGTTCTATGTTATTTGTTTATTAACAATTTTTATTTAGGATTACGTCGGAACGTGATCCCATTAACATTCTTTGAAAACAGTAACGACAACTGCAAAACAAGAAGACCCCGAAAAACAGGGTTATTTAAACCCGATATACATGTAGTATACATGGATCATCAATGCTGTATGTCAGCATCCCATTACCTTATTTCCGCTCTTCTATTGTTGGAGTTTATAACCATGACAACGACCTTGACCCTCGTATGGCGCGCCGTTTGACCAATAATTCAGATAAACACTGTTTATCGCCGATAAACACTGTTTATCGTCGAAAAACACTGTTTATCGAGCGATAAACACTGTTTATCAAGCGATAAACACTGTTTATCGAGAGTAACTATGTTTATCGACTGATAAACACAGTTTTTCTCGATAAACAATGTTTATCGCCGATAAACAGTGTTTATCGAGAGAAACTGTGTTTATCAGTCGATAAATAGTGTTTATCGCCGATAAACAGTGTTTATCGAGAGAAACTGTGTTTATCAGTCGATAAACAGTGTTTATCAGCGATAAACAATGTTCAAGTATCTGATTTATTTGGCAAATGGAGCGCACTCGTAGGCCTACTCGAGATCAGAGCCGTATGCACTACTCCGCACGTTAGTCAGGTGGATTAGTGAAATTACCGTTAATTGCCTGATAAAAGCACCATTTTTGGTACAGGGTTTCCTTAGGACCTACTCAACGATATTAGGCTAGGAGCCCCCGGCAAAAATTTTAATTTAAGGCTCGGGGCGGGGGCGTCTTTTTGAAGCTCTAAATAATTGTATAACATTGATTTGTTGTTGCACAAATGCCATTTTTGGTACAGGGCTTCCTTATGACCTACTGAACGATATTAGGGTAGGAGTCCCCGGCAAGAATATCATATAGGGGTGTGGGGCGGGGCGCCTCGTAGCCCACAAATAATTTATAATTACGGTAATATAACATTGAGTTTTTGTTGTACAAACGCCATTTTGGTACAGGGCTTCTTTAGGACCTGCTGAATGATGGTAGGGTAGGAGCCCCCGGCATTACTATTCATATATGTTTGATTGGAGGCCCCATGGCATTTGTACAACAAAAACTCAATGGTATATTACCTTATGAATTATTTGTGGACTACGAGGCGATGCCGCCCCCCCCTTATATGATATTCGTGCCGGGGGCTCCTACCCTAATATATTTCATCAGTAGGTCCTAAGGAAGCCCTGCACCAAAAATGGCATTTGTATAACAACAAATCAATGTTATAACATTATTGGGGGCTCCAAAAATACGCCCGCCCCCACACCCTTAAATTGATTTTTTTTTTTTTGCCGGGGGCTCCTAGCCTAATATCATTTAGTAGGTCCTAAAAAAGCCCTGTACCAAAAAAGGTGCTTTTATCCGGCAAGTAACGGTAATTTTACTAAGCCACCTGACTAAGAATCATTTCAGCGATATTAGTGATTATATTTGCTATGATTGAAAGAGATAGAGAGAGCATAGCCCGGGTTCAAATTCAGTATTCGTTAAATTATTAAACCCGGTGCTCATGATCATTTATATGCCATGTTATTGTATTAATGCAACGCTACACACAAATATTACCAGATTGCCGTTTATTGTCTTCAAATATTGTTCAAATAGAATTGTAGAGACGATGAACAAATAAGAATAATAATGCAAGGTCGTTAGTCATGAGAATGTCAACTTCTATCTCTCTCAGCTTAATAGTCCGAACAATAGAATGAACCGAGAGGAAGCAACTGAAATTTCTTAACAACGGAAACTTCTCCAATGGAGCCTAACATTAGATTTGTTTTCCCATTCAAATAGCATTGTAAAGGCGGTGAAAACAAAGGAATAATACTAATATTCCGTCGTTAATGGTGAGAATGTTCACGTCTATCTCTCTCAGCTAATTACGGCAAACAGTGGGCTAAACCAAGCGCAATCAACGAATTTGTCATGAGTCCTGAAATTTCAATTTGTTACTGCACGTCATAGTAGCATTAAAGAGTAAGAGTTGAAATCTGAAATGGATTTAGCGCCTTTTGGTTGAAAGTGTAAATTTCATATCAATATTTTCATGAAACAATGAATTCTGAGGGAAAATTTAGTGATTTAGATACACATGAGAGAGGTCTATTCAAATCGTGTAAAACATGCAATTTGGTGAAGAGTGGATTTAGCGCCTTTTGGTTGCAAGCTTTTCATTTGCATCTGGCTCGAGTTTTGCTTGGGTATTTGGTACTGGAGGATGAACATGGACAAAATGTTTATATGATCGCATTATCTCTTATTAATTCTAGTTCCAATGTTTTCTGACTGTTTTCAAGACAATATCATGTTTGTCGAGCATAGTTCTATGTAGCTTGATGTCTCATGTTATTTTTTAGGGAAAGCAAATTAAGCAACTATTATTCAATTTTAGCGATAATCGTTCGCCATTGCTACTCTTTAATGCTACTATGACGTGCAGTAACAAATTGAAATTTCAGGACTCATGACAAATTCGTTTAACAGTTGATTGCGCTTGGTTGAGCCCACTGTTTGCCGTAATTAGCTGCACTGCAAAAACCAGGGTGTTAAATTTCTAACACCAGTATGGTATTGAATTTTTTTTACACCATTGGTGTTATTTTTAACACCGGTCAGATTTAAGCATGCATTAATAATTACTGGGTGTTAAGTAACATGTGTTGTTTTATGCTTGGTGTTGAAAGTATCATCACGTGATTTCGTTTAACGCGGTTGATTGGTCGAATAAGTTTTCACAAAGTGTACGCGCGCTTAATGATTACTTTACACGTGTTCACAGAAAATACATTTATCATGATTTGTTAAGCAAATTATGACAATGCACATCAATTTTGTGATTTGTATTTTCCTTTGGCAATTATTGACCAATAGATTATTTGTCCGATCTTGTTACAATTATATTAACGTTTTAGCAATAGATATATTGATTATATGATTATTAACCAAGAAACAACATGCATGTTTATTATATATTTGTGTACCAGCCTGTACCACATGCATGTTAATATTGAATTTACTTCAAATGATCTATGTGATGGAGTTAATGCAATGGAGATTAGAATAAACCTATTGGTGGACAGTTGCCAACATCGATTATGAATTATCAGTTTACCACTGGTTCCTCTACGCTGGTCGATAATGGTCGATAATAGGGAATATGGAATGTGGGACCATTAGACATACATAGAAAAATCTCTAATGGATCAACAAGAATATAAACACCAAAAGTGGAATTGAATTTGTTATGATTCCAGATATTGGTGTTAATCTACACCAGTAGGAGTTGTCAAATATTAACACCAAAAGTGGAATTGAAATTATCTAATTCCAGAAAATGGTGTTAAGTAACACCAGAGGAGTTGCCCGATATAGATACCAAGAAAGTGTTAAATTGAACACCCTTGGTGTTAATTTTAACACTCTGGTTTTTGCAGTGTGAGAGAGATAGACGTGAACATTCTCACCATTAACGACGGAATATTAGTATTATTCCTTTGTTTTTCACCGCCTTTACAATGCTATTTGAATGGGAAAACAAATCTAATGTTAGGCTCCATTGGAGAAGTTTCCGTTGTTAAGAAATTTCAGTTGCTTCCTCTCGGTTCATTCTATTGTTCGGACTATTAAGCTGAGAGAGATAGAAGTTGACATTCTCATGAATATTAAAACGACCTTGCATTATTATTCTTATTTGTTCATCGTGACATCGTCTCTACAATGCTATTTGAACAATATTTGAAGACAATAAACGGCAATCTGGTACTATTTGTGTGTAGCGTTGCATTACAATAACATGGCATATAATGATCATGAGCACCGGGTTTAATAATTTAACGAATACTGAATTTGAACCCGGGCTATGCTCTCTCTCTCTCTTTCAATCATATAGCGAATATAATCACTAATATCGCTGTAATGATTCTTAGTCAGGTGGCTTAGTAAAATTACCGTTACTTGCCGGATAAAAGCACCATTTTTGGTACAGGGTTTCCTTAGGACCTACTAAATGATATTAGGCTAGGAGCCCCGGCAAAAAAAAAAACATCAATTTAAGGGTGTGGGGCAGGGCGTATTTTGGAGCCCCAATAATGTTATAACATTGCTTTGTTGTTATACAAATGCCATTTTTGGTGCAGGGCTTCCTTAGGACCTACTGAAAGATATTAGGGTAGGAGCCCCCGGCACGAATATCATATAAGGGTGTGGGGCGGGGGCATCGCCTCGTAGTCCACAAATAATTTATAATTAATTAAGGTAATATACCATTGAGTTTTTGTTGTACAAATGCCATGGGGCCTCCAATCACACATATATGAATAGTAATGCCGGGGGCTCCTATCCTACCATCATTCAGCAGGTCCTAAGGAAGCCCTGTACCAAAAATGGCATTTGCACAACAACAAATCAATGTTATAAAATTATTTGGGGGGCTCAAAAGACGCCCCTGCCCCCACAGCCTTAAATTGAAATTTTTGCCGGGGGCTCCTAGCCTAATATCGTTGAGTAGGTCCTAAGGAAACCCTGTATCAAAAATGGTGCTTTTATCAGGCAATTAAGTAACGGTAATTTCACTAAGCCACCTGACTAACGTGCGGAGTAGTGCATACGGCTCTGATCTCGAGTAGGCCTACGAGTGCGCGCCATTTGCCAAATAAATCAGATACTTGAACATTGTTTATCGGCGATAAACACAGTTTCTCTCGATAAACACTGTTTATCGGCGATAAGCACTGTTTTTCGGCGATAAACACTGTTTATCGACTGATAAACACAGTTTATCGACTGATAAACACAGTTTCTCTCGATAAACAGTGTTTATCGCTCGATAAACAGTGTTTTCGAAGATAAACAGTGTTTATCGGCGATAAACAGTGTTTATCTGAATTATTGGCAAACGGCGCGCCATACCCTCGGCCACGACCATTGTTCCTCTTACGTAACTTAGCTGTAGAGGTGGGCCAGATCTGCGCATGCGCAATGTTCCTGCTCGTCGAAGCCACTGGCCAGGCTTGAACGCACACGCCTTGTACGGCCGCTGAACGCACGCTCGGCAGCGAACAGGGGGGCGTTTCATGAAACAATTAGTCGGTGGTTTTCACCGACTAATATCATTTTCACCGACAATTTTATTGTCACCGACTATTTTCCAGGCCTCTGATTGGTCAAATTTAGTCGGCCCCGACAGTTGTCGGTGGACAAATGTTGATGAAATGCCCCCCTGGTCGAGTCTTTGATTTTTATTCTCGTTTGTGAGGCGGCTATCGGGCTGAATAATGTCGGAAGGAACGGGTTAAGTTTTTTGTTGCAGGTTGGAGTGGACACGATCATGTTTTAAGATGATGTTAATTCCATTCGGCTAGCGAGCGTAAAATATAATTGTCTTATGATGATTGGAACATAGATTAACATCTACCCTAGCAGGTCGGGGCCTTATTATTATTTTTTTTTTACTGATTTGCTGCAAGTTGGGGCAAGCACAATCGCGCTTAAGGCGATGTTAATTACATATTTGGGAGTGAGCGTACTATAGCGAGCGAGCAAAAATACTCTTTTCTTTCAATGATAATTGGTATATAAACATAGATCTTTATGTTGCAGGTCGGGGTGACACAAATCAACTCATATATCAATCACTAAAATCAATCAACTCATCAATTCTGGCGAGCGAGGAAACAATATCTCTTAAAATAACGTTTGGTACTTATTTACTGGGATTATTGTTGCAGGCAAGGGGCGCACATATTTTGTTAGAAATGTCAATTCCATTTTGGCGAGCGAGCATAGCGAGCAAGCAAAAAAAATCAATTCTCTTTTAATAGAAATTAATACATAAACTTGTTTTTATTGGTGCAGGTCGGGATGGGCGCAATCGCGTTTAACGCGATATCAATTCCTTTTTGGCGAGAGGGCGAAAAAACCTTTCCATTTTTAATGATATTAATTGTTGCAGGTCAAGGGTGGGCACAATTGTTTTCAAAGCAATGTCTATTCCATTTATTCGCGAGCGAGCGTAGCGAGCGAGAAAAAATGAATTAGTCTCTTTTAGTAACATTTGGTTCATAAATTGGGTGTTATTGTTGCCATCGTTGAAGGTCGGGACCGTCGGGGCAGGCACAATAGTGAATCCTTTTCTTTTTTCAGGGGGACGAGCAAGTGAAAACAATTAATACAAAATAGGCTAGCAAGCAGCTCGCGCCAGCGAATAGTTTCGAATTTGTTATATCACCGTATTTTCCTATTTTCATTTGTCTTTTTCAGGGCCGTATGCGGAATATTTTTCTGGTGGGGGAGGGGGAAAGATGCGTAAAAAGTTTTCGAAGAAACTCAAAAGCGAAAGGAGTGATGAGGGAGTTCGAGCGACCGAACTGGTCATGAGGGTACTTTTGCATTTCAAAAGTAGAATTGAAGGATTTGGTATAGGCCTACACTACTTGTGAGCTTTGTTAAACATTTTCAGAAAAAAACTGTACGTTTCCAAAAATCTGGGATCAACTGCCCCCGGTGCGTACGGCCATGGTCTTTTTTAATTTCCCCATTTTTTTCTTTCCTTTTCTTTTCCCTTTTTCTTCCCTTTCTCTTCTTCTTCCTTTTTCTTCTTCTTCCTTTTTCTTTCCTTTTCCTTTTTTCTTTTTCTCTTTCTTTCTTTCTTTTCTTGTTTTTCTTTCCCTTTTCCTTTTTCTTTCCTTTCCTTTCTTTTCTTTTCTTTTCTTTCCCCTTTTTTTTCTCTTTCCCCTTTTTTTTCCTTTCCCCTTTCCCCCTTTTTCTTTTTTTTCCCTGGAGCCCGTCAGGGGGGGGGCACTCTGCCCCCTGCCCCTCAGGTACGCCAGTGATGCTAGCGCATAGGGAGCTCGAAGCAAAAGCTAGCTAGCTAGGTTAGCGAACAATATCCCGAGCCCGGGCCACATACCGTATGTGCATGTGACGTGTAGGCGCTAGGCCTACTGACCCGTGGCGTGGTGCTAATGTTACGGTTCGTATGGAAGTGGATATCGCCACAGCTGGTTATTGAGAAGCCTGTTAAAACTGGTAGCACTATTTTTAAAAAGTTTAAATTTCAGAATAGGAATCTCATAAGAAAGGTATCGTATATTAGATCTATATTGTAAGCCCAGCACACATGGGGGCGGGGCGGGCCGAGGAGCGGGGTCGGGGGTATAGGTATGCGCTAGCTGATTATTTATTGGTAAAAAACGCTCTGAATTTTATAAATGCATTGACTGATTGTGACCAGTGTACTGAGGTGAGGTCTCTGCATGTGGAACAGTCAAACCTGTCTATAAAGGTCTCTGCCTGTGGAACAGTCAAACCTGTCTATATTAGGTCACCCAAGGGCCAAGGGAACAGATAATGTGATTACTGCACTGTACTCTGTAGGCTACTCTGTACTGATGACAGCTGACAGTGTGGCCTTAAATTATAGGTGACTACTGTCTTGGACAGGTTCGACTGTACTTTTTATAACTTTATCCCCTGTTTTATGTAATCTACATTTTATTATATTTTATTTTCCTAACTCGAGAGCCTGAGGTTAAGCTTGTCTGCTAGTAATACTAGTATACTGCTAGAGTGGGTGACAGTTGTATAGATCTAGATATATATTATTATATAGTCTATAGAGCCTTATAGTCTATAGAGGCCACTGGGGTCCATGGCATGCCCTCCTCATTGGTGTCGCTTAATATTTAAAGGGGGAATGCATGATCATTATCAGAGTTGAAAATGACCTGCTTCTTGCCGAAAAACAGGCCCAAAATATGACTAAATAGACTCTAGCCTAGGTCTATTTAGTCATATTTTGTACCTGTTTCGAGTACATTACATGCAAATTTGCACGAACAGCCCTATTTTCACGGACGTTGCCTCGATCATGTTATGCAAGTCACAGGTTCCCCCCTCTAAAAAAATTATAAATACGAAATTTTTTTAATGCATTTTTTTTTGGGATTCATTTAAAGGTACTATGTCCCATTTGCAGGCCAAAAATGAAAAGGTTAAATTCCAACGGCATTTGAAAGACAATACTAATTTAGAACTAAAAAAAGGGGGGCTTGAAAATGTCTTTAAGTGGGAAAATAATGACTATTAGTTGTCGAATCGACTTAGGAGCTATAGAGCCAGTAAGTAATAGTCTGATTTTTCAGACCATTGTACCGAATGGTCGTACGTTTTATGCTGCGCAAAGATTCAATCAGTTTAATTTTGGCCATTACAAGAAGTGGGTTATTGATGTAGACAAATGCTCATGTACCCTTACAGCTCATTTTATGTATGTTATTACCAAAGATGAAAAAAGCCAGTCAGTCACTCAATAGTGTCTGACAGTGAAGTCTAGCAAGTAAACGGGTTTCTTTGCATAATTTGAATATTAGGACACTGCTAACGTTTAAATTTCACAGATAGGACATACATGACATATTCATAATTCCTGCAAAGTTCTACAGAATTTGATGTTGGCTGCAAAGGGACATAGTATCTTTAAAGAAAGAAAAAAGAGTACAAATCTATGAACATGAAATGTTAATTTTATTTGCAAACGTCCAGAGAATTACCTCTATTTTCTGGAAATCTCTAGCTAGTCCATCATGCGGACACAAAGTCGACATGAAGACACGGTCAGGATGCCCTCGCCCAAATTGAATGGCAAAGAGAAAGTGAGAGAGAGAAATGAGAAATAAAGAGATGGAAGAAAGGGAACAATGAAAAGAAGACAACCCCTTTCCACACCATTCCCCCTGCATTTTATTTTAATTGAGTAAAACTGATCCCCCCCTCCCCCTTGCCAGTGTCTCCTTGATGTCTAGACCCATGCAATATCACTGACTAGAGTATCTTTAGACTAGCTAGGCCTTCTTCCATTCAGCATTTTTATTTTCTAAATGATTGATTCTCTTTGCAGAATGTTTCCTGGATCAGTCAGGTTAGCGGCATCACAAATACGGCACAGCATCAAGGCATCCTTCTCACGATTTTCATCTTATTCATCCCAGAGCAACTTCCACTCAGCTTCTAGGGTATCCATGATGTCTACATTAGCAAGGTCACCGTCTGTGGTGGTCTATAGTATATATAATGAAGGTCCAAGGGGTATCAGAGAGAATCTTAAGACCATCGGTCCAAAGATCTTTGAAGGATGTACCTTTGTTGACTGCAATGAAGAACCATTGTCGGGTGAGCTTTTCTTTATTCAATTGTATTTATTGCTCCTTGCATATTGTATTGGCCTATGATTTTAAGCTAAATTAAAGGTATTACAAAGTTTTGGTATGGGGTCATGAATTTGGTTCAATAAAAATGTTGGAGGCATATGCGATTTCACAATATTCAATGATCGTTGTCGTGGTTGAAATTGAGTCTAAAGTGATTTTTTTGTAAATAATAAACTCTTTATATTGTATAGTGCCCTCTCAAGACTGATATTACTTTAGCTTTAAAACAACGTTTCTTGACTACATTCGACCGATTTGCTATTCCCGTTTGGAAATTATATATCAGAACTGCATATTCTGAGATTTTCATGTTCGCAGCTACCATGGAATGGCCTTAGGCGCTTTTTGAAATATTTGAAATTTACCGGGAGCACCGGTAAATTTTGATTATTCAATTTGCTCGAAAGCAGACGTGTTTTAGGGTCTAAATTTGTTCGTGCTTAGACTATAATAGTATACATCCACAGGGGCATCCAAAATATATCAAAAATGTAAAGAATTACTATCCATCCAATTTCAAAATTGTCCAAAACTTTGCATTACCTTTAAGTATTATTTCAGAAATGTTTTCAAGAAAAATTTATTTGAATTTAGATACATCTTTTTTATGATTTTAATAGTCAAATTTGTTGTTACGTTGTTCATGCAAATACTGCTTTTAAAGACCCGGTCGGAAGTGAAAAACAAAAAAAATTGATATATATATCAACAGAAAGCTTAAAAGCCATAGATTGCAATAATATCATTTATATGCTATTTCAGTGTCTGTCAGAGGAGTAACAGCTCTCTGAAAACTCAAAATCTATAGCTTTGAAAATCGTAAGTTGTTGAAACTAAACTCTAGCTATCGACATGTGGCATCGTTTGTGGAATACACATATTCACAATGACTTGGTATTTATTAAGCATGGCTCATTGCCTTAGCTATATAGGTGAGCTGATCAGGTCCACATATTAATTATGTCGTCACCGTACCTTTTTGACCTTTTTTTACCCATAATTTGGAGGGATGCGGAAAAATCAGGTTTTAATTTGCTTTAGTGCAATACTGAAAGGGATATATTTTGTATTCCTTTATATTTGTATTCTACATTCATTCGGCTTTCCATTGATTAATATCTAGAAATCTATCCCATGGTTGCATTACAATGAAAATGAATGTTGTAACAATGTACAAACTTCTAACATTTTGTCAAATTTACTTTTTATCTTACAGAGTTTTTAAAATAATGTTCTCTCGTATCGCTTTTCTCCTCTCAACTCTCATTCCCTAACCCTCCTCCTTCCTCCTCACCTCTTCCTTCCCTCCTCTCCTCCTTCCCTCCTCTTCTCTCACTCTCTCTCTCTCTCTCTCTCTCTTTCTCATCTCCTTTATGTTTTTCTTCCACTCGATGGTAGATGAATCTGTGGAGAGTTTACGTAAGGCAGAAATACTTCTGATGGATCCACAGAGACTCCCTTCATTGATGACAATGTTAGAGAATGTGAAATGGGTTCAGTCTACATGGGCAGGTGAGTTTCTCCCCTTTAAAATTTTAATTGGAAATAACCTGGGCCAGTATTCAATTCAATACTTATGGTAGAAATATGAGTATTTTACTAAGTGTTCGGCTTAGATAAAACACTAAGCCAACTTTGGTATTAAGTTGAAGCTTTTGGCTGAGTATTTTATTCTAAGTTTAAGACAGCTCCCGAGCGGACTTAAGTCAATTATTTTGGAGGCCTTGATTGGAAGGCATATGGTTATCATACGCAGTTATCTTCAGCTGTGCACATATATGAGTGTCGAGCCCTGACATTACAGTGTTTGCAAGTTAAACATTAAACGCCTTGGAAAATTTATTGGAGTAATAAATCTATTGACTACTGAATTTTCTAATTCCCATAGACTTTATACAGGGGCCACTTGGTTCCCGTATGCAATGGGTTAACAAATTATGTTTTATTCAGTTTTCTGTGCTAAAGCTTTTTTGACTGATCTTAAAGACACTCAGTAGTTAGCTCTCATGGGGAATTCAACACCGTTCGGTGTTTACCCAATAAGAGGTGCTGTCAATGATCAATCACCAGGATAAGCCTCCAGTTTTATGACCAGCAGGCCTTATGTAACTACTACACTTTCCACCCATTTCCCCCACATGGTAAAGTCATTGTCTCGCTTTTCCCTCACCGGAAGCTCTCCAAGAGTCGAGGGGGTATTTTTTGATTGGCCTACGGGTTTGCTGTGTGCAGACCTAGTACCTGCACACACGTTGATGATTTGTATCCACCAAGTCTGGTGTCAGCGAATCATGGCCTTCTGCACATGGAAACTGACGAGTGACTCCCTTTAATAGACGTTATCACAAATGCTTAACTATATACAGAGATGCCAACCAGTACGATTAAATCATATTTAGTACGATATTAAGAGTGAAATATGATAATACAATATCACCGCTTAAAATACGATTTTTAATTTTTTTTTATTAAAAAAAAAAAAAATTTTAACCCATAAAAAACCGTGGAATCGCATAGAAACATGTACAAGTAAACCCCAGCAACCCCAACAAAAACTTTGCTTTACAATTTTCTAATTAAATTTTAATGAAAGAGCAAACGTTTTACTTGACCGTTCTTACCAGCAAAAAATCTTTCTGAAATTTTACTGGCCCGGGGCTAACAAAGTTAGTGGTAGTGTTGAGTTTTCGTGAAAATCTGATTTTTCTCAACAAAATCTGATTTTTTAGGATATTCAGTCTGTTTTTTGTGTCAAGAGGTTGGCATCTCTGTTTATAGATGACTCTTACGGCCTGCCAGTAGCATACGCAGGATTTTTTCAACGGGGGGGTTTTAAAATTTGAAAATCATGCCAAAAATTTCGCAACGACTCAGCCAGTCGCTGATTAAGCGGGGGGGGGGAAGAGCACATTTTTTTTTTTTTGGAAAATTGGAAAATTATACTGATCGATATTTTGTTCAGTGGGGGGAGGAAGGTCAGTTTTATTTTTTCATCCTTTAGCACAATTTTTTTTTTGGGGGTTTAACCCCCAAAACCCCTGCGGCCTGATATGAATGAATCTTCCCTTTTCCTCTTTATTTTTCTCTCAATCGCCTCATTTAGGGGTCGACAGCTTCATCAATAAATTTGACCCTGCTCTGCTGCCCCCTAAGTTTACCCTTACCCGATGTGCTGGTGTGTTTGGCAATCACTTGTCTGAGTATGTCATAGGTCAAATCCTGGCTTATGAGAGATCTTTCAAGTTTCTTTGGGAGGCTCAACAAAAGAAAGAATGGTAAAATGCTCTTTTTTCATACTTTTATTTTTTGCGATCATCAATGTTGATTTCTAAAAGAAGTGTATTGCTACTATGGTATGAATAACTGTCAGATTTAATGTCATATTATTTAGAAGAGTGATTTTTTTTGTAATTACCAGTATACTGTAACCTGTGATCATATGAACTGACTATTTTCAAAAATAAGAAATCATCTGTATGGTCATATTTAGAAATCATCTTCAATTGTCTCCTGAAAATAAAGTGTCAGTAAGTCATGAAAGATCATTGTAGGTCCAATACAGAGAGTATCACAGAACAAATAATTCTTTGTGACACTCCAGTGTTACCCTTACAGAAGAAATACATTTCTCATCAAAAACTGCATAATATCCCATCAGTTTAATCCTGACCTGTATTATGATTTACATTCAAGCTGTTGAGAGGCAGAGATCAGATCAGATCAATTAGCAGATGAAATATTCAACAAGAACAGATTGATTGTACAGGTGAACTGTCTTTGTTGCTTGTCTTCAGTTTGATATGATTCTATCTCCCATGCAGGGCCCTGGAAGAGTATTCTGCTAATAGGAGTTATCATCTCTTAAGGGGACGGACAATATCAATCATTGGTGCTGGAGAAATAGGAACAGAGAGTAAGGTTCTTCATTGACATTTCATAGTACCTTGAGCATAGCCTTATTCTGTCAGTCTCTGGCTGTGTCAGATGCTGTTGAAGCAGATACATTCATGTTTATTAACTTGTATGAAGAAACTGGCTTCTGGAATGTGTGAACACCATATTATAGCAGCTATAGACTAAGGCCAAGGTAATGAATCATATAGGGACATTGCTTCAAATGTAGTATGCTCTATACAAATACTAATGATACAAATTTGTATTGGATTGAGTGCCATTAGTAACATTTCTATAGTACCATTATTTACTAGAGATATAAAGCACTTTAGTATTATTATTATTATTATTATTATTATTATTATTATTATCATATCGTGATGTATTTCTTTGTCTTCTCTCTGATCAGTTGGAAAAGTTTGCAAGGCTTTCAACATGCATGTTATAGGACTAGTGAGGAGAGATGTACCCAAGGATCAACGCAATGCTGCATTTGATGAATATAGGTTAGTACAAAACTTGAGTTCTTGCAGTGTGCGTTCCTAATTTGTAGGAAATGTACAATGTAGACCATGGCATAGGGAATAAAGAGAGAGAGAGAGAGAGAGAAAGATATAGAGAGAAAGAAAGATAGTGAGAGAGACATTAAAGGGGGGGGGGGATCAAAAGAAGAAGATGGGACACCCCAATGCCCTTCCCCTAATTTGCAGTCGTGATAACTCATTTTGTATCTGCATGCAATGTAAGGGTGATATGCTGATCTTATTATTCCTATTATAGTTTTTTAATTCAACCTCGGATTGATATTTGCCCTGGTATCTTTTAGGTTAACCAAAGAGCTTCCTTATGTCCTCGAAGAGGCCGATTTTATTGTAAATGTTCTTCCAAGCACCGAGCAAACTGTGGGACTCTTTTCAGGGAACACACTGTCTCATTGTAAGAAGGTATGTGCGTGGTGAACTGTTTTTATGCCTCCGCTACAAAGTAGCCAGAGGCATTATGTTTTCTGGTTGTCCGTCCGTCCGTACGTCCCGTTCTCGTGATCCCGTTATCTCAAGAACCGGTTGATGGATTACCGCCAAACTTGGGTCATGTATGTATCTTGCAGAGCTTATGAACTGATTACATTTTGGGGTCACGAAGTCAAAGGTCAAAGGTCACAGGGCTCATTATGTATGCAAAAATAGCTCGTGATCGCATTATCACAAGATTCGATTGATGGATTACCGCCAAACTTGGGTCATGTATGTATCTTGCAGAGCTTATGAACTGATTAGATTTTGGGGTCACGAGGTCAAAGGTCAAAGGTCACAGGGCTCATTATGTATGCAAAAATAGCTTGTGATCGCGTTATCAGAAGAACCGATTGATGGATTACCGCCAAACTGAGGTCATGTATGTATCTTGCAGAGCCAATGAACTGATTAGATTTTGGGGTCACAAGGTCAAAGGTCACAGGGCCAATTATGTATGCAAAAATAGCTCATGATCGCATTATCACAAGATTCAATTGATGGAAATTACCGCCAAACTTGGGTCATGTATGTATCTTGCAAAGCCAATGAACTGATTAGATTTTGGGGTCACGGGTTCAAAGGTCAAAGGTAACATGGCTTATTATGTATGCCAAAATAGCTTGTGATCGCGTTATCTCAAGAACCGATTGATGGAGTATTGCCAAACTTGGGTTATGTATGTATCTTGCAGAGCCAATGAACTGATTAGATTTTTGGGTCAAAGGTCAAAGGTCATGGGGTTCATTATGTATGCTAAAATAGCTTGTGAACGCATTGTCAATACTGACAGATGGATTACTCTCAAACTTGGGACATGTATGCATCTTGCAGAGCCAATGAACTGATTAGATTTTAGGGTCATGAGGTCATAGTTCAAAGGGTCATACATGTATATGAAAAATGGCTTTTAATCACGATATTCTGAGAACCTGTTAATGGATTACAAACAAACTTGAATTTTTAAAATTGCTTCTGTTTTGGTTTGTAATATTGCTCTATGGCGGAGGCATCATTTTCGACTGCGTGCAGTCTAACATCCATCTAGTTTTTCTTCAATCAAAGTATGTGCAAAATTCCAGATCAAAATACACTGTAGTTTGCTGTCTATGAGTGGAAATTGAAGCCCCCATTTTATACACAACATATGGGTTGAATAAAACACTGCCAGCTGGGAAGTTCGAATTTGAAAAGAAAAATGACAGCAATTTTCCAATTAATTAATATTTTGCCACCATACTTTTAGGAAAGTTTTGAATATTTTACATTTTGGCCCTTTTGCAAGTTTTGATATTTTCACAGTGCGAATCCCTGCAGCGGCTTTTAAGTAAAATGAAACTGGAAAATAAATTTCCCTAACCCCTTCTCACATGAATGGGATTGTTGCCAAAATCTTATAGGTTCATTTTATCTTGATATATTCCAAAATAGGGAAAACTTATAATTTTTTAGGATGATACTGGATTCAAAGGAGAAAACAGACTTGTCTGGTCGGACAGAGAACCCCAACCTATACTGCCCTCTCATGGCTTGCCAAAGTTATTTAAGGAAGCAGGTTATTGATTTGTTCGCAGCCCAAATAGCAGCACCTGCAGAAGCATGTTTTCTTGAATTTCATGACTTTGACCAACACTGTATATAACTAAAGTTTCATGCCACTGATGCCAGAATGTTATGCTTATTGATTTGTCTTCATTGATGTTTCTCTACATTAGAAACCTGTCTTCATAAATGTTGGCAGAGGAGATGTTATTGATGAAGCAAGTCTTATCAATGCCATCAAGTAAGTAGACAAATTCTTTACCTAGAAAGCCTGACTTTTACTAATTTAGAGTTATCTTTAAGACACACAAGTGTGATTGTTATCATTCTTTGTCTTTAATTAGTATGAGAAAAGATTTTGAAACGTCCTGATTATTTAAACAAAGATGTACGGACATTAAAGGTGATCTTGAGTCATTAAAATTCAACTTTCTTGACCTTGAATTTAATAATACATGTTCTTTTTAGGACTACAGTGTAATTCTCTCTTTAAAACCTACTACATTGAATAGTAGGGTGGGCTGTGTCCTCTAGAATCATAAAGACCTTCCTGCTATAACAACTGAGATAGTTTGCAATCTCTCATCATCCAAGGTGCATTAACTTTGTGTTAAAAAGTATGATTTTAATGCCCTTCTAACTCTTGGCAGATGTGCGGTATGATTATTTTCCCTCTAAATGATCAATTACTCCAACTGAAAATATTTCCAAAAATCTACATATATAAATGATTGTTGTTGTTGTTGCATTTGTATTCAGGGAAGGATGGATAGGTCATGCAGTACTTGATGTATACAAACCAGAACCTATGCCCAAGGAGAGTCCACTTTGGACTATGCCAGAGGTGTGTATATCATGGTAGAGAGTTAGGAAGACAAGATCAGTTGTTATAATGGCAAAATATAATAGACTAGAAAAATTGTTACATAAGTGATGAAGAAGGAGAAGAAAAAGGAGATAAATAGAAGAAGGATGAAGGATGAGGAAGAAAGGAGGGACAAGAAGAAGATGAAGGAGAAGGAGAAGTAGAAGAAGAGGAAACTGAATGAGATGAAGATGAAGGAGAAAGAGAAGAAAATGAAGAAAGAAAGAAAGAAATATGAAGAAGGAAGTGAAGGGGGAAGAAAGTAAGAAAGAGACACGAAAGAGACACCAGAGGATTCTTTTGGGTGAGGAAGAGCAGATTTCAAATGGGAGAAAATAATGGGTGCATTTAAATGACAAACAGAGAAGAGGTAATTGCATTAATATATTCATCTAAAGAGGTTAACTTTAATTTGTGTTATTAATGTGTTCCTGTATTTTCCCCGTAAAAGAGTAAAACTCTAAGCCACTCAGCCGTATCATTTAGTCCTTATCTTTCCACATTTTTTTTAAATACTCCATTTTTCAACAGGTCACAATAACTCCACATGTTTCTGCGCAGACCCATGGGCCAGAGGTTAGTATTATTAACCCTTTCACTGCCAATCTCTATTCATGGTGTTTAAAGCCTGTCTGCACTGGTTTGGCCAGGAGGGATTAGACCTCCCTGCATGGTCACTGACAAGTGTTTATCTCATCAAATCAGCTCTCAATTAACATAAGAAAAAGGGGATCATGGGGGACCAATGGGTACCGCTTAGGCACTGTTTGCTATATAGAGGGCGCAAGAAGCTACAAGTAGTGCAGTCCCTCTTTAAGGAGTTGAGTTTCATGGCCCTTTCAGATTTCATTTGAGGGAGTATACTACAGCCATCTTGTGATTGGGCAGGCAATAATAATAAAAAGTAATGAGACATGTTTTTAGTTTTATCTATGGCATTTTTTAAGAGGGGTCCAGAGCAAAAGCTCACGGACATTCAAGAAATAAAGAGATGATCTTGAAATGCCTCATATTATCCAACATTTCTAATCTCCAATTAGAAATTCATCTAATACTAAACTACGCTTTTTCAAGATAGTCCATTCTAAAAAAAAACATTGAAGTATAATATATGAATTGCTATATACCCCTTGAAAAAAGTAGGAATTAATTTTCCGACAGGGTTAGCTAGCTAAGAAATGTGAAATATTTACTGTACTGTTTGAGTTGACTTACATAGGATGCAAGGACAACAGACCACTTTAAAAGCTCATGTCTTTAATTTTTATACCGATATTTCATTGTGTGTTTGATTTCTAGATAACGGGGGTTTTCACTGATAACTACCACCGTTACATAAATGGAGAAACTCTGAAACATCAACTAAACTGGGTGGCTAAGTATTAGGAGGGTGAGATTAGGAAGAATGTCTTCAGGAGAACTGAAAGCTTCCAGGATTTCTTCATCTTCTTTTTAGAAAACATGTATAAAGCATGACATATGTACAAACAATAACATGGTATAAAAGGAAATGTACAAAGAAGAATATAATTGTAAATGGGGTTGGATCATAAAGGGGTCCTCAAAATAATGTGTATTATTTCATTCAATCAATTGCATATTATTATATATCTGGAAAAGATGATGATGATGAATTGTATTATGTTATTGATCATGGTCTTCCACTGTATGGGTATATGTACAGTCAAACCTGTCTATAGCGACCGCCCAAGGGAAACACAAAAAGTGGTCTTTGTAGACAGGTGGTCTTTGTAGACAGGTTCCTTTAGTACATGTTTCAATGAGAAATCATTTTCAAGGGAAACAAAAAATGTGGTCTTTGTAGACAGGTGGTCACTAAAGCAGGTTTGACTGTATATGGATCATATTATTGTATGGGCAATTATTGTATGTAGATATATGCATAAAGTTGACATAGAATTAAAATGAAAGATGACAAAATTAAGTACTTGTTCATCAAAAAGAAATTTGCTACAAATGTTCCAGAGTAGTGAGGTTTATCTGGCATTGGAAAGGATTTGAAATGGAAGGTAGAGGTAAATCCTATTGTATTCATGTATTACACTAGTACTTGGCTAATTTCTGTTTTTAAAGTTCGCTTTGTCTGTGTTTGTGTGTGTGTGTGTGTGAGTACGGTGTTGAGCCAGTTGCAGCTTCAGACCATGATTGTTTATCAAACTCTATGGTATGTTTTTGTCTTAATTATGTAGAATCCTTGCCCAAAATGTTTGTGTATTTCATTTCATGTTCTTTATTCACTTTAAAATCGAAAGCACATATAAAAATAATTCAAAGTAAATTGAAGTTAACATGATATAAACAAAATACAAAACATTCATACAAACAAACAGAGTTCAGTTATATTGCAGAGATTCAATACCTTGAGGGAGAGAACCAAACATAGCAATGATAGTATTGCAAGTAAATACAATTTTTAAAAATGCAATCTTGTTTGAACAATTACCCCACCTATATATCTCTGATGAATTACCTTGACCTAAAAAATTAAATCGTATTGTTCAAAATTACAGGAAATGCTGTATTAAATTTTTACAAAGAAATATGTGCAGCTATACAAAATTTTATGAAGACTTCTGAAGATTTCAGTAAATCATGTAGCTATAAAAGTTATGTAATTTGATTTGTTTTTGCAGAATGTTTTTGTGCTCACATGCAAACAATGAATTTTATGCCTCCGCTACAAAGTAGCCGGAGGCATTATGTTTTTGGTTTGTACGTCCGCCCGTCCATCCATCCGTCCGTCCGTCTGTAGGTCCCGTTCTCGTGATCGCGTTATCTCAAGAACCAATTGATGGATTCACGCCAGACTTAGGTCATGTATGTATCTTGCAGAGCCAATGAACTGATTAGATTTTGGGGTCACGAGGTCAAAGGTCACAGGGGTCATTATTTATGCAAAAATAGCTTGTGATCGCGTTATTACAAGAACGGATTGATGGATTACCACCAAACTTGGGTCATGTGTGTATCTTGCAGAGCCAATAAACTGATTAGATTTTGGGGTGAAAGAGTGCTTTTACTTGTTTGATTTTTATTGTATGGTGCAAATGTACATGAATATTTTGTATTGTCTTTCATTGAACAATTATGAACTCAATAAATCAAACCAGAGAGTATATACTTTGCTTTTATTTTCCTTTCATGCCAAGAAGCTTGTCTTTCAACTTCTTTATAATTTAATTTAGAGCCTCTTTTGCTGATATGTGTAGGCCTATGTAACTCCCTCCCCCCCCCCCACATAGCCCCTTTCTCTCAACCGCTCTCAATGTTTTCTTTGCTCCCACGGGCAAGTGATTAATGCTAGTCATGCAGATTTATCTAAGAAGTGCAAAAGTTCGAGAGTGAAACAAATGAGATTATAATGTGTATATCAGGAAGTCATTTGATCAGACAATTTTTAATGCTGACGACTTCCTCAACTTAAAGTGATGCTGAACTGATGATGGTCATCTTGGGAAATGGTGTGTAACCCCAGTGGAACCAACAGTGCGGTGAGTTACTGCTACAGCTGAGCTGAGATGACACTAGAGGAATGCTTTCAGTAGTACCATTTAAGTTACATTTTTTTTTAAGTAAAAAAAAAGATACTGTATGGAGTAGTCCTGTGTGGTATATATAGGCACCAAGAGAACGTCTTTAGGAAAAAGGATTATTTAATATTGAAAAAAGAATATAGGAATTTCATATAAAACAAATATTACAACATCTGAATGTTGAATTCGTCATTTAAGTATCATGAGATATGACATGCATGTATAATCGGTATGACAGCATAATTGACATAACAGTGGTTGACTGTGTTGCACTGTCAGGATGCTGGCACATGCAGTCCACTTAATTATTGGAGCTGGGCAAGCAAAGCAATCGGTATTATGGTAATCAAGGGGTGGTGGGTGGGGTACCACGTGCAAGGCAAACTATAATTATACGCATTAATAAAGACGGGGGCTATGGGGCTACAGCTAACAAAAAAAACATAAATGGGGCCGGGTATATGGCGCGGGGGGGGGGGGCAATGCCATCTATGATATATCACGAGGTTGAAAAACTACTGATATAAACAGGGATAGTCTCACCTCTCTGATATAAATAAGGGGCAGGGATTAAAAAAAAAAATCTTTATTGTACGTGTCTATATCAACTAAATCTTTAACATGTAATAACCATGCATGAAATAATGATTTAAAATTAAAATAACTAACATTTTAAAACTTTTTCCAAGGCAAATCTGAAATGGGGAGATATTTTCAAAGTATACGAGAATAACAAATTTGTATTGATTTTTATAGGGGTGGAACCCATCATTCATCATGTGACATATGTCTAATGTGTCATTAAGCCGACAATAAAGGACACGCCCATTTTTGTTGCAGAGCCATGGAATTATCATGTATGGAATAACGCAGCAGTGCATGGAGCCCTTTCGCTCGCAGCACATCGCCCGGCCGACTGGCCCACTACTTTGCCCACCGTACCGCAGATCACACGTAGTTACTTGTACTGTTGCCTAGCTGGGAAATACGTGGTACATCACGATTTGAATCGGCGCCTGGAGTTACATTCGTCCCAGTCATTGGCACTCCTTGTGACAAACCGCCAAAAGTGATCCCGTATTCGTGAGTAAAATTCAGTGTGTGACATTATTAATTATATTTTAGAATTCTAAACAACCTCAAGGCCTCATGTAACTTCATTAATTTTGATGAATATATAGGTGAGCTGAGCTGTGACCCGCGATGCGGTCCGATGCCCGGGCGCGCGCGAGCTGGGTTTGGGACGTGGTCGCGGCCCCCGCGCCCCGATAGCTAGATACTTGTACCTATTAAAGGCTATATTAGTATATAGTCTATCATGCGGACACAAATTTGACATGAAGACATGCAAGATCAGGATCTTGCCTATAGCTCTCCCAAATTGAATGGCAAAAAGAAAGAGAGAGAGAGAGAAAACTAGGAACATGAAAAGAAGACAACCCCTTTCCACACCATGTAGGGCCCCTGCATTTTATTTAAATTGAGTCAAACTGACCCCTCCCCTGGCCCCTTGCCAGCTGTGTCTCCTTGTTATCTAGACCCATGCAATGTCACTGACTAGGTCTAGAGTTTCTTTAGACTGTATAGGCCTTCTTTATATCTTCCATTTGGCATTTTCATTTTCTTAAAAACAGACTTAATGATTGATTCTCTTTGTAGAATGTTTCCTGGATCAGTTGGCCGGGTTAACAGCATCACAAATACGTACGGCACGGCATCTTCTTCTTCTAGCTTCTTCTGATTAAGTCTGCCTCCTTCAATATTGACTAAAGATTCTTGCAAACAATGTGCGTGTGTGTGTGTTAATTAACCTCGATTTACGTCCATACGAGTGCTATATTTACGTCATAAATATAATACAGTTTATTTCCAAATATTTACAAGCTAGCTCGATCATGCATAGGATATGGAGCTAGAAGACTATATAGCCATTCATCATCAAGGCATCTTTCATCATCATCATCATCATCATCATCATCATCATCATCATCACCATCATCATCAAGGCAGCTTTCTCAAGATTTGCATCATCCTCATCCCAAAGGAACTTCCACTCATCCATGATGTCAACATTAGCAAGGTTACAAGCTAGCTCGATCATGCATAGGATATGGAGCTAGAAGACTATATAGCCATGCATCATCAAGGCATCTTTCATCATCATCATCATCATCATCATCATCATCATCATCATCATCATCATCATCATCATCATCATCATCATCAAGGCAGCTTTCTCAAGATTTGCATCATCCTCATCCCAAAGGAACTTCCACTCATCCATGATGTCAACATTAGCAAGGTTACCATCTGTGGTGGTCTATACTATGTATAATGAAGGTCCAAGGGGTATCAGAGAGAATCTTAAGACCATCGGTCCAAAGATCTTTGAAGGATGTACCTTTGTCGACTGGGATGAAGAACCATTGTCAGGTGAGCTTTTCTTTATTCAATTGTATTTATTGCTCCTTGCATATAGTATTGGCCTATTATTTTAAGCTAAATTAAGTATTATTTCAGAAATGTTTTCAAGAAAAATTTATTTGAATTTGGATTTACCCTTTTGATGATTTGAGTAGTCAAATATGTTGTTACGTACGTTGTACATGCAAATACTGCTTTTAAAGACCCTGTCGGAAGTGAAAAATGAAAAGATGAATTAAATATCAACAGAAAGCTTCTAAGCCATAGATTGCAATATCATTTATATGCTATTTCAGTGTCTGTCAGACTCGGAGGAGTAACAGCTCTCTGAAAAACTCAAAATCTAAAGCTTTGAAAATCGACTTGTTGCATCATTTGTGGAATACACATATTCACAATGACTTTGTATTTATTAAGCATGGCTCATCGCCTTAGCTACATGTATATAGGTGAGCCAATCGGGTCCACATATTATGTCGTCACCGTACCTGCGGCAAATTTGACCCTTTTTTACTCAAAATTTGGAGGGATGCGGAAAATTAGGTTTTAATGTGCTTTAATGCAATACTGAAAGGGAAAATATTTTGTATTCCCACGTTCATTAGGCTTTCCATTGATTAATATCTAGAAACCCATCTCGTGGTTGCATTACAATGAAAATGAATGTTGTAACAATGTACAAACTTCTAAAATGTTGTCAAACTTACTTTTTATCTTCCAGATTTTTGAAAAATAACGTTCTCTCATATCGCTTTTCTCCTCTCACCTCACCCCCTAACCCTCGTCTTCCCTTCCCTCCTCCCATCTTCCTCATCTCTTCCTCCCTCCTCTCCTCCTTCCCTCCCCTTCCCTCCCCCTTCTCTCTCTCTCTCTCTCTCTCTCTCTCTCTCTTTCTTTGTCTCCATCTCCCCAATGTTTTTATTCCTCTCTATGATAGATGAATCTGTGGAGAGTTTACGTAAGGCAGAAATACTTCTGACGGATCCACAGAGACTCCTTCATTGATGACAATGTTAGAGAATGTGAAATGGGTTCAGTCTATATGGGCAGGTGAGATTCTACCGTTTAAAAGTTTAATTGGAAATAGCCTGGGCCAGTATTCATTTCAATACTTATGTTAGAAATAGGAGTACTTTACTAAGTTTTCGGCTTAGATAAAACACTTAGCCAACTTTGGTATTCAGTTGAAGCATTTTGCAGGGTATTTTACCCTAAGTTTAAGACAGCTCCCGATTGGACTTAAGCCAATTTTTTTGGAGGCCTTGATTGGAAGGCATATGGTTATCATATGCAGTTATCTTCAGCTGCGCACATATATAAGTGTGCGGCATATGGTTATCATACGCAGTTATCTTCAGCTGTGCACATATATAAGTGTCGAGCCCTGACATTACAGTGTTTGCAAGTTAAACATAAAACGCCTTGGAAAATTTATTGGAGTAATAAATCCATTGACTACTGAATTTTCTAATTCCCATAGACTTTATACAGGGGCCACTTAGTTCCCATATGCAATGGGTTAACAAAGTATGGTTTATTCAGTTTTCTGGGCTTAAGCTTTTTTGACTGATCTTAATAGACGTTATAACAAATGCTTAACTAGATGACTCTTACGGCCTGATATGAATGAAGATTAAAGCTTGTGCACAGAAATGTAACTCTTCCCCTTTCCTCTTTATTTTTCTCTCAATCGCCTCATTTAGGGGTCGACAGCTTCATCAATAAATTTGACCCTACTCTGCTGCCCCCTAAGTTTGCCCTTACCCGATGTGCTGGTGTGTTTGGCAATCACATGGCTGAATATGTCATAGGTCAAATCCTGGCTTACGAGAGATCTTTCAAGTATCTTTGGGAGGCTCAACAAAAAAAAGAATGGTAAATGCTTTTTTTTTATATACTCTCCTTTTTTGCGATCATCAATGTTGATTTCTAAAAGAAGTGTATTGCTACTATGGTATGAATAACTTTCAGATTTAATGTTATATTATTTAGAAGAGTAATTTTTTTTGTAAGTACCAGTATCCTGCAACCTGTAATCATATGAACTGACTATTGGACATATATTTTCAAAAATAAGAAATCATCTGTATGGCCATACTTAGAAATCATCTTCAATTGTCTCCTGAAAATAAAGTGTCAGTAAGCCATTAAAGATCATTGTAGGTCCAATACAGAGAGTATCACAGAAAAAAATAAATATCTTATTTTAGGGGCTGTAACACTCCAGTGTTTACCAGACAGAGAAAATACATTTCTCATAAAAACATGCATAATATCCCATCAGTTTAATCCTGACCTGTTTCATGATTTACATTTAAGCTGTTGAGAGGCAGACTACAAGATCAGATCAAATAGCAGATGCAATATTCAACAAGAACAGATTGATAATGATCGCAGGCGCGTCGGAAGCAGTTTGAGATTGGGGGCAAACATTCCAGGGGGCTCACCCTCCAGGGGCAGTGGCGTAATGAGCAAAAACATTTGGGGGGGCAGAAGAAAAATCTGCATCACCACCACTCTTACATGTTATATGCAGGCCGCGCGGAACGTTTTTCAAAGTGGATTATTAACGATCAGGTAGAGCATAAATTGGAGTGGGGTCCAGGGCTGAGCCCGGAAGCTCAGGGTTTTTAGGCATTAAATTACGGTCAGATAAGCATATTTAGATACCTTATTTGTGACACAGGCAGGTGACAAATTGGCGGGGGTCCAGGAGGCAGAGCCCCCGAAAGATCAGGAGTTTTAGGTATTAAAGTACGGTCAGATGAGCATCCAGGGACTGCCTTAGGGCCCTTGGTGGGGTCTAGGGGGCAGAGCCCCCGGAAGCTAAGGGGTTTTAGGTATTTAATTATGGTCCGATGAGCATCCAGCGGCCAGCCTTAGGGCCCCTGGTTGGGTCCAAAGCTCAGGGGTTTTAGGTATATAATTACGGTCAGATGAGCATCCAGGTGCCCGCCTTGGGCCCTTGGTGGGGTCTAGGGGGCAGAGCCCTCGGAAGCTAAGGGGTTTTAGGTATTCAATTACGGTCAGATGAGCATCCAGGGGCCCGCCTTAGGGCCCTTGCTTTAGTCCAGGGGGCAGAGCCCCCGTAAGCTCAGGGTTCTAGGCATTTAATTACAGTTACATGAGCATATACTGATACCTCATTAACATTGGCAGGTCACTCATTTTTTCACTCTCTCTTTCTTTCTTTTTCTCTTTAACATACTTTTTCAAAAAAGTGAGGGGGGCTTGAGCCCCCGAGCCCCTCCGTTCTGTTGGCCCTGAAATGAAGGCTTCTAAATAAGCATATTTTTTTGCCCGACTGTAAATTTTGGAATTTGTTATTTTTCAACAAACGCATATAAATGTAGGCCTATGATTCACACAAAAATTGAGAAAAAATACCGGGAAATCCTGTCATTTCAGCAACATTTGTAAATCACTGGTAACAAATTAGAAATAACCCCACCCCATCAGTACGCCAGAATTCTGGGGCTCATGTCTTCTCACCCCTATAATAGAAAACACACACGCTTTCCCATCCTCTCATAATATTTCCGAGATATGCGTGTATCGCTCTTATAAATCTTCTATTGATAAATATAGTTAACTTTCCTTTTCTTTGAATGGAATTTAATTTATATGTGATTCAATTCAGGTTTTAATATTTTTTTCTTTTGGTTAAGAATACAAACCATCTTTACTCCTTTACTGCATTTTTTTTTTTTTTTTTTTGGGGGGGGGGGAGCGAAAATGCGTTTTTGCCCCGCCCCTGCCCCCCCCCCACTTCCGGCGCTTATGATTGATTATACAGGTGATCTGTCTTTGTTGCTTTGTTTGCAGGGTCCAGGATGAGTATTCTGCTAATAGGAGTTATCAACTCTTAACTGGAAGGACAATATCAATCATTGGTGCTGGAGAAATAGGAACAAAGAGTGAGGTTCTTGACATTTTTAATTTTATTTATTTATTTATTACACATATTTAGAAAGAAGGGTAGCCCAATCAGCAAATAAATACTGGTTTTCGTTGGGGCCCTTCATAACACAAACAAGTATATACATTTCAACAAATTAAGATATAAATAAATATAGAAAATTACAAAATACGACTTTAAAAAATTGCAAACCAGGTTATAAATAAACGGATTTGAACATAGAAAATAACGAAATGAGTAATATGTATATGATACAAATAAATAAATGCCATATATCAAAATTTAAGCAAACAGTAAAAAACAAAAGAACACCAACATACAAACAAGAAAAAACAAGAAGAAGATATAATAAAATATATACAAAGAGGAGAGAAAGAAGAGATGTATTATACCATAAATCATATTAAAACGATTTCTCGTTTAAATGATTTCATATTTTCTATAAATCAAATGCGTTTGGGTAATTTATTCCAGTTTGATGGACCTGTGACTAGAAATTACTTCTGGTGAAAAGTCGTACGAGCATGTGGCACCCTAATTAACATCTTATTTGTGCTCCTTGTTGTTCAAGATGATACTGCTTCGATATAAATAAACTTATTGCAGAGCTAGGTGCAGCTTTATGTAAACATTTGTGAATCATACAACAAGCTGCTCTAATAAAACAGATGATCTATTTTCGGATAGGATAGTATTTCAAATCTTTCCAGTAAACTATGATTTGCTTCAGATCTCCCCGACCAAACGGTACAGCAGTACATTAAATGGGGCCCAGTACAGTTTGTTCAATTGTGCTTTATCAAAATAATGTTTACATCAACAAATAGTTCCTAATTTCTGTTTCACAATTAAAGCAATACTTTCGATATGTTTTTTAAAGTCAAGACTGTTATCAATTATAACTCCCAAACATTCATATACACATTCCAATTGGCATACATTTAATTCAATCGACAGCATACTGTTATCTAATGATCTAAGCTTTTGTTTTGATCCTATAGTAGCATCGTTTTGATCTTATCACTATTAAAAAGCAATAGTATTTTTATTTAGCCAAGAATTCAGTTCTCCAAGAGCTTTTGTCAGTTTGAGTTCTACCTCTTGCTTACTTTTTCCCCATACAGAAATAGTAGTATCATCTCCATACATATAAACAATGCCATTTGAGATATAACATGGGAGGTCATTGACAAATAGAGTAAATAGGAGCAGGGCCAGGATGGACCCTTGTGGAACTCCCATTGTTATATTTCTAAATGTTGATTTTTCTTTCCCTAATGAGACAAATTGTTGGCGATTTTTCAGGTATATAATTCAAACCATTTAATTACATTTGGGGAACAACCATATTAATGTAATCTATTTAAGAGGAGAGAGTGGTTGACTGTATCGAATGCACGTCGAAGATCTATAAAAGCGACACCATTGAAATACCCTTTGTCTACATTGTCTGACCACTGGTACCATGTATAATAGGGCTGTTTCACACGAGTGCTTAGGATGAAATCCAAATTGGTTCTTATAAAATAGATCATGCTGAGACAAATATTCAAAGATATTTAAAGCGATTAGCGTGGTCACTGCATGACAGGTGGTTATCTCATCAACTCAGCTCTCAATTAACATAAGAAAAAGAGGATCATGGGGGACCAACGGGCACCGCTTAGGCATTGCTTTCTATATAGAGGGAGCAAGTAGCTACAAGTAGTACAGTGGGGCTTTAATTAAACTGCCCTTTCAATTATTTTAGATAAAATTGGCAGGATAGATACAGGTCTGTAGTTTTTCATTATGGCTGTCCCCTCCTTTGGGAATCGGTTGGACTCTGGCTATTTTCCAAGCATCAGGGTATACTGAAGAATGCAAAGACTTATTTCCATTACATGAGGAATATCACAAATATATTTCAGTATTTTAACAGAGAGTTCATCATATCCAGTTGCTTTTTTGCAAGTACAGTCAAACCTGCTTTAGTGACCACCTGTCTACAAAGACCACATTTTTTGTTTCCCTTAAAAATGGTTTCTCATTGAAACATGTACTAAAGGAACCTGTCTACAAAGACCACCTGTCTACAAAGACCACTTTTTGTGTTTCCCTTGGGCGGTCGCTATAGACAGGTTTGACTGTATATGATTTTATCTGTTTGATGACGAAATCTATCGAGATATTTGAAAAGTAAAGTAAGTCACCGTTTGTTTGTTTTTTTCAGATTTTCTTTCAGTGATTCACATCTGTTGATAGTTTCGGTCTCAAGCTAAAAAAATTTAGTGAGTTCAGTAATGGAGTCAATAAAATACGTATTAAAATATTCAACAACATCCTTCAAGTCTGGTATTTCAACATTGTTTACATTCAATATTATATTATTAGACGGACTTAGTAAGACGTGGCATAACATCCCATAACGCATTTGCGTTTCCTGATTTATCATTCAATAATGAAGTAATGAATGATTTTTTAAGGTTATTGAGTTCACATGTGATAAGATTTTTGTCTTTTTTATATTGTTCCCAAAAATCTGATGACAAGAGCCGGATTGCTTTATCACAAAGGTATAATCCCTCGTGTTCATCAAATCAATGACCTCACCTGTCACCCAAGGACATGGATTATTTCTTAGACATTTTCTTTTGTATGGTGCACACATATTTACAATTTCTATTATCGGATTGCAGGTACCATATATCCCATGCACAGTTTACATCCTTACACTGATATACTTCTTCAAAATGCACTTGGAATAGTAAAAAATTGAATTCTGCAAACTCAAAACCCATAAAATCTCTCCATTCTATGATATTTTCTTTTTGAGTAATATCAGCATCACCATAAACAGTGAAAATCATATAATGATCACCCAATGATGTTTTTAGCACTCCATTCAACAAGTGATTTTCTACGTCAGTGGAATATATAAGATCAATAATAGTTTGCAACGTTGTCGTCACTCGTGTTGGAACATCAATCAGTTGATCAAAAAGATAACCAGACATCATCTCTTCGAGAGATCGTGATATAGAGTCTATGTTGTTTGGACACATATCACAGTTTTAAGTCTCCAAGTAATATAATTTCTACATCTGTATTGGTGACAGCTTGACTTAACATTCCGTTCAATAAATCAAAGTAATTGAAGACAAATTTGGAGGTCTGTAGATAACACATATAAGAAGTGTTTCTGAATGTTTTGGCGATAATTGTACCCACAGAACTTCAATATCGTCACATGTAATATTATTTTCATACCGGCAACTTAGGTCATCTTTCACGTATAGAGCCACACCCCCTCCATGTCGGTTGCGGTCTTACAAAATATTGTAATTTTCAATGTCTAATTCAGAATCAGATATGGTAGCATCGCATTTAGTTTCAGAGACAGCAACAACATGGAAAGGATTATTTTGAAGTACAATTTTAAGTTCAGATAACTTTGGTACAAGTGAATTTATATTAATGTGACATATTTTTAAACCCGTTTTAGGAAAGCAACTGAATAATTTATCTTGAGTTCCAAAGTATTTACAGGTGTGGGCCCAATTTACATCAGGTTGTGAGCCAGTTGAAGGAGTATATGTAAGACTGTTTTTAGAAGTAGAGGTGTTATTGTCACAAGTACTAGCATTTAGTGGTGACGATTGTTCAGGAGATTCCTTGCTGTTGTAAGACAGTCTATCTATTCCTTTGCATGGGAACACTCTGTTTTCTGGTTTCTGTCAAGATTTCGAGTGGCGCAAAGGTGGAGGCTCGTTAAAATTCTGTGCGTCTTGCTGGGACCTCCACGTTGGATAACTAAAATGAGTTGATGTCAATCCATTATCTCCTCCGTTCTGTGGAAATCTGTTATCATTCAGGGGTGGAAAATCAGCATCATAGGATTGTATATAGAGACTTGTATTGCGAGTCCTTCGATGTTGGTCTAGATGTTCGCCGCAGAAAGTGAACAATATTTTGTGAGAACGTGAATTTTCCGTCCGATTGAGATGTTGAGATGAAGGCCAGGGTCGATATTGTCATTACTGATGACGAGCCAACTTCGTTGATTGGCTGAAACTTTGGTATATTCTTGATTCGTTTCATCCAGTGTATGGATGATGGTTGAAGTAGCGATGGTTTTGACCCCAGGAATTGTATGGACTTGTTCAAGAAGTGAGATTGTCTTAGCAATTATTTCATCTGATTCATCGCATTGCAAGTTATTTGTGCCAAGATGTACGACAACTATATACGCTTAATTCATACTCATTAGCGAACTTAATACATACATCTTTATATATGCATCCTCAATTTTCGCTCCATTCAAAGTTCTGCAGATAATATGTTTTTGCTTCGAGAAAGTTTGGATGGTCTGATTTGTTTCATCCCCAATTATCAGCACATCTGCTTTCATCGATCTTTGTATTTGCGAAGATTTCTTATTCTGCTCATTTACGGGAACGGAGATTCCATCATGTGATGTTTCGTTCTTCCTTGTCATGGAATCCCTTGTGGTTTGAATGTCAGTGGTTTGAATGTCAGTGTTAATAGCTAGGGCATTATCATTCACATTGGTGTGATTGGATTTTGTCAGAGCGTGCAATTGCTTTTGTTTAGTTTGGTACTCGTCGAGCTGCTCCTGTAGAGAGGGATTAATAATGTTTTGTTTGTGGCACACTTATGGGGCGTTGCAAGAAAGTTGAGTTGCAATCGATTGCAAATATCAGTTGCAAATTTTGCAACTGATAGATCAAACGCAACTTGCAATCAATCGCAACTTTCTGTTGCAAGAAGCTAGCTAGCAATCAGTTGCAACTTGCAACTGATTTGCAACTGATCGGCGTAATTTTGTATTTGTGAAAACGACTGGATGGCCGAGCCTATCCAATTTCTGTCTATCGCACAGCACTTTGTCTTTGACTGTGCGATCTTTGTGACTGTGAGCAGAGTAAGTGGAAAAATATTCAATTTCGATCATATTTTCGCTTCATCGTGTATGTTTTATATAAAATTAATATATTTTGCTTATTTCTGGAATAAATTTGTCTTGAAATATGGGAGAATATTTTCTATATCGCTGGTCGAATTTCAGCATCGCGAATACTCCTCTGATACACATTTTCCTTAATCATTGTCCCACATACAGCTATTTGTGTTAGATCTAGTAGAATATTTTTTTTAAAACTCGCATTCATTATTATGATGGGGGGGGGGGCTATGTCTGTGCACTAATATTTGACTTGGAATTGAACAAGAAATTCTTTATGATTCCTCTAAGTCTAATGCTTAATCTTATATTGTTCTTTTTAAAATCGAAAAAAGAACAAGGCCGATGACAGAAGAAAAAGACGGCTGTGTCATTTTGACCAGTTCAGTTGACACACTGCAAAAACAAAAGTGATCAACTACTGTACTAGACTACTAGACTAGGGGCCTAGGGCCTAGGCCTACTTCTTATTTCTATGACTATTTCACACTATAAATTGTAATAGAGCCTATGTTCACCCTATTAGTAAACCTATCCTTACAATCCGAGAATGTGACGTTGTCAATTTGTGTAAACTAAAGTGAGTAAAGAGCACATCCCTACTAGTAGGAGCTAGGCCTAGATCTATACTATATTACTATTAATAAATAATAGGTCTAGGCCTAGACTTTATACTATAGGCCTAGATCTAGACTAGCTAAGCTAAGTAACGCCAAGGCTAAAGCACTAGACCAAAGCACATCTTTACAAATTACATGTTACTTTCACTTTCTCCAGTTTCAGAACCAAATATAATTTCTCCTTTTTAAAAGATGATCCTAGAACTTAGAAGGTTAATTTCCAATAAAACTTGTGCTATTAATCTGTGCAGCTTCAGCAGAGCAATGTTATTTTGATATCGAGTACTTAGCTTACTACTTGCTTCTGAACAATAGGAGCTAGATGTAGGAAGTTAATTGAAATTGTCATATTTTGGTGAGAAATTTTTACATTACAAGATGATGAGATTTTATCCATTATTTTCCTACAGGGGAAGAAAAAAAATCCCAACTGGACTGACAGTGAGGTGCTGGGACTTTGCACTTTTGTTTCCGATAACCACTCCAGCCTGTTTGGTAATACAGGCCATTGCACGCACAAAGTAAGTATCGTACATTGTACTATATATACTTGCAGAGTAAATGCAAGAAATTTGATATATGATGTGTGTGAAATTGCAAACGTATATTCTGTCTTTTTCTCGTATTTTTTTTGTTTAATCCAGCAAAAATCAATATCTCTTTAGTTTGCCTCAGATACTCTAGACCTAGGCATATATTTTTAAAAGAAAGAGAAGGAAGAGCTTTGAGAAAATTTCATGGCTTGAAATGATCATAGATTATTTTGTTGGAATTACTTGCTTTTATTTTAAAAGTACTTTATGAAATAGGTCTTGATTTCAAGATACTTGTGATGCACCAGTGGCTATTGTCATTCTAATGCTTTTAAGAGGTATGAAAAGACCCAACAATAAGTAGTTTTCACAATACTGCAAAATTCCTGAACTGCATTTATGCACTAGAATGTACATGTTCTTTCCATATCATGTCTGGCGGAGCATGAACCCCTTTTAAAGAAAGTTTTACTTGATAAAAAGAAATTAAGATGTGCTATACAATGTGAGTCATGAAAAACAAAACAATGTTTGATAGTATATATTGTTTAAACCTTATCCAAAAGGGGGAGGGGGATCTGACCCCCGAAGTAATTTTGCAACCTCTCGTAAACTGTCGCGAATATCACAATACCCTTTCATTACTTTTTTTTATTGAAGTCTCATGCATCTTTTGGTACCAAGTTTGCGAAGATCGGATAAGACCTTTCAAGGTCACATGACAAATAACGGTCAATGGGAATTTTTCATATAAAGGACGTGTGTACAAATGATCAACTAGATCTAGATCTAAAACTTGAACATAAATTTCAATGTTAGATAATGAAGGAGCTTTTTTAAAAGAGAAAATCTAAATTAAAATAGGCCAGTTAATTCTGCAAATGCTCATCAATGTATGATCATGCTCATTTGTTTAATTCTAAGAATTAAATTCCTCCTCTCTTTTACAGGAAAATGTACAGAGAGACCTGTCGCAGTACCAAATGCTTGCCATCTTTGAGTATGTACTTGAAACAAAAATATCCTGGAGAAAACAGACCACCACAAGAGAAGGTACGGTAAACATAAGTACTTGATCTGTTTAGTTTTGTCAAGTAAAAGGAAATTTTGAAGTGAGGTCAAGACCAAGTTGAAGGGGGTTGCAAAGGACTGGTTTGAGAAGTATTCATTCAGGGGTGGCTATGTATGCATCAACATGCATATGTCTACTAACAAGTTGCTGTAGTGTTTATTTAAAGTGTATTTAACTTTCAATTTATGTCTTTTTAGAAATAACATTTAAAGCTTATGTAGAAGGGGTGGGTCCAATACATGAAAAAGAATGACAAGCAAAAAAAATTAATAATTCAACCTTCAAATTTTGCTAGAAAAGTAAACATTGAAGATGACTAAAATATTAGATAATGCTATTTTATTATCCCCTCATCGGAGGAGTAACGCTGCCTTCCGTCCGTACTTCCATCCGTTCATAACAAATATGGTTTCCGTTCGATAACTAGTAATGCTTGACAGATTTTAATGAAATTTGATGTGAAGGTACATGGTATCAAAACAAAGCCTAACTTCAATTTCGGAGTATGTAGGTCAAAGGTCATAGCTCATTAAATGTGGGGGGAAAAGCTAATTATTCGAAAATTGGTTTCTGTTCGATAACTTTAGTAATGTTTCATGGATTTTAATGAAATTTGATATGAAGGTACATGGTATCAAAATACAGCCTAAGTTCGATTTGAGTATAAAGGTCAAAAGTCATGGCTCATTAAATATGCAAAAATGGTTAAATATAGGCCAGTTGTACCCGGCGAGGGGATGCTACGCTTTGCTTTGACTTGTTTATATTTCTTACATATTTTGGTTAATATTTATTGAAATGTTTATAATTCTGTTTCAGGGATTAAGAGGAGGGCTTCCTGTTGAGAGATCATGGGGTGCCTTGAGGTTCAAGTAATCCAGTCTTGGAGTTCTGCCCCTTACCTGAAAGCGATGGCCTCTTGTGCCTAACACTATAGGAGCAAAGCACAATGGACTGGTAATTGAATATTACAATGTTTTGAACAAATATGGGAAAGAAACAGAGATAAATTCAAAGCAAGTGAGTCTGTAATGGAATTTTGAGTGACCCAACATTTGCTCCTGCAATGACTGCTCAAGGCTTTATTTCGTCAAAGGTGTAGGGTTAGGCCGAGGGTTGCAATTGGGATTGAGGTTAGGTGTAGGGTTAGGGTTAGGTCTAGTGTTGCAGTTGGGATGAAGCTAAGTATTTGGTTTAATAGTGTAGGAAATCAACGTGGAGCAATTGTCTCAGGAGCAAGTGTCGTACAATCAGATTTTTCAGGTACCGGTGGAACTGTATGTATGTTACTCATCATTGGCAGCTTAAAAATGTTCCTTCGTATTGTGATAGCAGCTTAAACATGGTGAAGAGTCAAAAGGGAGAATAGTTTACACCACTTCTTTCTATCATTTACAATAGCTTTAGTAAACCAAAAATACGCTGACCCGCAGTTTGTGAAACATGTATCACTGTTTTACCAATTAGAAGAAGTAAGTGATTTTTATGACATGCTCTATTGAAAACTGTTTAGTGGTTATGTTGTAATTAAAAATGAATTCTTAAAGGGAATTCCAACCCAATTAGACAACTACTCTAAACGAAAGCAGAAAAATCAGAGAAGCAAACTGATAAAATTTTCAATTAAATCTGACTAAATATAAGATATTTTACTGCAAGTTCTAAAATTTCTCTAAAAACCTTACCATGCTGTTCACTTTATAATTATAATTGTACATGCTTTCATGAACATGTTTTAAAAGTAAATTTATTGTATGTCTTTATACCAACAGGTGCCTGTACATGTAATGCAAAGGAGTGCAGTGTGAGAAGCTCATGATGATATGGCAGACACAACAAGGACTTTGCTGTCAAAAACCAAGGAGTTGTTAAAAGGGAACAACTCCTGCTAAAACTCAGAGGTAAGATGACAGTGTCTGAAGTGAGTTGCCTCGTAGTAGAGCATGAACACATCCTTGTCATCTGCAATCCATCTCACTTTCACAATATATTCTATAAACAACAGTAACCTAAGTTCAAAATTTTGATTAGTGATTAAGAAAGGCTATCATCTATGACTTTATCCTGGTTGTTCTGGAGGTAGTTGTCCCAAAACCTGAAAGTGTGATAAAGAAAAATATGTTTTTGTACTAAAAGAAAAACAAATCACTGGACACTTTTGTTTGTAAATAACTCGAAACTCAAATCAAAATGTGGTTTTCACAGTGTAAAGTTGAAGGATATCAAATTTATTTGGAGTAAATTCTATGACATTTCTATGAATGCTATTCTTAAAACAATGTTCTGAATATTTATTTAGATCTTTTAGTCAGACATGTAGTATATTAGTAATAAAAGGCATGTTTGGAAATATGGTATTTCATTTCAGACCATAATGAGAAGAATTATTTTAATCTGGGATCTGTCATTGGGCTAATAAGCATGAAAAATAAGGAATGTACTCCTGTCGAGCAAACAGTAAATTTATATAAAACTAATAACCCTTTGAAGGTTACTAGAAGAAAAATAACATTAAAAAGAAAAAGGAAAAGAAATAGATTTGGTGATGTCAGCTTTAGATCTTAACCCTAATAAGGCCGGGCTATTTGAGTTCTTAATACGGCCGGGGGCAAGATCTCAGCCGTTAAATGGCCGATCGCCGTGAAAATTTGCATGCATGTCAAGTGAAGTGTAAAGAATACTATAGTAATTTCAATTTTTGAAAATTACTCATTTGCATATTTATGGTAAATTATGCAAATAAGGTCAACAAATTCACATTTTTACCCATAAATCATATAATATTCATATTAAAGCTTTCTTTTCCTCTATATATATTTGTTAGACCATTTGGAATAATAACACAACAACAAAATTTGGAAGAGCCAGGTTATTCCTTATGTTATCTCTTGTTTTGATAACTTCTTATGTATTTCATTGTTTTTTTAACTTATGTATTTTATTAGGTGGTCTGTCGGTATCGACAGATCACCTATTGTTTTTGTCAGAATTTTCTTTCTTTCTTTATATATTTATTTATTTTTATTTATTTCTCCCCCCTTTTTTGTGTAGAGGATAACTCAAGATCGGTTTTGTCAATTTCTTTCAATGTTGACACAGTCATAGGTCATAGTCATGAGACGTGACAGGAACATTTTCAAGGTCATCAAGTCTTCATGACGTCATCCAGGCGCCATTTTGTGTTTTTTTTTGGTACTTTCAACTCATGATCATATCTTCATAACGGAAAGTCATTTCTCATTCATATTTATCATGATCAAGGTCAATATCCGTCCGGTCAATTTCAGGTCAAAAAACGCGCGCATGCGTACGTCCGCGCGTTAGCGCGCGCAAAATTTCAAAATGCTCCAAATCGTCTCAAATTCATTTTGGATACGTTTCAGGCCATTTTAAGCATTTCGCAAAAACGCGAATGCGCGCGTTTTCGTTCGTGACGGCCGAACGCAACATAATTCGCCTATCTTTTTTTTGGCATGATATTCCTCATTTTTTTCTGAACAATTTGATACCATGTTTATCCTTTTATGACCAGTAATAACGCGCGATCTCTTGTAATACATAGCATATATGGGCAAAAACATGCCTATACAAAATTCATTGTAACTCTTCAGAATGGATTGGAACTCCCAATTTTTTTTCATATTTGGATAGATTATGAGTCGGAGATATGATTTCATGTCTCATTTGACCCTCAATTAACTCATGACGTCATCATAATGGCCTCCGAACTCAAAATTTCAATTTGCATATTATGACGTCAGCATATTTTTGGAAAATTGATTGTATCTCTGTAAATATTGATCGATTTTCTTCCAAATTTTGATATGTTCTAGCTGAGACAATTCTCTACAAATGCAGTCTTCACGATTTTTCATTTTGACAAAGGCATCATGGCGTATTTTTGCGATTAAAGGAGGCATGTCAATTTTTCACATTTTGCGTGTATTCTCTATGGGACATGACTTCTTCTCAAAACTGGATTCTACATTCCGTCTTTCGCGAGCAATATCTCCGTCGTTTTAGTTTTGTTTTTGCTGAGCTTTGAGTATGTTGTAGCTGAGACAATAAGCTATCACAAGTGTGCCCTTTATTTTTCGATCAGATGCCGGGATCATGCTCATATTTCACTTGCAAAGTGAGATTTGAGAATTCCATTTTCCGTTCACGTGTAATGTCTATGTGGATTATTTTGGTATAGTGGTCATAGCACTTGCCTCCCATTCCGGCGACCCAAGTTCGATTCCTGGTGGGTCTTTTTTTTTTTTTTTTTTGCCGTCGTTTTAGATTTGATTTTATGATCTTCTTCGACTATTATAACATATTATCATATACAATCAAACAATGTAATAAAATGCCTAATTTTGCGTGTTATATCTATGGGAGAAGAATGTCAATCGTTTGAGTACAACCCTATGGGAAATCTGGTATTAAACCTAATATAGGGTGTATCTCCCAACTCTGCTACAATATCAAATCACCTTGCTAGTCTCCTTCCCAGACGGTTTTACTTTTTCCAGTTATTCAGCCCAAGGTATATGCATGTTTACGTCTCTCCCGTGGACATAGAATTGTTTACTTGTCTATACTTCTCTCTTTCTCTATATTAAATTCTATTTATGCTGGATATATTGAATGCATCGTTCTCCATTGCATCTCTCTCTTTCTCCTCTCTCTTGCTCTGTTTCCCTTCTCCTCTCTTATTTTGCCCCTCTCCTTCTCTTGCTCTGTCTCTGCATTTATCTCTCTACTCTTTAACCCTCTCCGTCTCTCTCTCTGCCTCCCTCTACCTCGACCTCTTGCCTTGCCTCCCTCTTATTCTCTTGCTCTGTCTCCCTCTGCCTCTGCCCTTCTCTTTTTCTTCTCTCTCACCCTCTACCTCTCCCGCCTCTGGTTCTCGTTCTCCTTCTATTATGTCTTGTAATGTTCCTTAATTTTCTACAGCTCTGCCCTTTGCCCTTTGGCCTTGGAACTCAAAATACGAATTTGCATATTATGACGTCAGCATATTTATGGAAAATTGATTGTATCTCTGTAAATATGGATCGATTTTCTTCCAAATTTTGATATGTTGTAGCTAAGACAACTTTCTACAAGATCAGTTATTCAGATTACATAACAGACCACCTAATTCGTCCTCATGACGAATTACATTTCTAGTTGTTTTTGTTGTTTTATTTCTTTTTTAACTATAATTCAACTATAATTCAACTATTTTGACCCCCAAAACAAACACCTAAACTTTAAACAAGACCAAATAACCAATGTTTTATCTCTTTTTAGGAAAAATGATATTTCCATATCTTTTGTACACAAATCACGAAAATGAGCAATTTTCGGGCCGACATGTAAAGACAAAAGGTCACGTGACTTTGTAACGGTAGGTCCGATTTTCAAAAAACTTGTTATAAAAGATGCGCAAGACTCGAAAGAATAAAGTTATGAAGCGGCGGGGCGTCATCCGTATGCCCCGAACAATCAGAAAAATCGCGGAGGGGCCATAATGCCCCGGCCTTATTAGGGTTAAAGTGCTTGTACATTATTGGAGAAAAAATAATTCTTCTTTCAATTAACATTTTATTCATGATCAGCCGGCTTATCAGAATGCAAGTGGACTTGTCTGTAGTAGTTGCTGAAGAGGAGCAGTCAGCATAAGGAGCGTGTGACTCCAAAACAACGTGGGTACCTCTCCCAAGTTCATCTCAAACCACAAGGCTCTTCAGGAATCAAGATGTGACAGTGGAGGTAGAGAAGGAGTTTGTGACCCTCCCGATTTGGACTACTCACAACATACATACTCAATCAATGATTGTAGCACTTCTGCACAAAACTCAACCAGTCATGATTGCGCAAACAAAACAAACACTTGGTGAAGCATTGATTCATGTGGCTGGTATTAGGGTAGATTTCAGCTTGTTAATTTTATGAGGAACTTTGTCCGAAAAGAACCTCACTGGTCCATATGATTCCACGCCACAAGCTGCCCCCCTCCCCTGTTTCTGTAAACCCTAAAAATCAATAAAAACCACACTTGATTACTAATGAATTGATCTTTTAAATATTGTCATCATTTCAGGATGGTTTTGGTTACAGGTTAGTGTGAGCTTTCAGTGGGTAAAACTTGAGGGTACTTTGTGCAGAGATCAGTGGATGGATATTTCCATGTACAATGCAAGAGAGGTGTCTATCTTCATTGGAATTTAGGATGTGAATTCCAATGAAGATGGCTTGTTTATAAGGGGAGCAAGATAGATTGATGTTTGAATGGCATGGATATTCAATAATGTGAAGTTTAGTGAAATGAATGGCAGAATATATTAAATTTGTACACCAGCTTATGGGAAATTAAAAACAAATAGCATTATTTGAACAAATTTGTACACAGGTCTATGGAAAAACCAGTAAGCAGTTGAAGCTACAAGTAATATAATCTGATTAACAGGGTTTTTTTCTTCAAAATCTGTACTTTTTTTGAATTTTTTCTCCGAAAGATGAACAAATGGATTTATTTTGTCTTGGATATTCCTCCCACCATCTTCATCTGTAGCCGCCATTTTGAAGACTTACGATCAATCGCAGATCAGTTGCAAATTCTGCGCGTACCTTAAAATTTGTCGCAAAGTTGCGCTTGATCTGCGATTAATTGCAAGACTTGCGCTAGATATTTGCGCTTGATATCAAGCGCAACTCTTTCTTGCAACAGGATTGATCGTAACTTGCGATCAATTGCAAATTTGCGATTAATCGCAAGACTTGCGCTTGATTTTGGGGAGTTGCGATTGATCGCAACTTTCTTGCAACGCCCCATAAGTCAGAGACTTTATGAATCTCGTTGTTAACTTCAGGGGACGCAGGTCCATTATTCCCTTTGTTAGGACTCTCAGCGAGAAAATATTATGAAGGTCTCTTCAATTGATACGTGGTCAAAATGTTGGTCGTTCAACCTAGTAACGATGTCACGGACAGATGCTTCCAGTGATTTTACTTCATTTGGTAGATCTGTGCAATTATCACACAAAATATTCTTGGTATTTCAATTGATCAGCTCCTTTTTACATATCAAGCAACTTCTACGAACGATATACAGCCAGTATTCCCGTTAGTGACATTATTGGCATTATGTGCACCCTCATTGTGTAACAGAATAAAATAATAAAATGGCGGCAAATTGAACGGTTCAGGTTGGGGTATATTTTCATGAGATTATTCTCAAAAATTTCATTATCAATATCAGTATCACTGCCTGGCAAACCTGAGCGGCAAATAAGATTGATAGCAAAACCAATGCTTGGAATATTGTTATGAAGAAACTGGCTTCTTGAATGTGTGACAGCCATATTATAGCAGCTATAGCTAGACTAAGCTAGGCCAGAGTATGCATATAGGGACATTGCTTCAAATATGGTATGCAGTGGACATATGCAAATTATACAATCTTGAATTGGAGTGATTAGTATTTGTACCATTTCTTTAGTTTTGTTTATTTACTAGACATATAAAGCACTTTGTTATTGTTATTATTATTATTACTATCATCATGATGATGTATTTCTTTTTCTTCTCACTGATCAGTTGGAAAAGTTTGCAAAGCTTTCAACATGCATGTTATAGGACTAGTGAGGAGAGACGTACCCAAGATCAACGCAATGCTGCATTTGATGAATATAGGTTAGTACAAAATCTTTGAGTTTTTTCTGCGTGAGTTTCTTTGTAGGAAATGTACAATGTAAGCCATGGCATAGCTACATGTTGGTGGGGAGAGTACATTCTCCTAATAAAACTGGAAAAAAGGGAAAGAAAAGGGAATAAAGAGATAGAAAGCGAGAGAGAGAGAGAAAGAAAGAGAGTGAGAGAGATTTACGAGGGAGGGGGGGGGGGATCAAAGATGGGACACCCCAATACCCTATCTGCTAATTTGTAGCCTTGATAATTCATTATGTATCTGCATTCAATGTATGGCTGATGCCAATCTTATTTTCCCCTCGCCGACAAAATGGGAGGTATAGTAACGCTGCCGTCCGTCCTTCCATCCGTCCGTCCTTCCATCCTTCCGTCCCTAACAAATCTGGTTTCTGTACAATAACTTTAATAATGTTTGATGGATTTTAATGAAAATTGATATGAAGGTACATGGTATCAAAACACAGCCTATCGGTAAGTTTGATTTCGGAGTATGTACCCAAATCTGATTTCCGTTCGATAACTTTAGTAATGTTTGACGGATTTTAATAAAATTTGATATGAAGGTACATGGTATCAAAATACAGCCCAAGTTCGATTTCGGAGTGTGTAGGTCAAAGGTCATAGCTCATTAAATATGCAAAAATACCTAATTATATATGCGAAAATGTGGTTTTCATTCAATAACGTAAATAATGTTGTTGAGTATGTACGTCAAAGGTCACAAGCTCATTAAACCTCTGGCTGATATTTGCATGCCCTCATATCTTTCAGGTTAACCAAAGAGCTTCCTTATGTCCTTGAAGAGGCCGATTTTATTGTAAATGTTCTTCCAAGCACCGAGCAAACTGTGGGACTCTTTTCAGGAAACACACTGTCTCATTGTAAAAAGGTATGTGCGTGGTGAACTGTTTTACAGAGGAAAATAATCCTATTTATTTTACTCACCTTATTCCTTTTTATTCACCTGAAAAATGTATCTGTATAGCAGCAAGATCAGTTTATGAAAGTATGTGCAAAATTCCAGATCAAAAGACACTGTAGTTTGTTCTCTATGAGTGACAATTGAAGCCCCCATTTTGTACTCAACGTATGGGTTGAATTAAACACTGCCAGTTGCAAATTTCATATTTGAAAAGTAAAATGACAGCAATGTTTCAAATAATTAATATTTTGCCACCATATACTCATAGGAAAGTTGTTTTGGCCCTTTTACAAGTTTTTATCCTTTTACAAGTTTTGATATTTCCACAGTGCGAATCCCTGCAGCAGCTTTTAAGTAGAATGAAACTGAAAAATAAATTTCCCTAACCCCTTCTCACATGAATGGAATTGTTGCCAAAATTTCATAGGTTCATTTTATCTTGATATATTCCAAAATAGGGAAAAAAATTCTAATTTTTTAGGATGATACTGGATTCAAAGGAGAAGACAGACTTGTCTGGTCGGACGGAGAACCCCAACCCATACTGCCCTCTAATGGCTTGCCAAAGTTATTGAAGGAAGCAGGTTGTTGATTTGGTCTCAGCCCAACTAGCAGCATCTGCAAAAGCATGTTTTCTTGAATTTCATGACTTTGACCAACACTGTATATAACTAAAGTTCATGTCAGAATGTTATACTTATTGATTTGTCTTCATTGATGTTTCTCTACATTTAGAAACCTGTCTTCATAAATGTTGGCAGAGGAGATGTTATTGATGAAGCAAGTCTTATCAATGCCATCAAGTAAGTAGACAAATTCTTTACTTAGAAAGCCTGACTTTTACTAAAATTAGAGTTATCTTTTAGACACAGAAGTGTGATTGTTATCATTCTTTGTTTTTTAGTAAGAGAAAAGATTTGAAACAAAGATGTATAGGCAATAAAGGTGATATTGAGTCATAAAAATTCAGCTTTCTTGACTTGAATTCATACATTTTCGTTTTATGACATTGAATAGTAGGGTGGGCTGTGTGCTCTAGAATCATAAAGACCTTCCTGCTCTAACAACTGAGATTGTTTGCAATCTCTCATCATCCAAGAGGCAGAATGCCTCTTTAAATTTGTGTTAAAAAGTATGATTTTAATGCCCTTCTAACTCTTAGCAGATGTGCGGTATGATTATTTTCCCTCAAAATGATCAATTACTCCAACTGAAAATATTTCCAAAAATCTACATATATAAATGATTTTTGTTTTGTTGCATTTGTATTCAGGGAAGGATGGATAGGTCATGCAGTACTTGATGTATACAACCCAGACCCTATGCCCAAGGAGAGTCCACTTTGGACTATGCCAGAGGTGTGTATATCATGGTAGAGAGTTAGGAAGATAAGATCAGTTGTTATAAAGGCAAAATATATTAGACTAGAAAAATAGTTACGTAAGTGATGAAGAAGGAGAAGAAAGAGGAGATTAAAAGAAGAAAGATGAAGGATGATGAAGAAAGGAGGGACAAGAAGAAGATGAAGGAGAAGGAGAAGTAGAAGAAGAGGAAACTGAATGAGATGAAGATGAAGGAGAAAGAGAAGAAAGAAATATGAAGAAGGAAGTGCAGGGGGGGAAGAAAGTAAGAAAGAGACATGAGAGGATTCTTATGGGTCAGGAATAGCAGATTTGAAATGTGAGAAAATAATGGATGTAGGTAATTGCATTAATATATTCATCTAAAGAGGTTAACTTTAATTTTTGTTATTACTGTGTTGCTGTATTTTCCCCGTAAAAGAATAAATCTATAAGCCACTCAGCCGTTTCAGCTAGTCCTTATCTTTCCACATTTTTAAAAATACTCAACTTTTCTACAGGTCACCATAACTCCACATGTTGCTGCGCAGACCCATGGGCGAGAGGTTAGTAATATTAACCCTTTCACTGCCAATCTCTATTCTTGGTGTTTAAGGAGTCAAGTTTCATGGCCCTTTCAGTTTTCATTTGAGGGAGTATACTACAGCCATCTTGTGATTGGGCAGGCAATAATAATAAAAAATAACAAGACACGTTTTTAGTTTTATCTATGGCATTCTTCAAACCTGTGGGAATTATCTGGAAGATGAAGAGGGGTCCAGAGCAAGAGCTCACGGACATTCAAGAAATAAAGCAATGATCTTGAAATGCCTCATATAATTCAACATTTCTAATCTTCAATTAGAAATTCATCAAAACTAATACTAAAAATGTTATTTCAAGATAGTCCATTCTAAGAAAGAACATGTAAGTATAATATTTCAATTAGTATACCCCTTGAAAAAGTAGGAATTACTTTTCCGACAGGGTTAGCTAGCTAAGAGGGAGTCTGTTATGTGAAATATTTACTGTACTGTTTGAGTTGACTTGCATAGGATGCAAGGACAACAGACCACTTAAAAAGATCATTTATTTAAAAAAAATTATTTCATTGTTTGTTTGATTTTTAGATAACAGGGGTTTTCACTGATAACTACGAACGTTACATAAATGGAGAAACTCTGAGACATGAAATAAACTGGGTGACTAAGTACTAGGAGGGTGAGATTAGGAAGAATGTCTTCAGGAGAACTGAAAGAATCCAGGATTTGAATTCAACAGAATTTGAATTAATTTCTTCATCTTCTTTTGAGAAAACATGTATAAAGCATGACATATGTACAAACAATAACATGGTATTAAATGAAATGTACAAAGTAGAATATAATTGTAAATGAGGTTGGATCGCAAAGGGGTCATAAAACAGTTGGAAAATGTTATGATCCTATTTTATAAAGTCTTCAAAATGTGGTGTATTATTCCATTCAATCAATTGCATATTATTATCCCCTCGTAGCCAAAGTCGGAGGGGATATAGTAACGCTGCCTTCCGTTCTTCCGTAACAAATCTTGTTTCTGTTCGATAACTTTCGTAATGTTTGACGGATTTTAATGAAATTTGATATGAAGGTACAGCCTGAGTTTGATTTCGGAGTATGTAGGTCAAAGGTAATAGCTCATTAAATATGCGAAAATACCTAATTATATATGCGAAAATGGGGTTTTCATTCAATGAAGTAAGAAATGTTGTTGAATATGTACGTCAAAGGTCAAAGGTCAAAGCTCATTAAATATGCAAAAATTGCTAAATATAGGCCAGTTGTACCCGGCGAGGGGATGCTATGCTTTGTGTTGACTTGTTATATATCTGGAAAAGATAATGATGATGATAGTCATTATAATGGTGCTATTAATTGATATTAATCATGTTCTTCCACTGTAAGTGTATATGTATATCAATCATATTATTGTATGGGTAATTATTGTATGTAGATACATGCATAAAGTTGACATAGAATTAAAATGAAAGATGAAAAATTAAGTACCTGTTCTAAAAAAAAATATGCCAGAGTAGTGAGGTTTATCTGGCATTGGAAAGGATTTAAAATGGAAAGTACAGGTAAATCCTATTGCATTCATGTGTTACACCAGTATTGCGCTATAGAAGCAAAAATAGCAATGATAGTTTTGCATGTAAATAAATTTTTAAATGAAATCTTGTTTGAACAATGCTGACAGATTGTGAAGCAGGAGTACCAGGAGTACAGCAAAAATCCTTGTCATGCTTATATTTTTGCGAGTTCTAAAATTTGCGCTTGCCGGTCTAAGCGCGAAATCCGTGAAAATTAATGTACCGCGAATATTTCCGCGTTTACAGTATTATTCTACATGTATCTGTATCATGAAATGCATTTTTTTTGTTCAAGTAGTTTTTAATCTTACATAATGTATTATGATCTATGGTGTCAGCCATTTGTAGAGAAAAGATTGAAGTTGGGCCTGACATAATATGTTGAAGTCCTTACAGTTTTTCTATGTTTTATTGATTTTAAAATGTATTACATTTATAAACTATACTGTAGTATGGACTTGATAAATATATTAACTTATTACTTAATTTTAACTGAATGCTTTTACACATATCTTTGATTTCAGTTGTATTGTTCAAAATTACAGGAAATGCTGTATTGAATTTTTACAAAAAAATATTTGCAGTTATACAAAATTTTATAAAGACTTCTGAAGGTTTCAGGATGTGGCTATAAAAGTTAAGTAATTTGATTTGTTTTTGCAGAATATTTTTGTGGTTAAATGCAAATAATTTTTATTTTCTTAATTTGAATACACGTAGTCGCTGTCTAATCTGTCATGCAAAGAAAGATGAAGTGTGCTTTAACTTGTTTTTGCAAACATTGATTTTCATTGTATGATGCAAATGTACATGAATATTTTTTTTATTGTCTTTCATTGGACAATTATGAATTAACTAATAAATCAAACCAGAGAGTATTTACTTTGCTTATTTTCCTTTCATGCCAAGAAGCGTGTCATTTCATCTTCTTTATAATTTAATTTAGAGCCTCTTTTGCTGATATGTGTATGTAACTCCCCGCCCCCAGCCCTCCCTCTCTCAATGTTTTATTTTGCTCCAATGAGTAAGTAATTAATGTGAGTCATGCAGATTTATCTAAGAAGTGACAAAAGTTCTGAGAGTGAAATAAAATGAGATTATAATGTGTATATCAGGAAGTCATTTGATCAGACAATTTTTAATGCTGACGACTTCCTCAACTTAAAGCGATGCTGAACTGATGATAGTCATCTTGGGAAATGGTGTTTATTACCCACTGAAAGAGTTCAATGGTACTAACAGCACAGTGAGTTACAGGACTATACTGCTATACAGCTGAGCTGAGATGGCACTAGAGGAATGCTTCCAGTAGTACCCCTTACTTTTTTTAATAAATAAAACAAAGAGATATATATGGAATAGTATATATGCCTGTGTGGTAGGCACCAAGAGAAAGTCTTTAGGAAAAAGGGTTATTATTGAAGAAAAGAATATAGAAATTTTATATAAAACAAATATTACAACATCTGAATGCTGAATTTGTCATTTAATGACATACATGTAGAGTGTGTATGACTGTATTGATATAACATAACAGTGGTCGACTGTGTTGCACTGTCGGGAACTCGGGATGCTGGCACAGTCCACTTATTGGAGCTGGGCAAGCAAAGAATTAGGCAACCAGTATTATGGTTAACATATGGGATGGTGGGTGCATGGGGTGCAAGGCAAACTATATTTATGCATTAATAAAGTTGGGGGGGGGGGCTATATATACAGCCAACAAAAACACATCAACGGGGTATGGGGGGCAATGCAATGCCACCTATGATATATCATGAGGTTGAAAAACTACCAATATAAATGAGGGGCAGGGATTTTTAAAAAAAATGTCATGTCTATAAACTTTTTCTTTATCATGTAATATATTTTAAATCATGCTAGAAAAAATGAATTAAAAATTAACTATAACATTTTAAAACTTGTTCCAATTCAAATCTGAAATGGGGAGATATTTCAAAAGTATACCAAAGTAGTTCAAATTTTGATTGGTTCTTTTGATCATAGGGGTGGGGTGAACTGGTGGAACCCATCAATCCAAATGAATTCATCATGTGACATGTCTAATGTGCCAGGCGACCATAAAGGACACGCCCAGTTTTGTGGCGGAGCCGTTGAATTATCATGTATGAACAACGCAGCAGTGCATTGAGCCCTTTCGCCCGCAGCACATCGCGCGACTGGCCCACTAGCCTGCCCACCACGGATCAGACGACAAATTTGCTGGCGAAAGACGTGTTGAATCGGCGCCTCGAGCTGGCATTGTTTACGTTTACATTCGTCCCGGCCCACTCACTAGCTGGCACTCATCGCAACAACCCGCCCTGTGATCCCGTGTTCGTGAGTAAAATTCTGTCTGTAACATTCTTATATTTCAGAATTCTAATGAAACAACCTCATCTAACTTTTGATAAATCGGTGTACTGTGGCTGTGCATAGAACAACTAGATCTAATAGGTATTATAGATAGGCTATAGGCCCGGGCGCGAGCTGGTACGGGCAGGCGCCCCGCAGTGCTAAGCTTGGAGTTTGGGACGTGGCCGTGGCCGCGGCCGCCTCCGATGAAGATACTTTTGCGAGGGCTGCCCGTCTTCCACTCCCAGGCTTGAATATGAAGGATTAGGCAGACCCGTTGACATAGTGGGGTCTTGCAAACTTGGCACTAGTACTTCCATTGACCACCTCTAGACTCTATACTATAGACTATAGTCTATACAAATACAGAATTTAATCAAAAATTACTGGAGTGATAATAGCTAGCGCTTTAACCTACCTCTAATTTAATTGTTTCTGCATGATAATGAGACATGCAATTTACATTGCAAAAGCGCTGACTTCTCACGAGAGGTTGGTTCTGCCGAAAATATAATGCAAATAGATTGTGCAGTCTATACGAAAATGGCTAATTTCGCATTGCCAATTTGATGCAGATTTTACAACAATAGAGATTAGTTTAGTATAAATCGGGCATTCGCAGGGAGTTTGCTGAATTTATTGACACTCACCGTGTGCGCCTGTTTACACATGTTAGTTTGTTATCATCGCAAACATGAATTTAATAGCTCTGTACTCCGGTAACAAATTTCCACATTTTTGGTAAGAATTTAACCTTTAAAATTTAAAGGTTAAATTCTTGACTGAAAACAGTTTACAGAAGTCCATCATGCCCCAAATCATGATCACAAGTCAACTACATCCTAATTTTTGCACGACAAAAAATGTTGGCAATGAATGTGTTTCGATCACTGTCAGTATTTGTGTACTCCTTTTCTATTTGGACAGATTTTTTTTCACATTCCACAATGATGGGTCACAGACTGTTTGATGCCATCATAGCTATACAAGCCATAACACTCTGCATTCACAGTGTTTATTCCCTGGATAATGGGCTGGCTCTGACTCCGCCCATGGGATGGTGTTCATGGGAACGCTTTCGCTGTGACACTGATTGTGTTAGAGATCCTGATAACTGCATCAGGTGAGTTGTGCTTTGCTCCCTGTTAACTTATTAAATAGTGATCCTGATATTAAAAATGAGATGGGGTTTAGATGGAAAGTCAAGTTGAGCGTTTGGAGTATGATATCAAACTGGTTTTGCTCTCAAGCATGTTGATTTGTACAATTAAGTTGATACAAGAACAATTTGTCTGTTAAGAGCTTGAAATCCCAACCTTTTGGTTGCAATAAATGAATTAATTGATTAAATTGATAAGAAATGCATTACATCTGTGTCCTTCTGGCTCCACACACAAGTAGATGAATTAACCTGTTCTTTAGGGAAAGAAATAGAAATTTAAATACAAATCAACAACAAAAATTCTATTGAACAGTTTAATTTAAATTATCGATGTATAAAATAGATGTCACAATTGAATAAAGTAAACAGTCAGTTTTGTTGATGCATGATTTGATCTCTTTATTTTATTAAACGTTTTGTACCAAACCATGTATAATTCATTTTTATATGTATTTCTGTCTTGCATTCTCTTTCTCTATATTCATGCTCATATCTATCTACTCATCTTGTATCATTGTATTTGAAGCTATCTTTCTTTTATCTCTCTGCCTTGCAGTGAAAATTTGTATAAAACCATGGCTGATCTAGTTGTGAGTGAAGGATACAAAGATCTAGGTTACGAGTTCATTAACATGGATGACTGCTGGATGGCTAGTAGTAGAGACAGTAATGGCCGTCTATACGGTGATCTGACCCGCTTCCCTAATGGCATCAAAGCTCTAGCAGACTATGTAAGTTTAATGTTCATTTGTTATCTACCCCCATTGCCTCTGAGAGTTAGATGGTTCCTGTATCAACCATATAGGAATCAGAACATCCAGTGATCAATGGGTTAAGATGGATCATTGAAGAAGAAAAACAAATATTATGATTAAGGACAGTATGGCTCATGTTAACCAGTTGCAGTATTTGTTTATAGTTTATCACCTCATTACCTTAGACATGATCAATGGGAAAATGTGCATCTGTAACTTTGGGATACATTAGGCCCTGCCCTGAAGATTTTATTTTTACAACGACACCAAAATGACAGTGATATTAATCACAATCAGTTATAATGAATGTTCTTTGCTTGATATATAACGTCTTGTTTTCTGCTCCCATTTTCTGTTGTTTCATATGGCATATGTCATGAATTGACATTGTTAATAATCTCCTTTGAATATGTACAGACAAGTGATTTTAATTCTGTGTCAAATGAAAACCAAATTCCCCTGGCAAGGATGCAAGTACCGGTATGTATTAAATGCACATGAAATATTGCATTGGTTTGAAACATATATCCCAATCAAAATCACTGAATAATGCTGTTAATCTACTGAAATTTATATTTTGATATAGCTATGATTGTAATAATAATAATAATATTCCATTCTTGTAAAGCGCATCATACATTATGATATAACTTCCTTTTGCGCTTCCAAAGAGCTTTGGAAATTATCACCCTAGCTTTAGCTCCGGCAGCAATTATCAGCGCACAGTGCATTTCAAGGAATAATCCTACAAGGTACTTATTAACCTTACCTGGATGGAGTGTGTTAAATTGTAAAGCTTGCTATTGTGTCTCTTCTTTTTTCTCTTTTTCTTTCTTCTCTTTCAGGTCCACAGTAAGGGTCTAAAGCTTGGCATCTATGAATCCATGGGGTATGAAACATGTCAGAAATTGCCTGGGACCTTTGGTCATATAGAGACAGATGCTCAGACCTTTGCTGATTGGGGTATTGATATGGTCAAGATGGACACATGTCATACTCCATCTGCAGAACTCACAGGAGAAGGTGACCTTCATCACTCTGTCTGTTGATAGCCAGAAGGGCGTTGACCCACGAAGAGTCAATGTCCATCTGGCTCTCAACAGATGTTTCCATTTTCTATCGTGTTGCGTTTACATGAATCGTATACATTTTTTGCAAGCAAATACAAGCAAATACTGTGCAATGTACAGTGTAGTAGACTAGTATTCATTTTTTGGGGGTGTTATAAATCAAGGCTGTAGATAGCTTTTAGATATTAAAGTCATCCTCCATAAATTTGTAGAACAAGATGTACATCCTTTTTTATTTCCCTGTTTGATGTCTTGAAATGTAAAGAGGAGAATAATAAATATTTACTCCACAGGATGCACCAGCTAATATATAATCCATATCCTGTAACCATGTCACATTTCGCCAAAGTAATATCCAGTTCAATTTTAATTCAATTTCAGTTTTATTGGCATAATAACGCAAGCAAAAGTCAGAAGATTAATGCTGTCATATATGTAGATGTTCTCGAAAAGAAAATGCTATTTTAAAATTACTGGGGAATATTGGCCTGTTTGTAGTTTATCCTGAAACATATTCCCATTTGATATGCCTTTCACATTGCATGCATGCATCCTTAATTAGAGTTTAGGTTACTCTTCAAATCTTAACTCTTCCATTTGGCAGACATTTAGGATGATTTAGCAAGATAATACAAATTTGTGTAAACCACTTATAATCTTTCATTTCACTTGAAATTTCATTATTGCATTATTGTTTTTAATTTCATCATCATTGTCAGGTTTCATGAATTTCTCGAGGGCCCTGAACGGCACTGGAAGACCTATTGTTTACTCCTGCGAATGGGCTCATGTTCAGTCAGTAAGTCACTCATGATGAAAATATGATCATAAAAATAAAGGGTCATATTTTCTAATCTTTCACAAGTGTCTCATTTGAATGTTTCAAAATATTGCTTTAGACCATGATTTACGTCATTAAACAAAAATATAGTGACCTGCCAGTGTGACAAATAAGGTATCAAAATATGCTCATCTGACCGTAATTCAATGCCTAAAACCCCTGAGCCCTGGACCCCATGCCATATTACTCTTCACTTGCTATGCTCTACCTTCTGCTGTCGCCACCTCTGCTCACTCAAAACAAGTTTGAAATTGAATTGTATTAATGATCTTTGTCGGTGAAAAGTTTAGATTTCTGCAGTAGGTTCTGTATTTCACACTATCACACAAAATATATCAAATATTTTAAAGGGAGGTATCCGAGGTAGGCAATAAAGTAAAGCAAGTAATTATATTTACTCTGCGTGATTCCTTATAGTTACTTTCACACTTTCTCGTTTCAGTCTGTTAGTTGACATTCATTGAAGTGACTTTGATTTTAACTGCTGGGCCACTAATTTGAGATGTTTAATGAATTTCTCAATTGTGTTGAATACAACTGACTGGCTATTTATCACTTCAATTCAAAGAAGTCTGAACAAAATAAAATTATTGAGAGCTTATCAAAACTGTACATGACATTTTATTTTTGCTCAGTCCAACTTCAGCATCATAGCCGAGACTTGCAACACCTTCCGTAACTACATTGATATTCAAGATTCCTGGACAAACGTGATGAATATCATCGAGTTCTTTGCTTCCAAACAAGACGTTTTTACCAATGTATCTGGACCAGGCAGTTATAGTGACCCTGATATGGTAGGTATATTTGTACTTTTGTAGTTTGAAAAAGCTGGTTTGCATGTACATTAGCCCTAACTTTTAGAATGTAATCAATATCATTGAAGAGAATCTTTGTATTTTTGAAGGATTTATTGATGTACCGGTATATTCTAAATGGTTCATTGATATTTGTTTCCACCTGATTATGTAACATTAAAAACAAAATTACTCAGTCTCGGTTTTTCTTTGTCATTGCAGCATCACTTTATATTTATTTTCATAACTCCAGTCCTAACATAAATCAATTTGTTCAGATTGAGTAAAAAAAAAGTTATCTATCATCATTTTGTGTTTTCATGTTTGAAATTCAATGTTCAACAAATATGACTAAAATTGTTTTGAAAACACAATATGCATTATATTTAGGATCACTGATTGTCATTTCTCATAAAAAAGTATTCACCTTTTTCATTATAAAAGAAGTTGAATATATCTTCTCTGCATAAAATTCACATCATAGATGATTATTAATGAAAGTTAGTTTACTAGCAGTCAGCCTATTTACGTATTCTCTACCATTTTTCATTCAATTTCCTACCAGCTAATTGTTGGTGACTTTGCCCTCAGTATTGACCAATCCAAGGCTCAGATGGCATTATGGTCCATCATGGCTGCCCAGCTAATGATGTCCAATGACCTTCGAACCCTGGCACCATGGGCTAAGGAGATCTTGCAGAACAAAGAAGTCATTGCCGTCAATCAGGATCCATTAGGAATCATGGGAAAGAGAGTTTTTACGGTGAGAGATAGTTAGTCAAGTAGGTTATTTTATGACCAAACTGTTGATCCTCTTTTGATTCTGATACCATAAAAGGGGGTGTATAGGAATGATTGGAATGAATGGAAACAAAGAATTTGGGGAATGCTGATGCAGATCCTTGTAATTTCATTTTATAATTAAAGTATAATGTTACATTACTTTACAATATGTATATTTACTTCAAAAAAGTTTATAGCCCAAATCTAATGGTCAGTTTATTTGATCTACTTGTTTATTGAGTGCAGTGCAAAGTAACAAGTGGCTATAAAAATATCACAGCACAAATACAGAAGTAGAATACCATGCATCTGTCGTCCTGATATGAAGATATCTTGTAATTGTATTACGGTAGTTTACATGCCAGTATATCTTTTTTGATTCACCCATCTATTATTAGTGTAAAGTGGATAGAAAAGTGTATGATAGTAATGTGTATGAGATTTAAGTGAAATAATGCTGCTTTGACAATGAAATTAGCATATTTCTTATTTCTACAAGCAAACAGTGTAGTTAACAATTTCTAAATAGATTTCAGATATGAATTCATGGTATGTTTGCTGGACTCCGTATAAATTCATATCAGGCTAGGTCTACCGGTACACAGATGTAAATCATAACATTCAATGTATTGAAATTCTCTCACGAGTAGGCTAGCAAGTATCATGATTATATAATGAGAGTATCTGTCTTGGTATCATTACAGAATGGTTTATACATAGAGGTATGGGCCAAGCCTTTGTCTGGGGAATCATTTGCAGCAGTTGTCTTCAGCAAGCGCACAGACATGCCTTATAACGTTACTTTCACCATCTCCAAACTGGACTTCACTCACGCTGCGGGTTACAAAGTCCGCGATCTTTTCCTCTCCAAGGACCTGGGTACGTTCCTCCCAGGTGATGACATCAGTGTGATGGTGAACCCTGTTGGCGTGGTGATGATGCGAGGAGATCCAGTGATGACCAATCGCAATGAGGTAGAGAGAAATCGGTTTATTCCCAGACTTGTTGATACCATTTCTTTATTCAAGAAGGGTAGAATATGATATACAAGTTAAACATAACATGTTAAATCCGACATGGTTTGAGAAGAAAAAAAGCAATCATTTGACAGAGTATTGACCTGGAATGTGATTAAAGATTACAGCAACAAGAGTTCTCGATAGTTATTGATTTGTTTAGTGTATTGCTAAAACCTACATTGTACATGTGCATACTTTGGTTCACAAAATCAGCATCAGATTGTGAAATTGCACCATAATAGTCCCAGCGCTGTTACTGAACCTAAGAGGTAGTTTGTTTTTAATGAAAACGAGCACATGTCATACAATCTGTCATAAATAATTGTACAACAAGTTATATCGAACACACATTTTTACCGTGATAGAACTTGTTTGAAAGCATGTTGGAAGGGGGGGGGGGGATCATTGGTAATAAGATCATTGTTTCCTTTTAAAAAGGTGGTCAATTATAGTTGTTCACAATTACAGTATACATGTATAGATAGTAAGTTGTAAACAACTTATTCCATGCAGTGAGTTTGATGATTTGATTTTATTTTCAGTTTAGAAGTGTATGGTGTGTTTGATAATTATCACATCAATATCATAGGATAAAATGATATTTCAATGAAAAGCAGTAGCCTTAACGATGCAGTTTTGCTTGAGTTGGTATAAGAAGGTATTTAATGAATGTAAAGGCCTTGTTGTTAGTATTCAGAAAATTGTACTTTTGTTTTTGTAAGTTTTGTCATTGTGAACTATCATCTAGCTGCTATAAGCTGTGAAAATATACATGGCAATAAAAAATGGATTCTCAAGGATCAAAGAAGGACTTTTCTAACTCATCATACCTGTAGTAGCACTGGCCATCTCTCTATAAAGGTACCTTTGTCATCATAACCATTTATAGTATCTTCCTTATGTATAGAAGGGCCACCTTTCTGTAATGGTAGTTTTTTCTGTTTCACGTGGATGACCCTTATACACAGGTTTGACCATCTTTAATATACATCAGTAGTTATAACTGAATTGAAGCCATATATATGTAGTGATTCAGAAGGAATGGGTCACAAGAAAAGTAAGTTTTATGAATTAATTTTTTACTTTTTATCAAATGTAAAGATAATCTGAAACAGAATTATTTCCCTGTGTTTATTTAAAGAGTCAATAAAAAAGAAACTTATGAACATTGTAAACATTTCATAATTCAATGTGACAGTTCAGTTTAACAGTTCATTTTATGAGATACCGGGTAAGCATTTTATATAAGTCATGGATTGGAAAGTTGGATAAGAGAAATACAAGTTGCAATATCAGTACTTACTGATGAGAGTGCCTTACATAAGCAATGGTTGTATCAATTTGCCTTCAATTTATTTTGCCTTCACACTAACTACATGTATATTGAAAATTCATCTGCTGAAAGGGCATCAATTTTATGTTAAAGTATACCAATTAACACCTCTTGGCTCCCAGAGACAGTGCTCTGTCTGTTGAGAGCTAGATGGGTGTTAACTCTGTGTTTAAGTATACCAATTAACACCTCTTGGCTCCCAGAGACAGTGCTCTGTCTGTTGAGAGCTAGATGGGTGTTAACTCTGTGTTTAAGTATACCAATCAACACCTCTTGGCTTCCAGAGACAGTGCTCTGTCTGTTGAGAGCAAGATGGGTGTTAACTCTGTGTTTAAGTATACCAATTAACACCTCTTGGCTCCCAGAGACAGTGCTCTGTCTGTTGAGAGCTAGATTGGTGTTAACTCGGTGTTTAAGTATACCAATTAACAACTCTGTGTTTAAGTATACCAATTAACACCTCTTGGCTCCCAGAGACAGTGCTCTGTCTGTTGAGAGCTAGATGGGTGTTAACTCTGTGTTTAAGTATACCAATTAACACCTCTTGGCTTCCAGAGACAGTGCTCTGTCTGTTGAGAGCTAGATGGGTGTTAACTCTGTGTTTAAGTATACCAATTAACACCTCTTGGCTCCCAGAGACAGAGCTCTGTCTGTTGAGAGCTAGATGGGTGTTAACTCTGTGCTTATGTATACCAATTAACACCTCTTGGCTCCCAGAGACAGAGCTCTGTCTGTTGAGAGCTAGATGGGTGATAACTCTGTGCTTATGTATACCAATTAACACCTCTTGGCTCCCAGAGACCTTCTGGCTCTCAGCATACGATATTAGATTATGAAATACCTTTTGTTTATAAAGAGGCTTTATTATTGTGGTCATGTGTCTGCTAGTAGAAATAGTCAGAGTAAGCTTGTACCAAGATGTACGTAACATATGATTGGATCAAAGAGATTTTAATTGTGTTAATTACCAATACATGGATTTTCAAATGCAAACAAATTTGATTTGATATAAATTACCATTAGCTATCTTCTGAATATCTATAGTGATTTGAAATAAATGAATATGTTAGTACTTAATGTACTTATATTGTTTCTATGTATGTTTCAAATGATTTTTCATATTTTTTAATATACATATATGTATTGTTAGACAAAATATTCATGTACAATGTAAATGAAGTTTCCTCATAATACAAAGTACAAAATAATAAAACAAAGATTTGAATTAGGATGTGTGTGTATATTTTGTTAAAATATTTCAAAAGAAAATGTTCATGTATGAAAACTTTTTGTAAACTTTCATTAAGTACTAGTGATTTATGGGATGCCGTTTACAATATTGTAAAAGGTTGAAGTTTATGTTGTTAATTTGTTGTTATTTTTTGTGTTATTTAATGTCACTGAATCACTAAATCAGTTATAATGGAGGTATATTTAATGTAAATCATTACTTGCATCATTAGTCATTTTTCTTTTAGATACTGTATCATTCTTTGCAATTATAGGATTCAAAGCATTTGTTAAGAGCGAGAATGGCATTAACCTTGATAAATGATATGAGTTAATGTCTTCCTGGCTCTCAACTTACAAAATGATTCTCTTGCTTCTCAAAGATCCTTCCCTCCTCCTTTAATAATTATGATAATATATTGGCTTCCCATAAAGTGCACCAGGGCCCCATTTCACAAAACTTTTCATCAGTGACAAATGACAGTTTTTGTTATTATAAGCTAGTGAAATCCTTGCTTCTGATTGGTTATCAGCAGATTTGTCACTGATTTTTGTCATTTGTCATTACATGCAAATGCAAATACGAATACAAAAGAAGGTACAATATATCTATACAATATTAACCTATTGAACCTAAAGCATTAATCTTAGAGCATATAAAATAAAACTAAATGGAAGAAAACAAGTTTTGCAAAGGTTGTTTATCTCTGATGAAAGCAATAGAAAATTATTGTGTTTCAAATATTTACACATGACATTGTAAAAAAGATTAGGAACAGATATAAACAACCATAGCAAAACTTGTTTTTCTTTCATGCAGTTTTATTTTATATAGCATTGTGCTCTCATTCAATTAGTATGCTATGAGCATTAATATAAAAAGAGCACGAGCTTGTAATATTTCACAAATATCTTTTAAATTGTGAACCCTATATTGGGACTTAATGTAAAGAACCTGCCATTGAAGCATCTAAATCCAATCTTTCCACTTAAATCAAATGTATTAAACAATGTCTATGTTGGTGATGGATGAAAGCAATACTAGTACTTTTAATCAATCATTTTCAATCTTTTTTAATTTTCCTTCATCTACTCAGATTCAGAACTGATTCCAATAAAAGTCTATTTTTTTTTCCCAAAATACTTTTTGTGTTTGAAATGTTTTTCATGTCAAAGTGTAGAGTGTGATGAAATTTGAGGAATGTAAAGTTGGTAAAATAAGAGTGTTTAAAAAAATCAACCTGGTTATAGTAAAGGGATAGATAGGCCTACATGCATATGCTTCATTGCTAGCTATAAGTATAAGATATCATTTTATGTCATATCCTTCACTCTCTTGTTATTTTCATGCTTCATTTTTATTTATTTCCTTTTTTGTTTCTAGGGTGTTTTATCAACTTCTTTAAATGTTTCCTTTCTTTTCTTTGTCTTCTTGCCATTGTCATTCTTTTCCTTTGTCTTCTTTATTTTCATTGTTATATACTTCAGCTTTACTATATCAATGATGACATTAGTTACATGGACATGTTTATTGTCTTCTTTTCCCTAAGTATAATAGTTTTTTTTAAAGTTTTTTTTAAAGCCCTTCTTGCCAGATCAATTAACCAAATTGACTGAAAGGGTTAGAGCTAGAGAGAGAGAGAGAGAGCGTTTTATTTCATTCAAAGTTTTCACCAATAAAATGCAGGGATGAAATTATAATTTAACAATTAAACAAAAATACCCTGACTTCGCTAATACTTTTCATGAAACATTCATGTCCATTTTTCATTAAATCAATGTTTGTTTGTTCTGATTCCGATGAAGATGAAAGAGACTGGAATGCATCCAATAAGTACATTTTGCTTTTATACATAAACATATAATAAAAACAAGATGGAAGCGTCAAGGAAACTGAAATGATGTCATCACAAAGCTAAGGGGCCACAAGAGGCAAGGGAGCTATGTAAAAATGGCCTCGAAATTAGTAACAAAAAGTTTGAAAATGAAAACTCTGACATTTTAGAAAGAGCAAATTCAATAATAGACATGATATACAAAGTTAATTATTGGGGGGGGGGGAACTTTAGAAAGAAAAAAAAACAGAACACCTCCGGTGGGACTCGAACCCACAATCCCCGGTTTAGGAAACCGATGCCTTATCCATTAGGCCACGGAGGCTTATGCTTATGGAAGGCAATATAAAATTATTTATTCTTTAAATCTTTGACCGCATTATGGAAGACTGCATGTTATTGCTTTGACAATTGTAAATATTCATTAATGTATGAATAAATGGCTTACACGATAAAAATATACTGCATAGTAAATATATTCAAAAATAAAGAATATTTTATAAGTTGAAATGGTCTTCTATTATAAGCTTTAGCTTTTTGCCCCAATTTTTTTTCTTCTTACGAACACCTTGCACCTGCACCGTATAGCGTATGGTAAGCACTATATAGGCACCAATCCTGCAGCCGTTTATGAATATTCATTAATCTGACCGCCGCGCGCGCTCGCGCTGCATCCGTACGTCCGCATGCAGGTTTGGTGCCCATTCTAATGCTGGATTGGTGCCATATTGGGTTATTGTTGTAAGATCAGTTATCCTGTGATATTTTAAATGCTTACATAATTGTGAAGGGCTGAAATTAAAGACATGCAGGTTTGGTGCTCATCTAATGCTGGATTGGTGCCATATTGGGTTATTGTTGTAAGATCTGTTAGCCTGTGATATTTCAATTGCTTTACATAATTCTGGACGGCTGAAATTGATGACATGCAGGTTTGGTGCCCATCCAATGCTGGATTGGTGCCATATTAGGTTATTGATATAGGATCTTCTATATAGGATTTATTATCCTGTGATATTTCAATTGCTTACATAATTGTGAAGGGCTGAAATCAGGGGCGTCAATCCTGGGGGGGGGACGGGGAGACACGACCCCACGAATTTTCAGGTGGTGAAATGTCCCCCTCACGATTTGGGGTTAAAATCTGTTTTATTAAAATATAAAAATAATTAAAATGCATTGTTTTGTTTTGAGGGTGATATAAGTTCATTTTTGATGATTCATCATAGGATGTAATAATATAACTGTTGACTAGTTCAATCATAAAATTTGAATGGAACAGCATATATGGTGTAATGTTGTTGTTGTTATTTATTTATTTATTTATTGCAAAAAAATATGATCAGTGATCAATCATGTCAAATGCTTGGGCGAAGTATAGAAATATACCAAGTGTCGTCACTTGCCTATCATAAACACTATCAAAGTCACGAATGAGTGTTTGTTTTTTAGCCTTTTCTGAATCCTTACAGGTGTTCAAAGAGATTAAGAGAACATTATTTTCTGTGTTTCTCTGAATTAAGATAATCCATGCCGTCAAACCCCCTTTTGGCAGAATAATGTTATAAACGATGTACGAGAGGGATAGATAAAGAGATAGAAAGAGAGATATATAAAGAGAGAGTTTATAGAGAAAGAGGGAGAGAGATAGAGGGAGAGATAAAGTGACAGATAGAGATAGAGGGAGATAAAGAGAGGGCGATAGAGAGAGAGAGATACAGATTTAGAGAGACGGAGAGATAGATGGATAGAATACAGAAAAGAGAGATATAGAGGGGAGACGTCCACTCCGTTCGCGTTCACCACAGTTGTAACCAGGCGCGGATCCAGGATTTCTTAGGGGCCCAAATTTGAAATTATGCGAGCCAAATATTGGTACGTAATGGTGACCAGCAATGGCGTAATGAGCAAGAACTGTTTTTTTTTTGGGGTAGACAAAAAACTGCATCACCCCACACTTAAATGCAGGCCCCGCTGAACATTTTAAAGCGGGTGGGGGGAGGCCAAAGTATTTACGATCAGGTAGAGCGTAGCGTAAATTGACGTGGGGTTGAGTGGGCAAAGCACCGACATGGGGTCAAGGGCAGAGCCCCGGAAGATCAAGGGTTATAGGCATTTAATCACGGTCAGATGAGCATAATTTGATACCTCATTATTTTGTGACACTGGCAGGTCACTATAATTCTTTTTTCTCTCTCTTTCTTTCTATTTCTCTTTAATATACTTTTTCAAAAAAGTGTGGGAGGGCTAAGTAGGCCTCTAAATTAGCACATTTCTTGCCTGGCTGTAAATTTAGGCATTTGTCATTTTCCAACAAACTCGTCAATTATGGCATTTCAGCAACATTTGTAAATCACAGGTATCGAATTAGGAATAAACCACGTTTGAATTTTATTTGGGAGAAGGCAACTGCCCCAAGCCCCCCATCAGTACGCTGGTGCTCCACCCCACCCTCGATCTCTCTCTTTTAGGTTTGCTGGGGAGGAGGGGTGCAAGGGCTTTTCGCCCGCCCCCCGATCCACACGTTGTTGGCGGGATTAGTCGCAACTGATCTCCCCTTCTTTTCACCCTTTTCTTTTCTTCTTCCTCTTTTTGTTCCCTTTTAGCTCTCCTCTTTCACTTTCCCTTCTTCTCTCTTTTTGTTTTGGCTGGGGCGGGGGCAAGGGCCTTTGCCCCCTCCCGATCCACAACTCGTTGGCGGAAAAATTGCAACTGATATCCCCCATCTTTTCTTTTCTTCTTCCTGTTTTTTCCTTCCCTTTATCTCCTCTTTCCTTTTTCTTTCCCTTTCTTTCCTTCTCTCTTATTTTTGTTGATGGCGGGGGACAACAGCCTGGGAGGCAAGGCCCTTTCGGACCCCTCGATCTCCTTCTTCCCTTTCTTTTCTTCTTCCTCTTCTTTCTTTCCCTTTCTCTCCTCTTTCCCTTTCCCTTCGTTTCTCTCTCTCTCTCTCTCTCTCTCTTTTTGTGGGGGCAAGGCCCGCTCGGCCTCCCTGGATCCGCGCCTGGTTGTAACCCGTTTGGCATCTTTTTTTTCAGAATGTAGTGATGAGAACGACTGAACGAGTCTGGTGTGATGGGGGCTTTATGAAACCAAGATGAGCGCGCCATTGCGGTCCTTGCCCCTCACTTTTTCCCCTATAGATCTAAGGGTTTCTAAATTATTGAGATATGGAAATTCTGTTAAAGTAAGTTATATATTATGGAACATTTTCGCTTTTTAGGAAAAAATGCAAACATTAAACCTTTCGTTTATTATTTTGTTATATTCAGTCTATATATTTCACTGTTTCTGATACTAAATTTATATTGGGAGGGGGTGTTAACCCTTATGCCACACCATACCCTGCAAACACCGCATTCTATGTCCTCCGACCCCTCCCCTAATCCTCACTGAACTTGTGTCCCCCCACGTCTAATTCGGATTGACGCCCCTGGCTGAAATTGATGACATGCAGGTTTGGTGCCCATCTAATGCTGGATTGGTGCCATATTGGGTTATTGTTGTAAGATCAGTTATCCTGTGATTTTTTAATGCTTACATAATTGTGAAGGGCTGAAATTGATGACATGCAGGTTTGGTGCCCATCTAATGCTAGATTGGTGCCATATTGGGTTATTGTTGTAAGATCAGTTATCCTGTGATATTTTAAATGCTTACATAATTGTGAAGGGCTGAAATTGATGACATGCAGGTTTGGTGCCCATCTAATGCTGGATTGGTGCCATATTAGGTTATTGTTATAGGATCTATATAGGATGTATTATACTGTGATATTTTAAATGCTTACGTAATTGTGAAGGGCTGAAATTGATGACATACAGGTTTGGTGCCCATCTAATGCTGGATTGGTGCCATATTAGGTTATTGTTATAGGATCTATATAGGATTTATTATACTGTGATATTTTAAATGCTTACATAATTATTGTGAAGGGCTGAAATTGATGACATGCAGGTTTGGTGCCCATCCAATGCTGGATTGGTGCCATATTGGGTTATTGTTGTAAGATCAGTTATACTGTGATATTTTAAATGCTTACATAATTGTGAAGGGCTGAAATCGATGACATGCAGGTTTGGTACTCATCTAATGCTGGATTGGTGCCATATATTAGGTTATTGTTGTAAGATCTGTTATCCTGTAAAAAATTGTTTATACACGTTTGTGAATGGTTGAAATTGAAGACATATCAACATCATAATGCATTTTTATGTAATAAAGAATTTTTTGGAACTGTTTCCGTCTCTTTCACTGATGGTGCTGTTTCATTTACTTTTTAATGTCATTTCTTATGTTTCTCCTGTATTATTTACATATCTATCGATGTATGTGGGAGTGTATCTGTGTGTTTCTCATGAGCCGCATATATTGGGGGGTGGAAATGAAAAATTCAAGAAAAAGAAAATTAATTACACTCAGGAGGAGAGGTAGGTCACATATGACATCCTATCCCCCCCCCCAAAAAAAAAGCGGTAAGCAAAAAAAACGGGGGCATGAACAAATGAAATGAAATCAATTCAAATTCATTTAAATAGACTGACATGAAAGGATTATCAAAGAAAAACAAATAATTTAAGCATGACAAAATATAACAGAACAAATGCAGAAATGACAGAACAAAATAAACAAGACACGGTTAAAGCATATTTACATACATGACAGAAAAATAATGATGCTTAATACAGATATGAAACGGATTTACTTAAAAGAATACAAATCTACAAAACTTAGACAAAATAATGTACAGCGAAATACATGTATTGACAGCATGCTAGCTATAAGCCTATAGCAGCGCTAGCGACAAGCGCTGCACGCGCGGTGAATGAATATTCATGAGCTCAGGGCTGCAGGATTGGTGCCTATATAGTGCTTACCTATACGCTATAGGCCTAGATTATTTTTCTGTTTTTCGCAGTCCATACATTCGCAACCACAGAAGAACTGTTCTGATGAGCAGACGCCTAAAATTGAGGTAATTTTCATGTAGTTTAAGAATTCAGGGCAAAAATTGAAAAAGAAAACAATATTAAGTAGATTTTCAAGTACAGCTCTGCCTATTTTGTTGTCATTTGTGGGA